>OY744543.1:44457241-44469741 GCA_963556195.1 Sepiola atlantica | reverse complement strand
TGTTTTTATTAACGCGGACATTTCCCACACATTTTATGGTAGATTTTTGACTATTTTGTTATCATTCGCAGCCATGAAATTGGCCTTCGTTACTTTTAGATATAAACTAGAAGAATACCTGTCCCCTTACGAAGATTAAAATCAATATATAATGATAGTAAATCATATGTCTAGAATCCCTATTCTAATTTTGATCAAAATCCATTACATGATTTGGATTCTAAAAAAATGCCCAAAATTCATGGCTTAAGAGGTCGTAAGAAGAAATTGAAATTCAAGGAATTTTCCTTAATTGGTGTCTAATGATTATGGATCAAATTTCAAATGAGAGGTTATGCCCCCTAAAAAAAACTTTAAAATGCTCCAAATAAACTGAAATTTGGTGAATATTTACTAATTTATGTTTAATTTCATATGTTAAAATTTCAGAAAAATCCGAGGTATCTGAATTTTCACAATGACCCCTATTTACCCACTTTGCATAAAACTAAATTAAACTAAATATAGATCACATTGCGACCTCTTACGCCTAACAGCTGTATTTCCAAATTCATAATGATCGATTAATTAGTTTAGGAGTGAATCCTCTACATCCCGTACATACAAATACAGATACACATACCTAACTTTATATATAGATAGAGATGCCGGATAAACATTTTTTGGTCTGTCATTTGTTGATTGGTTTGGGTGTTTCTGGTCGGTTGTCATACCAGCCGAGATTCGTTTTGACATCACTATGGCAACCTAGTGTAAATTCGAAACCAGCAGACCCTTCTTTGTTGAATGAGGTATGGTGCGACTCTGTTCTTGAAGATGTACCCTCTCAGGCATTATCGCCTCCTTATGAAAGAGAGTTGGTTTATTGTCGGAATGCAGACGCGTCCGTTCTAGGCTATTTTTGTACCTTTCCAGAGTGACCGTTTGAGGGAGCTGGAACCCCCGCCCTCACCCCCACGTTAAACTGACTCCATGTCTAATCTTGTTGCAGTGGGGAGCAGGTAAATCCTGGTTTGGTTTGGGTGTTTTGGTTTACAGACTAGCAACTTTCGACGGCGGGGGGCATTTAATGCCGAATTCAATATTTTTTATGCTTCATGTTCTTAACATCTTCAGATATTCATAGATTAATTGCTAATTCGGAAGTTTAACCGGTACCTCAAAAAGAGCATTTGTACGTTCAGCTTTTGTAAGTATGGATGTCCAAAAAGACAATAATAAAATTTAAAAAAAAAAAACAAAAAAAAACGAGACCTCCAATGATGTAATTTTTTCGGCAATATCTTATACTGGATCCATTTGTATTATGAAGTTTAAATAAATAAATTATTTGTAAACACAGAAATAATACATAAATTTTGGACAAAAACAAATTTTCTTTATTAAAAAATCCCATTACGTTAATGTTATTAACTTTTTAAAATGTTAATAAATAAAAAAAATCATATTTTTGTACACCTACACATTTTCTTCAAGTAATATGTCTGTAATGAAAAAAACAACATTAATTTAAGTTAAAAATGAAAGAATTCCATGATGTTAACTTTATGTAATTTTCTTATTTCAAATTACTTAAAAAAGTAATTAAGATTTTTACCGAAATTATTATCTTTTCGGACATACTTACAAAAGCTTACCGTATAAATTGTATTTTTGGAGGTCTCGGTTAAACTTCCGAATTAGCGATTAATTTGTTTCCTAGGTATATATATATATATATATATATATATATATATATATATATATTGGGTTAAGGTACACGATAATTCATGAAAATGAAATGCCGTGGAGGACAAAATGTGTGAAAAATGATAAACGGGAAAACAGGTTAAAGTGCAGGAGAAAAACAAAAACAAGAGATTTGACCAGTTTCGTTCGTGTTGGCGAACGTCTTCAGAAAAAGTGAAGATTTGGAAAAAAAATTATTTTGAAGGCAACACACATGGGATGAGGAAAGGATGATCCAATTGGACCATATGAGAAGACTTTAAGTGACGTTGAAATATCACAAGTGGGTGACACATTCTTCTTTGTTTCATATTCTTCTTTTTATATTTCTATTTTTTTTTATCTTTTTCACTTTCACACCTACCTAGTATGGGAGAGGCGGTGAGGGATGGGGTAAAAGGCGATAAGAGGGAAGAAGACAGATGAACTGGCCAGGGTAAACAACAAATAGGAGTGGGCATGAAATTGATACACAGAAAGCGAGAAACCAAAGATTAATCTTCTTCTTCTTTCGTGTGAATCAGATGATTCTGGTGTTGGCATTAGTCTCCCCGATGTTTTTCTAGTTAGAAATCTTTTCGGAAAGACATCGGGTACTTACGGGAAGGACCATGAGAAGGTTGCCAACATCCCTAAGTGAAAATGGTACTGTGGAACCGACTGAATTCGAACTTGGAACACCCAGGTCTTCAGTCCGTGTCGATATCCACTTAACAACCGTCACCTCCCAACTGAATGAATCAGAGATAGGTCTGCTAATTTGTCACACATTAGGTTTTAAAGAGCAATAAAGATCTTAAGTTGACAGTCAATATATATATATATATATATATATATATATATATATATATATATATATATATATATATATGTGTGTGTTTGTGTGTGTGTGTATATATATGGGGTAAGGTACACAATAATTCATGAAAATGAAATGCCGTGGTAGACAAAATGATTCCATGCATATGATTCCGGTATATATATATTGTAAATTAATAGCCTGCAAATGACAGATTCTGTTTAAGCCATCGATGGGGCTACCACTTCAGACCAAAGTTGACCTGAAAGTAATGGACGCTAATGAATCACTCCCCCAGCTCCAAAATTTGGGCTTCAGCATCGAATGCACTTTAAATTCATACCAGGACCGTGTTGAAGCAGCCAGTTTTAATTGTTGATAGGGTTGGAAAGTAGGGTAGGCAGAAGATTAAATAAAAAGGGTAGAAAAGCCAGTGAAAGATAGATTTCGATGTGTTGGAATGACGTGGAATGAACACCTTGTCCAAGGGTGTCCGAGATAGTTTGGTGTAGTGTCTGGGGCCCGTTATTTGTCGAAACGAATCTATTACTGTGTTCTCATCTTGAAGAAGGTCGGAAGTTACAACGGCCGAAACGTTGTGAGAATAACATCCAAGATGAGAGCAGTAGTTCGAATAATACAAATAATACAAATTAGCAATCCTCATCTAAAAAAATTCCGAAACATCAAGTTAAAATTAATTCCCATAAATTAAAATCAAAAAGAAATTAAAATTCATTTCGAAACTGTTTCTACAGGGTGACCCGCCAAAAACGCCACCATAGAATCGTTAATAAGATTTACAATTCTTTCTGCAACAATATTTGGTACACATATACTTCAGTCTATGCTTGACTTGTCCACCAAATTACAGCCATGAATGTTCAACAGTTTATGTTTTATCGTCGTTCAATAATATGCTCCAGATGTGGTGCACCTCTGCGTTGCAAGCCCGCCTTGATACGACCGATTTTATCTGTAATAGCCCTCTTCTGTTCAGGAATCGCCTGGAGATTGTTTCCATACACATAATCTTTGAGATAGCCCTACAGATAAAAATCTAGGCGTTTACGGTCCGGTAAGTGTGAAGTCCATTTAGGATTATACCTCCCTTTTTTAACACTAAAAAACTATTTTTAAATTCTTCTCGCCATTTTTATATTTCTCCAAATACTTTAGACTGTGTTTTAAACAGACGATACTAACACGCGATATTGTCCGTACGCATCAACAATAATTATATCAATGTTTTATTGGACTTTGAAGAATATTTAAATAATTACTTTTAACGGTGTTCTTATATATATATATATATATATATATATATATATATATATATATATATATATATATATATAATATTTATAAATAAATATTAAATTATTTATACCTACAGACGCTAGCGTTTCAAGCTTATTGCTCTCATCAGTGCAGGGAAGTAACAATTTCAGACGGTCGGGAGGCGCGAACCTGGTACACAGAGTCAGCCATATCCACTCGGCCCACGGAAACTGTCACGTAATTTAGGGAAATTAAGGTCTATATGTACCTAGAAGCGGGCACAGATAGAAGACTAGTCGAGAGTGTTCGACGAACGTATTCGGAACTTTGCATTAGAGCTTTTTGACAGTCTATTTTTAACTTCCCTGAGAGTGCTCAACTTTAATTTCTTAAAGGGGCTTAGTATAATATTTATAAATAAATATTAAATTATTTATACCTACAGACGCTAGCGTTTCAAGCTTATTGCTCTCATCAGTGCAGGGAAGTAACAATTTCAGACGGTCGGGAGGCGCGAACCTGGTACACAGAGTCAGCCATATCCACTCGGCCCACGGAAACTGTCACGTAATTTAGGGAAATTAAGGTCTATATGTACCTAGAAGCGGGCACAGATAGAAGACTAGTCGAGAGTGTTCGACGAACGTATTCGGAACTTTATATATATATATATATATATATATATATATTATAAATTAGGAAAGTTCATTTTATAAAGCATCTTTTGTAAGTTAATATAAATATAGAGGCAAACAAGCCTTCAAAAACCATGTATTAGATGCGAGTAATTAAATCAAAAGAAAAAGAAAAATATTTCGAAACATTTAATAAAATATCAAGATGAAGAAATAAAAAAAACGGAAGGTATTTTGAAATATTTTATTAAATGTTTCGAAATATTTTTATTTTTCTTTTGATTTAATTACTCGCATCTAATACATGGTTTTTGAAGGCTTGTTTGCCTCTATATTTATATTATATATATATATATATATATATATAGTAAATTATGAAAATATATTTATTGCTATAAATACAGGGTGTTCAAAAAGTCTTGGGCAAATTTCAAGTCTTCACTATGAATGGTAGTAAGATGAAACTGGTACCATTTTAAAGCTAAATTCATTCATTTTAGTTTCTGACAATGGAATTGCTTTCACTTCAGTGACATTTAAAAAAGTTATTTGTAATGCTAATGATTGTTTTATATCTTTTCAGGCCCAGTAATGGCGTTTTGCGTTATTGAATTTTCAAAAACTGAATCATATGTTCAACGTGCATTTCGCACAAAATTCCGGAAAGGGGTCATGTCCAAGAAAGCTGTCTACGGACCATTCTTTGACAGAGCAACAAAAGAACGAAAGATGATTAACGCAAAGACAGGAGATGCAGAAAAAGAAATCGCAGGGCGTGAGATCTAGAGAGCTGGGAGGCCAGGACATAAGAACGCGATCATCTCGCCCAGACCGTCCAATCTATCTGTGTGGCAGTCTTTCTCTTCTTTCTTTCTTGTGCCAGCTCCCTCAACGCTGCAGCTCGGTCTTGGCAAGCCAGGTTCTCGTCTCGTCATCAAGGTCCGCTATGCCCTGTGTGTGACAGTGTTGTGTTCAGATACTGTCTAATCCTGAGGCTCCAGTGCGGTGGCGCCCCATCCTGTAGGAAAATGAAGTCGTCAGACTCTTCTTCACTCAACTTATCCATTAACCAGTGTTCTAGCATGTCGAGGTACGTGTCACCATTGACTGTTGCTCTTTCAAAGAAAAATGATTCGTAGACAGCTTTCTTGGACATGACCTTTTTTCGGAATTTTGTGCGAAATGCACGTTGAATACGTGTTCATGATTCAGTTTTTTTAAATTCAAGGACGCAAAACGCCTTTTCCGGTTGAGTGAACGCCATTATCGGGCCGGAAAAGATATGAAAAAATCATTAGCATTACAAATAATTTTTTTGTAATGTCACTGAAGTGAAAGCATTGTCAGAAACTATGGTTTCTGGAACTCCAAATCGACTGAAAATGTGTTGCAATTATGAAATAGTTTCCTCCGAGATAATGTGACAAATTGGAAAGATTTCAGGCCATTTACCGTAAGCATCTACTCTTAGTAGAAAATATTTTCCATCAATTTCGTGCAAAGTCAATGTGACCAGGTTGAATCCGGAATAGGACAAGAAAAGGGTTTTGCGTTTCTTGAAGCTTTAACTGCCAACTGACATTTTTTTTTACAGATATAGCTCAGATCTTCTAATGGTTTGTCCATGTTTGTCCAATCGACATAGCTACATGCTAAAGCTTTCATCCGGCTAATGCTTTGATGTGCAAAATGTAATTGCTTTAATACACACTTTTGCAATTTTAATGTAACACTCACACGTTCTCCAAAAAGAATAAATCCATTAACCACAGACAATGATGATTGACGATGAAAAAAGGGTTGAAGATTTTTGTCTTTACATACCTCAAGTCATTTTGTACGGTGGAAGTGCAACACTGATTTGAGTAAAGGGGTCGGGAGCTGTAGCCTCGTAGATCATTTGTGAAGTAATTGGCAGTGTTCTGACAATTGATGTGAGCACTGGAATAATTTCTTTTCCCACATATAATGTTGAAATAACTGAATTCGCTTTGACTTTAGTTTCCATAAGTCTGGATAAAGCATCTTCTGCATGTCCGATTGCATCAGTTGAACAATATCTGATGGAGAAATCATAAGCCAACAGCAGACGGTTAGCTGTATAGACTGGAAGACCTTTCTTGAATCCGAAAATGCTGACAAGCTCTTTATGATCTGTGATCAAGTTAAAATTACGTACATGAAACATTTTAAAATGGTTTGCCTTATATTAACTTTATAATCGCCAGATTGATTTACTAATTAGAATGAGAAATTGTATTGACTTGGGAACTAATGTTCTCTCTTCTTAGTTTGAACTTTCACTTCTAAGACTGTAACATAAATAGTTTTTTTTTTTTAGGGGGGGGGGATTATGGATAATCTGGCAACTTGCACGTAAAGAATTAGAATGAACATTCGTTTTTTTTCTTCTTTTTTTTTTAAATAAAAAGCAAGAGAAATTAATGTGGCCATAACTCTACCCTATTTTTTTGTGAAGAATTAGATCTCTTGAGTCCACGTTTTTTTTCTTAGTCATGGGAAAACACATAATTAATTATAACTTATGTAACCATAATTTAATTAAAATAAACTATAAAATAAAAAAAATGAGGATATAAAGTTAATTATCTATAATATTGTTTTCGTTAGAATTAATTCTATCTATCGTAGATTACATATTTAGCGGGGTTTGGGTTATTTTTTTCCACTGTAGTTGGGTTGAGAAAACACGAGATGGCTAATTTCTATTTTTTCTTGTAACTTTTCATACTGGCTCTATTTTCGTATCTAATAAAATACTGGCTCGTATTTTTGTATCTAATAAAATACTGGCTCGTATTTTCGTATCTAATAAAATCTAACACTTTATAAACATCATCATTATTTAAATTTAGAGCTAATAATATTTTATCAACTGACATTTCCAAATTTTATTGAAGTGTTGTCCAGTTTTGAATCTGAATCGAAACCTGACGATCTCAGCTCTGCTTTCTTGGTTCCAAGATGTCCGCCTGAGAATCGGATTACACTGTGTCAGATGTTTGGGGTATATTTCTATGATTGTCATCTTTTAAAGTGAGTTTTTCCGTGACTTTTTTTTTACTTGCCGTTCGTCTCGCTTTTTTGGCCATCTTTCTTCCCATTTTGTGTTGGAATAATATGATTGTTTTCCATTATTGATTGATCGCCTGAAGAGCAGCCGGTAGCCCAAAAATTACTCTTTTTTACCGGGTTGCGAAGCGCTCGTAAGACAGAAAGAAAAAATATAAGCATTTGCCAAAATAAAATAATAATCAAAAGTAAAAAGTAAATAAATAAAAAAACAATGATTGTTGACTGATTTATTTATTTCTGTTAGTCATTGTGATATATATATATATATATATATATATATATATTTATAAATAAATATTAATTATTTTAATACCTACAGACATCGATGTTTCATGCTAACGCAATCTTCAGTGCAGGAAGCTAATTCTCAACGGTCGGCAGGCGCGAACCCTGATCACAAATCGCCACTGATTCGTAGTCAAGAGTCGTAACCCCTAGGACATAGACAATTAGTTAATAATTAGTGAGGAATTTAACTTTGTAAATAGCGAATCGGCGGCTAAATTTACACAACCAGTTAGAGTGATCAACGAACCTATTCGGATCGTGCATGCAGCTATTAGTACTGCTTGTTATTAAAGTCACTCAGAGTACCCGGCTGGTGATACCAGATCAGGCTGCCCTGTGGCTCCCTGAAACGAAATTCACCTACATTGACGTTTTTTTTTTTTTTTTTTTTTTTTGTTTGTTTGTAAAACTTAATTATGTTCTACAAAACCAAAAACAAAAACAACAGCCCCTCTCCCTTTCTCCCTCCCCTTTTTTATTTTTATTTTTCCTACCCTACTCCCGGTCCTGGATATGACCTTAAACTACATCCGATGGTGAGATCCGGCTTACGGACTTTGGGGAATGTGGAGCCTCCTCTTAATTACCATTGCTCCCAGGTCCACCCTGACCCGGAGTGGTAGTACCTGTTAGGGTCCCAACTATGGGTTATATAGAAACAGATATTAAAAGGGGAAAGAAACAAAAAAGAGAAGAAAACAAGACCAGATTCGGCATTAAATAACCCAAAAAGGGTTGATATGCCGTAAAACAAAACTACCACCAGAGTACCCGGCCTTTGGTGAAGGGGGCTAATAATAATATTTATAAATAAATATTAATTATTATAATACCTACAGACATCGATGTTTCATGCTAACGCAATCTTCAGTGCAGGAAGCTAATTCTCAACGGTCGGCAGGCGCGAACCCTGATCACAAATCGCCACTGATTCATAGTCAAGAGTCTTAACCCCTAGGACATAGACAATTAGTTAATAATTAGGGAGGAATTTAACGGCGGCTAAATTTACACAAGCAGTCAGAGTGATCAACGAATGTATTCGGATCGTGCATGCAGCTATTAGTACTGCTTGTTATTAAAGTCACTCAGAGTACCCGGCCTTTGGTGAAGGGGGCTAATAATAATATTTATAAATAAACATTAATTATTTTAATACCTACAGACATCGATGTTTCATGCTAACGCAATCTTCAGTGCAGGAAGCTAATTTTCAACGGTCGGCAGGCGCGAACCCTGATCACAAATCGCCACTGATTCATAGTCAAAAGTCTTAACCCCTAGGACATAGACAATTAGTTAATAATTAGGGAGGAATTTAACGGCGGCTAAATTTACACAAGCAGTCAGAGTGATCAACGAATGTATTCGGATCGTGCATGCAGCTATTAGTACTGCTTGTTATTAAAGTCACACAAAGTGCCCGGCCTTTGGTGAAGGGGGCTAATAATAATATTTATAAATAAATATTAAATATATATATATTACCTGGAAGTTTTTATAATACTATTGTGGGTATCTGCGTTCGCGCCACATACCCATAAACATCAAATACAACGTTTTACTTTATTTTAATTATGGTTAAACTGCAACAGAAAATGAAGTACAGGTAGTAAATAAAAAGAAAACCCAGCTTTAAAACTGCGACACTCGAGAGCGGCCATCACGGCCTAACACCGTCGACACCGACTTAATAGTAATGGGATCTTCAAATAATATGGCCAACATCAGAAGTCATATTAGTATCTAAAATAAACAGGGGTGTCAGACTTGTTCAAATAAAAATAAAAAATAGACCATTGAATAAAAGATATTGTGATAGAAAAAGCAAAAAGATAAAAGCAAATAAGTCTGACGCTGAAAAGAGCAACAACAAACATATCAACAGGACGATCAAGCGTCACCCCAAGGGACACTTTCGCGTACCTCATTCTCCCTCTTTACTTCCCTAAAATAAATACGCTAGTAACAACTAATGTAAGAAAACCCCATTTCATTTGCCTGGAAACGACCCTACCCAGTCAATACGGAACCTTCTTGCAAATATTTTGTATTCTTGGTTGTAAAGGGGGCGGGGGGTGTAACGTTGTTGAAACGTTGCAATAAATTAGTTCGCTCAATCAAACTCACCGCTCATCACGAGTAATTTATTTATTTATTTATTTTTTAGTAGGTGTAGCGACTTCTGCACAGAACCTACTAAGATGATATCTCAGAATTATCTGGTCTACGTGAAGTCCTCCTCTTTGACCGTAGCTATTCGTCATGCTTGCAAGATTCCAGGTTTTCCACCCCCCCCCCCCCGACACACAGACCAAACGGTTGCATACGAAGTCAGGGAAAGTTTTACTCAGAACCACTCCATAAACGGATCCTAATGTTGACTCCTCTTCAATTGTCACCAGAGCCTTGTAAGCCGGGTAGCTCTGATGCTACCACGTTGCTTTCGAGGGTTTAAAAAAAGAAAGATTTTTTTTACTAATTGGTCACAGCTTATCAAGGCCCGGGGCCACTTGAGGACAAGAGTTAAAGAGATTGTCAGTTGGACAATGATCGACACCACGAGAGGATTGAAAACTATGGGTGGAATGGACAAAAGATTACTTGAGAGGAATTGATTATAAAAGAGCACGGCTCAACAAGTATTTGTTTACATTAGACTTGAAAACAAACATGTTGTAATCGGTTGGGAAGTAGCCCACGTGCTATTGTGTTCCACAGACGGGTAACTCTTGGGAAGAAATTCTGTTAATGAAAGTTCAGTTTGACTCCAGGTACATAAAGGAAGAAAAGAAAATGATTTACAGTGGTTGTAGCTGGACGAGTTTTTTGCTGTGAATGTTTGGATTGGGGCTCAGTCGAACACCTACCATGAAAATAACGATAGAGTAGAGATAGATCAGCATGTAACATTTTTGAAACGTTGCGATCAACTATTTTCCTGAGTTCAACTCATCGTTCACTACCAGTAACGTTGCGAGGTGCTGCAGCGTTTTTAGGAGGAGGAGGAGGAGGAGGAGGAGGAGCCGACTTTTGCACAGAGTTTACTACCATGGTATCCCGGGACTGTCTGGTTTGCATGAAGTCATTCTCTTTGGCAGTAGCTATTCGTCATACCTGCAAGATTGCCGGTTTTTACCCTCGATATACAGGTTAGCTAGGCTTAACGCTTACATACGAAGTCAGGGAAGGTTTAGCCCAGAACACACAAAAAGGAATGGTGGTTACACATGCGCAGAAGCAACGTTATCATCCTTACTTTATGTTCCGCGCCTGACACGTTCTTGCTTGTCACGCAGAAACGTCAAGATATCGACGGATTCTGATGTTGACTCTTCTTGGATTTTTCGCAGAGCCCTGTTAGTCGGGTAGCTCTGATGCTACCACTTTGCCACCGCTCCTAGCACGGTGAGGACGGGTTGCACTTTAGGGTGCTGGTCAAATAACATTTGAATATTTTGCTTCAATATGGATAGAAGATATTTTTTTTAATATATTTTAAGATTTGTCTGCGCATATCTAGAGACTTCGTCGGTCGGTCGGGTGTCTCGCGTAAGTTTGATCTGTCACGTTTATGCTTCAAATGACATTTTAATCGTTACAGGCGCAGTCTAGCAGAATTAACGCAAATTAGATAAATTAAAGTAATTTACAGAGTAAAATTATATACATTTTATTTACCAAAATGCAGACTGTATAGCCTTGACCTTCGTCAAAAAAGGCCGGTGCACTGAAATGTGACGTCATGCTAGTAAGTAGCAAGCGAGATCGGTCGAACAGTCAGACTATCGATAATGAATGAGAGCTTTTTAAAAAATGCATTAGAAAACTTTAAAAATTGCATTTAAAAAAGAAAAGAAAGGAACACGTTTCGATTTATACTGAAACATACTCTATATAGGTGGTAGCAAAAACTTTCCCCCCTAACATTTACTGACACTCTTTCTAGTCGTCACCAGGAACTATAATAATCAACGTCTTTAAAAAAAATTTCCGTTAGTATTTACAATTTGTCTGCTATTAACTTACTACATAATACAAAACATTACGCAAACATTTAATGGACGCCCGCTAATTCCGTTGATTTTTCGAGAATATCGATTACGTTACTTCAACCTATTCGTATACCAGTTGTCAGAGAATGCAATTAACGAAAATAGTTCCTTCTGTGTTTCGGCATTCAACATGGCGGCTACAATTTCTTTAGCGACTCGACTTCCGATTTAAGTCCATATACGCCAAAATACTCAACATAGGCCATAAAGTTGACATTTCCTGAATAATACACACATAATATCCAAAAATTAGAAAAATACATCGATTTCTTGGAATAGAAATGCTCCAAAACGTGCGAATGATGGCCCCTACAATTAGTCGCCTTATGGCGTGTCGTAAATTATAACACACGCCAGCTACCGGCTGTCTTGATTAAGATGGCCTAATTTGGCTTACATTTTATACTCGCGATGGTGGACTCAAGGTTAACAGCGTAGCTCCAAAACTGAAAGGTTTATGGTTCGATCCCAGTCGTCTCATACAATTTATTTTTATTTTTTTCTTATATTGTTATACTCCCGCCTTCGCGTGAGGTGGGAGGGAGGACTAAGGGCCGATTTTTTTATATTCAACGTTACCATGTAGTAATTTTAAAAAAAAATACTGTAATATTTAGT
>OY744543.1:44451077-44454541 GCA_963556195.1 Sepiola atlantica | reverse complement strand
GATGTGTGAGTGTGAAGAGTTAAGTGTATTTTCTCCCACGAGTTTATTTTAGGTAATGCTATTTGACGTAGAGACTATGTATCTTGTTCAAATTGCTATGCGTCGTATTTTGTTGCGGGGACTATTTGTTGAAACAGAACTGAACTGCTGATAATTTGTGTTCTTTTCTTATATAGTGCGGGGATCGGCTTCAAGCGGGTTGGTGGCAAATGTGTTTTTTATTGCGTTTAGGGAAGATATTTTTAAGTATTCTTATTGGCTGGCAAATATATATAGGGGACGTATTTTCAACGTTACGGTGTGACGTTGTTGAGAGTTTGGAATACAAAAAAAAATGGTGACGTTTTAGCAACATCATTTTGTTTGCTGGGAAAGCTAGTGATGAGTCAATCCTTAGTTCGAACTTTTGAGGAGATAGCATTTTTTCTTTTGATAAATACTTGGGTTGCTGAGGGAACGGATCTGATGAGTTAAAACTCGAAATCTGCAGTGAAACCACATCACCACTGACGACTGACCCCGGAACATCTACAAAATATATCTTACGATTTTACTCAAAATAACTAAACAGAAAAACACGGCACACGTATACGCCCCCCCCCCCCGTCTTTCGATTAACTATCACATTTTCAGTTTATAATTTTTTAAATTGACATATTCAATTTTTATGAGTAGGTGAGAAGATTTAACTTCTTCACTATCCCCTAAATTTTTTGTATTTAATTAAGAAAAATAAAAGATATAACATCAAATTCCCAGATTAATATTAAAAAACAAACTTACTGTTCAATTTTAATAATGATTTGTTATGTAAGTTTAACATAAAACAATCCTACCGGTTTAAAAAATACTCAACACAGACCATAAAGTTGACATTTCCTGAATCCTACCCCTTTCACACGCATAATATCCAAAGTTTCTTGGAATAGAAATGATACAAAACGTGCGAATGATGGCCTCTAGATTTGGTCGCCTTATGGCGTGTCGTAAATTATAACACATGCCAGCTACCGGCTGTCTTGGTTTAGATGACCTAATTTGGCTTACATTTTATATTCGCGATGCTGGACTCAGCGTAGCTCAGAGACAGAAAAGTTTATGGTTCAATCCCAGTCGTTTCATAAAATTTATTTTTATTTTTTTCTTATATTGTTATACTTCCACCTTCGCGTGAGGTGGGAGGGAGAACTAAGGGTCGGATTTTTTATATTCAACGTTACCATGTAGTAATTTGAAAATAATTACTGTAATATTTAGTACTTTATCTAATAGGAATATCATCATTTTCCTTCAAACCAACATTATTTACTATTGCTCTGCAGGCCACCTTAATTATATTTGTGTGTTTCAGTAGTACTCAGAAGGCATACCCATTTTTCTTTTTCCTCTCTTCTTTTTCCTTTTTCAATTTTTTCTTCCTCTCTAAAAAATGGAATTTCTAAACAACAATAACTGGGTGGGAATTGGATTTAATACGGCTAGATAGAGCGGGTGTTAAATCCAAAAAGAAATTTTTGAGTAAATACAGATACCATGGGATAGGCAGGAAGACTCCTACAACAGCGTCTCCCTCTTTCCTACATTCGTTTCTTCCTCCTTTCACCCAGCAACAATTCCAAAATGTGACCTACTTGCATTCGGCCAGATGTTTACACTCTTTAATTCCTTCATTTACATTTCTCCCGAGCAACGCCGGTGCACGATTCCAGCTAGTATATATATATATATATATATATATATATATATATATATATATATATATATGACATAGATAATAAACAATAACAAATATTCATATTTGTCGCTCCTCGTAAAAAAAAGTAGAGCACTGTAATGGTAGTACTAACAAAGCATGACGTCACTTGCTTTATAATGCATCATTCCTTCCCTGATAGAAGTAGAATGCCTGGACGTCAAGCCGCTTTAAAAAGTATTAAAATTATCATTGTTTATCAGCTATTGAGAATTGGCCGAATTAGCGACGTTGGATTTGAGTTGAAAAATACTTGTAATCCAGGGTTTCGAATCGCATGACCGGTAGTGAATAGTCATATCTCTATGCTGATGTCCCGGTTTAACGACGAAACGTATACGTACATAGATAATAAACAATAACAAATATATATATATATATATATATATAGTAATAAGTAAGTTATGAAAATATATTTATGGCAATTAAGCTACACAGAGACTTTGGCGTTTCATCCCCGTAGTGAATCGTCAGGCTAAAATGCATGGAGTTTGTGTTGCGGAAGCCTCTGTGTAGCTTAATTTCCATAAATATATTTTCATAGCTTACTACCTAGCTCTGATGCATAAAAGATTGTATCTCCTTATAACATTTTATGTGGATACATGAAATAACATATATATATATATATATATATATATTATGCAAATATTGTTAAAAATATCTAAATTCATCTGTTTAATTATACCTTTTTTATTTTTCTGATGGCCTTTTTGTATTGAAATTAAAAAAATAATAAATGTTACCTAGGTTTCACGAACGTTTTTGATATTTCGTCGAATCATCCTCAGGTGTCAAAGGCAAATGGACAAAAAAAGCTGGAGAGGGAAGAGACATTTTTAAAAGACGGCGGAGAAACGTGCAGAGACGGTTTTCGCATTGTTCCAGGAAAGACGTTGACGATTTAAATTCAACGACGCCGGGGCAGCATCACAGAATAAAATCGCATTACGTTAAGCATTTTAAAATGTAGCCACTGGTTTCATACGTGGTGTTATTAATTCTAGGTTGTTGTGTTTTTATGTAGATAGCTTTCAGTATAAAAAAAATATTTTTTTTATTGTTTTCAGAATGTTTTATTTTAGTGTTATTAACTAGAATTTGTCTTAAATCAGAGGGACGGCAGTTATGTTTTTGTATATGTTGGTAAATTGAGCAAGGGTTTACAAGATGCATGGTGAGGCGGCGGGAAAGGGTAGTGGTTGTAAAACCAGCTACATTACCCTATCCCGCCGCTTCACCATGCATGTTATAAATATAACTCGTGTTCCTGGTTTCGAGCCCGGCGACCGGTGTGAATAATTCTTCTATACACTGACAATTCTTGTAAGGATGAAACGTATATGTATGTAGATAAAAAAAACAAAAACAAATATCTTTAGAATTAATTATTTGTCGCCCCAAAGTAGGTCGGGTTCTGAAGCGAGTAGTATTAACACAACCGTCGTCGTGGGTTCAATGTGATGTTCCATTCAAAAGTCGAACTCTTTACGATAGCTGCCTTTAAGTAGGATTAATCTCTCGCTAATGTACCGAGTTATATATAATGTATATATATATATAATGTATATATATATAATGTATATATATATATATAATGTATATATATATAATGTGTATATATATAATGTATATATATATATAATGTATATATATATATATAATGTATATATATATATAATGTATATATATATATATATATAATGTATAT
>OY744543.1:44433577-44446077 GCA_963556195.1 Sepiola atlantica | reverse complement strand
TCAAGCAACAAGTCTATGTGCCGCCCCTTCCAAGAGATATTGACGAACTAAAGGCTCGAGTAACGGCAGTTGTGGGAACCATTGACGTCAAGATGCTGGAACGCGTTTGGCAGGAAATGGACTATCGACTAGATGTCTGCCGTGTGACGAATAGTGCTCATATTGAGCAAATTTGAAGATTCCCCACAAAACTTGAAACTTTAACCTTTCCAACGGTACCAATTTCATTTTTCAACTCCTAATAGTTTTTGAGTTATTAAAAATCGTTAGGTTCCCAAGACTTTTGAAACACCCTGTATATAATGTATATATATATATATATAATGTGTATATATATATATATATAATGTATATATATATATATAATGTATATATATATATATATATAATGTATATATATATATATATATATATATATATATATATATATATAATGTATATATATATATATAATGTATATATAATGTATATATATATATATAATGTATATATAATGTATATATATATATATATATATATATATATAATGTATATATATATATATATATATATATATATAATGTATATATATATATATATAATGTATATATAATGTATATATATGTATATATATATATATATTATAGGTGCAACACTGATTTTTAGGCGCCGTTTATTTTAGAGCATTGCCAGATCAACCGTTTTGTCCAGAAAATCCGATTTTACCTCAATAATAATCCATCAACACAACTTTAAGACACTAATTATAAACCACTAGGAATTATTAGAAACTTAAACGTTAAATGTAAGTGCATAAATGAAATGAATTAATATATGATAGTTCATGTTAATCATTTACAGCTGCCACTTGACTTTTCCTGTGAAGCCACAACTAGTTAAATTCAAGCAAAATAAGATATAATCTCAAAATAAAGGTAGACTACCACCAGTGGGTGCAGTTTAAACAAACAAATTAATGGCGTGCTACACACCAAGACATATGTTTACCGTCCAGTAAAGTATTCTTGTTGCAGCGAGATTATCAAGTTTTCTCTCATGAGTTTCTATATCCGACATAATCACGTTGAGATACCAGTTCTCGTTAGATCTCCAACGTTAAGCGATGTTGACTCTGGTCAGTACCAGACGAGTGACCGTTTGTGAGTACCGGGCGCTTTATCTGGGCGTGCGGCGACACCTCTCTACAAAGAAGATCTAGCCCTGGAGATGCTTTTAGCAAGTACTTCAGTATAACCTACTAACCCACACATGTAATGTCACAACGAAATAATCTCCCTCCACCTCGCCTCCGGGTGGGAGTTTTTTTTTCAATGCACGTGGCAAACCTCTTTGGGGCCTGAAGATAGTTTTTTTTCTTTCCGTTGTGGCTTTGTCCGAATTAAAAGGGGTGGGTGATGTTTGTGGGCTCCATATAGAAAGAAAGGTTATCGAATCTACATAAAATCTGAACGTGTATTCTCATGTAAAATTTACCAGGAAAGACAATGAAAGTGTTTCCGAATCTCTAAATGCACCGTTTAATAGGGCTATGAGGGCATAACCCCCTTAAAACTTTCCAAATATATTTCATTGATATACAATTTAAATCGTATGTATAAAATGTCCTGGGGTAGACAATAGAAGTGATCCCAAATTTCTAAGTGCCCTCCCAAGCTAAAGGAGGTATAGGGACTTAACCTTCTTTAACATTTCAAATATATCCTATTTTGATGAAATATATATCATATGTATAAAATTCTCCGGGGAAGACAATGGAAGTGGTCTTGAATCTCTACGTTCCTCTCTGTGCCGAATAGCTATGTGCCCCCACCTGTAAGTGACCCATGGGGACAGAACCCCTTTAAAACTTCAAATACGTATATCCGATTTTAATGAAATTTAAACCAATTATATAAGACATTAATTTAAAGAGTTTTCCAACATTTCAGTTTCTTCCGACTATATTAGGGGAAAATGGGGGGATGGTGGCATTAAAAACAAAGTAAGTCATATGGTGTTATGAGCATAGTGAAAAAGTACATAGTAGTGATCCTCGTTCAATCCCGAGCAACGTCGGGTCTTCCTGATAGTATACATATATAAAATCTAAAAAGTGGGTGCTTACTCGACAGTGTTTAGAAGAATTTAAAAGAAAATTCAATAAAAGTTTGTTCAGGAGATGGTGGAGGCATTCTATATGTTCGCCGAAACACGGGGGGGGGGGTACAAGTATCTAATCGGACGTGTAAAAAAAAAGAGAAATTCTATCAGAGTGACGAAAACTGTTCACTGACTTTCTAGAATGCGTCTACAGAATCAAAGGAGGGAAAATCTGTCGAAGAGGTTATTAACTTCTTCAATGTGTAGTAAAAGGAGATAGTTTATCAAAATGGAAAAATACATTGAACTTGAAGTATAAAGCTTTACATATTGGAACATGCAAAATTCCTGGGCCGATAACCTGTTAAATTACTGGACACATAAGATGTTAGATTCCTCGTAGAGTTGCTGAAGTTGGGCCCATAAGCTGTAAAGTTATTCATAGTAGACTAATTTGTGGAAACCAAATGCGGACTTTAGGCCAAATGGAGGGAAAATATAAAACACATCTGAACTGCTGAATTGCTGAAACTGGGGGGGAAAAAAGACAATTTAGTCCCTAGAAGGAATTGGCCGCTCCTACTGATTAGATTCGAACAGTAAACGTAGAACTTTATATATATATATATATATATATATATATATATATATATATATATATATATATATATATATATATGCATACGCATGAAATACGCACATACATCAATGTCTTACAGCTTACATAGCTGCTGCTATTTCAACGTCTTGTATCTTACACATATATACACCCATAAAATAAACACATACATTAATTTATCATTAATGTCATACACAGTAGCGCTGCTGCTGCTTCCTTCTGTGTACGCACAGAACAGCAATGCGCGTACATTGAATGTATATATAAGTAGAACTCAACAGAACAAAATATACCTCTTTTCAATTATCAATTGTATACGATTAGTTAAACACAAGTTGCCATTTTAATCATTGCTGGGGGTTTGTAGGTTCATACCTTTTCTAGTGGTATTAATGCGTAATAGATTTGATTTGATTTGAACCCGGTATCACTGATTTCATTGTTCGCGACGGTATCTATTTGATCAATCATGCACCTCCGCATTCACTGAAATCTGTTATTTTAAATTCGCCAACACACAGCAGCCATCTTTGCTTTTTATTTTGTAATCAAGACCTTTACGAAGACTGTGCTAGGAGTTCAGTCTAGGATCAAAGTGTATTATCTCTTATGTTTTAGGTCAGAGGAGAAATCCTTCTAAACTGAAAATATTTTTTGTCGCAATCCAAAGTACCCCCTTTTGTAGGAGCTGGATATTCCCCACCTTTAATCTCCGTATGCAAGTGAATAAAGGCCCAGATTTTCTTTACTTGCGAATAAATCCTTTCTCTCCTTGTATCAGGTTGGAAAGAAAGTAATGTCGTATTTTTTACTTCATCGCTTTGCAGCCTATTAAGTTGTACGCAGTTCTAGATTTTCTGGTGAATTGGTGTCTTAATATCTTGATTTGCCTTTCAGATATAGTAATTAGTTGGAAAATATTAAGTTTAACGGTCTCAGCCGTCAAAAAATAGATATTAGTGAGAAGTATCTGATACATTGCATGCTCTATGAATTAAAAAAAAGAAAACTCAGTTGCAAGGAATACTGGAACTCTATATGGGATAAATGTTCTGAATGATCGAAAATGTCAACGGTGGTTTGCAAAATTTTCTTTTTGGAAACTTTAACCTGTCAGATCGGCGACGTTCGGGAAGGTCAAAATCATTTGATAAAGACGCCATTAAAGACGCTGGCGGGGGCCAATTCAAAGTTAATCAGCAGAGAATAAGCTCAACAATTCAATACAACCCATACCACAATTATTTAATGCCTTCACGAGTTAGGAAATGTTTGAAAACTTAGATTCTGGGTTCCCCACGATTTGATCGATGCTCAACGAAATCAAAGATTGACTGTTTGCGCATCTTTGCTTTCCAGGAATAATCGAGAACCATTGTTGGAAAGAATTGTGACTGGAGATGAAAAATAGGTTCTTTACAAGAATACCTAACGCAATAGACAATGGTTAGAACGAAACATAAGTCCACAGCCTGTTCCAAAACAAGGACTACACCCAAAGAAAGTTATGCTCTCTTTATGGTGGGACATAAGAGGACTGATTCATTATGAGTTACTAGAGCCTAATCAAACAATTACAGAAGTAAAATATCGTTCGCAGCTGGATGATCTAAGAATTGCTCTATCAAAAAAACCATCCGCATTACTCAATAAGAAGGGTGTAGAGCTTCAGCATAATAACGCGAAACCTCACACAGCAAAACTCACTCGGGAAAAGGTCATGAGTTTCAATTGGGAAGTTTTGCCTCATCCGCCTTATTCACCTGACATTGCTCGATCTGACTGCAATCTTTTCCGGTCGTTGCAGCGTCACTTCAACAATAAAATTCATGAAAATGACAACCAACTTAAAAATGACCTAAATTTGTTTTTCTCTAAAAAATCAGATACGTTTTTTGAAGAAGGCATCAAGAAGCTAGTTGATCGTTGGACAGAAGTCATAGAAAATGAGGGAAATTATTGTCAAGATTAAAAATGTAATTATGTGAATGTTTCAGATGAAATAAATTGTTGGACAAAAACGACATTTCTTTCTTTCCTACCTGATATATGGCTGTGATCGTTTCATCTCATCTGATATAGCTTTTGTAGCTCATCTTCTAATGTCGTTTTACTGTTGTTCTACTTTAGGGCCTTTTATAGAAGAGCCCCGCCATGAATCGAAAATATGAATTTTATCAAAAGAAAAAAAAGCTCCATCAGTCATGCGCAGTGTACGCACACGCACTTGATTTACTTTTGTGAGTCTTCTCTATACATGCTCTGGGTTAGGCTTAAGTTAGGGTTGGGTTAAGCCTAGGCTGTAAAAATGCGGAATAAGCGTCAATCTTGCGGAATGGTTGGCAGTTATCTGTGAATTTATGTAGAGGCAGAAATATAAGGGAACGACATTTTCATGCAAATACTCAATGACTTGAATAAGTAATAAAACGTTGTTTTTTTTTAAATTTTACTTTTACTTTTTGTTGTTGGGGGGATATCTTTGGTGGAGCTTTTCTACAAAATATCTCACTTTTTGTTAGATAAGCCGTTCTGCTCTGCTAAAATGACTTTACCTGTATGACCCCGTCGGTACTCTATCACGAACGAGAGGCGACAAGCAATAAACCCATTTTCTATCAATTCCAACTGAATCAGTCATATTTGGGTTAGCTGATCTCATAAATCGCACCCGGACGATTTTCGTTGTTCAGTAAATAGCCATTCCGATCCTAAAGCTTGCTAGCTGTACCATACTAATGATGGAACGATTCCAATATTTTTCCCGATTCCGATACAATTGCCGATTCCGATTTTTTTCAAATCTTAAAATATTTAGTGTTGTTTTTTTTATTTTCGGATTACTGTAACAACCTGTGTAATGTGTGCATATATTTTCGAAAAAGTAAAAGTAATTTTGTGCATGTGTTTGGTGGGGCGTACATTACACGAATATATAACTATTTTTCTCTAATCTTTTCTACGTCATTGAAATTGAAAATAGTGATTTGATAAACTTATTGTGAGATTTTCATCGATATTTTTCACTTGTTCCAGTTTTTCCTATTTATCCATTTCCTATGCCATTTTAACCTGTGTCATTTTCCCTGTGCCATTTTCATCGTGCCATTTCTTCCGGTTTCATTTTTACCTAAATTCGTTATTATGATATATAGATTTTAGTTTTACTGGTAGTTTAAAAAGCGATAAATATTTATCATTTATTCATTAGTACTTGCAATGGAAAATTAAGTTTTAACACACAAAACATTACAAGAATCATTTTTGGAATCGGAAATTAGGTACAAATTTTTCTAATTCCGATCCCCTAAAAAGTTGCGATTTTCCCGCTTGCGATTAATTGTTCACACCCAGACAATTTATTTAACAGTTAGAGCACTGATTCTGCTGCCCCCTGGGACTTTTGGTCCGCCCCGTTCTTGTCCATACCAAACAAGACATAAACTAACACTATCCAAGACAAGGTTAATTTCGATGACCTACACAAGAACGTGTGAATCTAAACTGAGTCTCTTCTTTCCTTTCTTAGGCGGGAAATTCGAAATGTTAATTAAAAGGAAAAACAAAAACAGTCGGATCCAAACGTTGATTTTACCATTCTAAAGAAATAAGTCCAAAGGAATTTATTTGGGTTTTGGTTCATAGACTAATTTCACGAACTTCATGATTTCGCCATCTGGGAAACAAAATAGTCCGTGTCTGAATAAAAAAGAAACTAACCAGCGCGCCATTGTATTGAGATGGTGAACAAGGCCAGGCGGGTTCTCTACCTGATTCGGGGATTCTTTCTTAACCTAACAGCAGACACTTTCCACCCCTTATACATAACACTGGTACGGCCCATTTTTTAGTATGCCAGCCAAGCAACAAATAGATCATACACCTAGATCGTGTTCAATCAAGACTCTTTACACTTACCTACAAAGAAGAGCTCCAAAGACTAAATCTATTCTCACTTGAGCCGCGGAGGAAGTGAAGAGACTTGATTCTGGCGTATAATATCATCAACGGGAATGTAGATCTGCCTTTCAGGGAGTTTTCAACCACAACACCAAGTCGTGGTCTCCGCGGTCACCCACAAAAGATGTACGTACCACCGTCGCTTTCAACTCAATAGAAGAGAGACAGCATCCTCTGCCTGTTTCTATTCCATGAAACAACCTACTAGAGGAGGTCGTGACGATGACCACCATATCCAGGTTTACAGCGGCCTTGGACATACACGCATACTGTATGTGGATGTAAATGTCTCTTTGCATGGCTTGTTGCACTATGCTTTTTTGTTGTTTTTGCCGAATAAATTTGCTTTGATTTATTTTTTGCCAGCCAAACAACTCTCTTTATATGCCAGTGTTCCCATTGAATAAAGTTGATTTATACTTTAGTGGAGATGTTGGTGTTTACCTTGGAAGATGGTGACCCCTTTTTCTTATTCAATTACAGTCAAATACACCCAGACACGACCGACTCGACCAAATGGCTGTCTTCATCCTGACATTCTTCCAACTATCAAATAACTAAAACTCAAGTTTGAATTCAAATGGAAAGAGATATGAATAGTTTATTAATGAACTTTTCACGATGGGAAACCCTGTAAAACTGCAATTAAGTGTTAAGGCACATATGTTATTATTGTTATATACAAGTTGCGGACGATATTTGTTCGCAAGATTACGATCTAGGAAAAATGACAATAGTTTCAATTTTTTAATTTATTTATTCAACAAACATGGAGCATTCTCTGTCCATGTTTCTGCTCCGTGGAACAGCCAACCAGAGGAGGTCGTAACGATGACTACCATATCCATGTTTAAAGCGGCCTTAGACAAACATTCAAACTGTATGTGGATATAAATAGTTGTCACCTGTCTCTTTACATGGCTTGTTGCACCTTTATAATTTTTGCCAAATAAATTTGATTTGAAAATTAAGAAGAATTATTTTCCTCTAAAATCAACTCCATAATTTCTAGTATACTAACTATGAGATCAAATTTGAGATTAATCTTTGAAAATACTAATGAATCGCCACATATCAATGCTAAAAGCCATTCGAGGACAAGTGTTAATGAGATCGATTGTTAGTTAAATGATAGTAAATATTATGAGAAGATTGAAATCAATGAATGGAATGAATAACATTTGATGACTTATGAGGATGGTTTATGACAAGTGCTTATTAACATTATATTTGAAGATGACAACATTGTATCTCTTAGTGAAGCAATCTTGTAGTAACGTGTTCCACAGATGAGAAGTTGTCGGAAGGAAACTAGGTTTCGTGTTAGGTACACAGAGTAAGAAACGGAAGTTATTTGCAGTTGTGTTAGAAAGAAAAGTTCTTGCTGTGAAAGAGGCTTTAGAGAACATAACAGATCACTCCCTGTGAGATTGCGAAGTCGATTTTGAACACCGTCAAGGCAAGAAAGAGTGCTCCGAGCGGCATTTTGAACACCGTCAAGGCAAGAAAAAGTGCTTCAAGCGGCATTTTGAACACCGTCAAAACAAGAAAGAGTGCTCCGAGCAGCATTTTTAACACCGTCAAAACAAGAAAGAGTGCTCTAAGCGGCATTTTGAACACCGTCAAAACAAGAAAGAGTGCTCTGAGAGGCATTTTGAACACCGTCAAGGCAAGAAAGAGTGCTCTGAGCGGCATTTTGAACACCGTCAAGGCAAGAAAGAGTGCTCTGAGCGGCATTTTGAACACCGTCAAGGCAAGAAAGAGTGCTCTGAGCGGCATTTTAGACACCGTCAAGGCAAGAAAGAGTGCTCTGAACGGCATTTTGAACATCGTCAAGGCAAGAAAGAGTGCTCCGAGCGGCATTTTGAACATCGTCAAGGAAAGAAAGAGTGCTCCGAGCGGCATTTTGAACACCGTCAAAACAAGAAAGAGTGCTATGAGCGGAATTTTGAACACCGTCAAGGCAAGAAAAAGTGCTCTGAGCGGCATTTTGAACACCGTCAAGGCAAGAAAGAGTGCTCTGAGCTGCATTTTGTAACACCGTCAAGGCAAGAAAGATTGCTCTGAGCGGCATTTTGAACACCGTCAAGGCAAGAAAGAGTGCTCTGAGCGGTATTTTGAACACCGTCAAGGCAAGAAAGAGTGCTCTGAGCGGCATTTTTCCCTATTTAGCAGCAGTACTCTATCTTAGGATGTATCTGACTCTTGTACCAAATTGCTTCAGGAATCAGGTACTTTGTGGAGCGGTAGAATGATTCAACCTTTTTTCCAGCAATTTTAGTAATACATTTGATATTAATCTTCCATTTTAGATTTTGAGTGAAAGTCAGTCTTTGAAGCTTTTCAAAACAAGGGGACTACTCAACGAGAGAGAGAGAGAGAGAGAGAGAGAGAGAGAGATGGGGGAGGAGAGAGTCGGTCAGCCAGACTGGTTACGTTCCCATCTGGAAACATATTACAAAATACTTAAGAAATTTAGAAATTATTTGTGTACACATCTTTTTATCTTCACAAGTAAGCAAAGCTTTTTCAAGATTTTAGATAAAAAAAACAAACTTTTTTGAACCAAAAATGCATGGTCGCATCCAAATTTTAGGCATTTGGGCAACTTTTTAATGTTGCCTGAATAGACATGACCTAAGAAACTTGAAGTTGAACTTTTTTAAATTTCAGAAAAACGTCCTAAGCATTCAATCCATATTCATTTGAAACCATTTTTTCTTCTTCTTTGAAATGTAAATTAATTACTTATGCAATATTTTGTTCATAACCCCCAACATCGTCACATGGGGACATGTCCTTATCTCAAGAACCACATGACATTTTCAGCATTTCTATTTTATTACACAAAGATTAAAATTTTACAATGTCAATTTCTAACACAGATCGAAGATAATATTATCAAGTAAAATGTTAATAACTATTAGTTTAACAAAGGAAACTAACCGTTTACGTCATACTTTTGCATTATTTTAAAGTTCAAGGAAAGGGTTTCAATCCATATTTGTCTAGACGAGCAGAGTTCTGAAAAATGATCGTTTAATTTTATATAAAACTAATTATTACAATCGTAAAGCCAATCTTGTTGATGCTCAGTGGTCGCTCATCTGTGATGAACTGTTTTCGCTGCAGATTTCGGATTTTAAATCATCAGACTCGCTTTGCCGGCAACCCAAGCATTTCTAAAAACAAAAATCTCTTAGCTTTGGATACAATATTGTGCTACACACCACATAAACATTGCAAACTAAATGGCTTGACAATCTTTAAAATTATTTACTAAAAAAATCTGTGCAAGGTAGAAATCTACTTTTTTGTGTCAGTACTCATCAGAACACTACTCAACTTTCTGCATATGGACATATTTGATATTTTGCGTTGTTTTTATCATCATCAGACCTACTCCATCAGTAACCCATATATTTCTCAAAAGAATAATGCTTCCTCCTCCTCCTATTACTCGAATGCGAGAACATACTACGCACAGCATAAACATTTCAAACTAAATGGCCTGACAGAAAAACACGCCATGGACGCTCAGCGTCAACCAATGAAAATCGTTCCAGCAATCCCACTTCCTGTATTTAAGACTTCCGCTATGATAACTCTGATTACTACCCGGAGCATAACCACTCCATAAATAACAGAAAGGGTTAAACGAAGAAATATCCAACTAATGGATCTTTACACATGATACAAGCATCCACAAATAGGCTAATTACTCCAATTTACTTTTCGATGCTCTTTAACATACCGTGGAGAGGCAGGGAATGGGGGGGGGGTCAGGCGCCACCCCGGGTAACTGTTTCTTTTATCCTCGACCAGCAGAAAAATGTCTGTCATTCATGGAACAGTTGTACCAATAACTTTCGCATGGTTGATCACCACGTTTAGTGAAGATGTTTCTTTAGTAGACGCCAACAATCTTGACAATCTGAGAAGATTCCTTAACTCATAGAACTCGGAGTAAAAGAGAAGTACAAAAAATAAAAATGGCCATTCTGATTCCGCGCCATTGTGGAAATATCATCAATATCCGTTTTCTTGTGAGTTATGTTTTCTCTTCCAAAACATTCAAAATAAATTATTTCTATCATTGGATAATCATCTCTGTTAATTATCCAATGAAAATAAATAGTGAATCTTGCACAGTATATGCTACTGAAAGAATTATCAGATCAGATAGAATATGTAATTGATGAAATCGATTAAAATTTCTTTTTTTTAGTATAAAGACTGAAAATTTACGTAAATGATTGCCAAGTCAGAATCAAATATCGATTGGTCAGATGCAATCCTATTTAGGTTTAACTTTGAGAATCTGACTAATATTTCTGTATATAGTATATACAGTTATCCACAGAAAACAGTAGTTGACATTCGGTGTTTACAATCCCCCTTCACCAGAAAGCTGAAAAGAAGACATACCCGAAGGCATTTCGGAAAGATCACAGATTTAATTTTTTAAAAAGGGATAAATTACCAAAACCTCTCTTAAAATATTATTTTCATTACTTTTCAAGGGAGTTAATTCACATGAAAACTTTTTTTTAAAGATTAAAATAAATGTATATTAAAGAGGTGTAATGTAAAAAGAACACTTATAGCTAGATTAATAGACGCCGGATGGCGAATAGCTTTTGCTTGTATATTTATAAGAAAAACGATTAACCGGTATACAGTTTTAAAGATAACAACTTTAAGAAACCAAATATTTAGGGGTTCAATAGGGCGAAGAGCAATTGAACTCATTGCACTTTGACTCTCGTCCGATCGGTGCTTCTGTTGACGAAATGTTCGTCTTAATTGAGAATCTATTTCCATCAGCTATTTAATAAACTTTCTCCTATTACTAACATTATCTTCTTCTTCTTCTTCTTCTTCTTCTTCTTCTTCTTCTTCTTCTTCTTTGTAGTACTTTTCTTTCATCTTCTTCTGCTTATTTATTTATTTCTCCCTCTTTTTTCTTGATTTCTTTTTTTTTTCTTATCTTTCTTTGTGTTATTTCTTCTTCTTCTTCTTCTTCTTCTTCTTCTTCTTCTTTGTAGTACTTTTCTTTCATCTTCTTCTGCTTATTTATTTATTTCTCCCTCTTTTTTCTTGATTTCTTTTTTTTTCTTATCTTTCTTTGTGTTATTTTTTTTTTCTTCTTCTTCTTCTTCTTCTTCTTCTTCTTCTTCTTCTTCTTCTTCTTCTTCTTCTTCTCTTCCCGTTGCTTCTCGTTGCTTCCCGTTTCTTCCCGTTTCTTAAATTTCAGCAGATATGATGGCATTCAAATTGTCAGGCTTACAATTATCACATCTCCCCTCACTTTCTTTCTAAGTTTATGTTTTTATCTGCTGAACCGTTCAGCGTCATTGAATGACTTTAAATGAGAAACAAATCGCTCTTAATTCAAATCCTCGAGGGGCACATTGAAGAGGGGTCTCAGGACCAAATTACCCGCACCCGATACGAACGCGGACTTCATTTTTCAATTCTCCCGAGAAATAATTAAGCGGGGTACGTATTTGGCATGGATGCCGTTTAAGATTCAATCTTAATGTTCACTAGTTTGTTGTTGGGGGTGGGGTGGGGGGGGCGTATCTAAATTACAACAAATGATATGTGGGTCAAATAAGTGCGATACAACGAATGTCGACCAAATGTTTACTCGTGTATCTCTATTTACATAAAGTTAGGTATGTCTATGTACAGGTTCCACTCTTTAATTAATTGACCAATCATCATGAATTTTAGAACACAGGCGCAAATGTGGGTAATATGGGATACATTTAGTTTAATTTACTTTCATGCAAAGGGGGCAAAAAGTGGATCCCTTCGTAAAGAATCCAGATCCTTC
>OY744543.1:44386077-44428577 GCA_963556195.1 Sepiola atlantica | reverse complement strand
TTTAACAGAGATAAAGGAAAATTTGCAAGCACACAGACATATTTCAGACTTGCATCTGTGGCGATAAGATGAGACTTATACCAGACACAGTAAAAAGTGATGGGTTTATGTGGCAGTGGTAAGATAAAAGCCCACCGGACATAAGCACACCGGACAAAAGCACACCGGACAAAAGCGCACCAAAATAATTCAAATACAGACAAAAGCCCACCAATTATCAATAACTCTTTGTCTGTAATTTATTTTTCTTGACACAAATTTTTTAATTTCATTTTTAAACATTTTTCCGGTACTTTGTAAATACTGCATTCTTTTAAAGATTACATCATAAAAAAACACGCACCCTTTTAATTACTAACCCTAAGTCCAGGTGGTAAAATGAAAAATTCATTTTTTAATGTATGTATTGTGTTACTCCTATTTCGCGGAAAGAAAAAAACAATTATTTTCGAATGCAAATTGGGGGAGTAGTTTTGCATATAATTTTAACATAAAATGATCCACCATTTCCGGGCTATTCTAACTTTTTAGTTCAGTTAACCAATTTTTTTTGTGTGATAAGAGATAAATTCTATGCAACAACAAAAATGACAATAATAAACATTGGACTACAAAAATAAAATCCCATATTAAAAGAAAAATGGCAACAAATATGGGACATGTTTCAATTAAAACAAAAAACAAAAAACTATACGAACATCAACGGATAGTTCGTCCGAAAAGACAGAACCATTTACTTGACCGAAGACTGGACATTGTGTCATACGCATCTCACGCAGACACAGCTTTTATTTATCTCCTGGCGAGGAGGTTAAACACAAAGGCAGATGGGTATTGAAAAGCCAGCGCACTAAAGGAAGTGCATTCTTGCCTACAAAAAATTCCTGAGCAGCCTCGTTGGCAATCCCCAGTAGGGGCGCCTCAGGCGATTAGCAATAAACTAAGCCATTCTCAAAGAGAGAATGTAAAGCCTCGGATGGTGGACCTCCTAGAACTAAACTGAACCATACGCAGCCCAACAGAAACAAGGCCATTGTCGGACTGATTGTCGAGGACGTATCTTCGATTGGTATGAATAACACCTAATCAATTAGTGCCAGGTAGACCTACCTACTCCAAACAAAAGATCAAAGTGTAGTATCTGTTCCGATGGATACTGCACCCCATACTGGTGTTGTCTTGGCCTTCGGGTCTTGATTTACGCCGGTCTATAGGTCTGTCCTGTGCAGTTCTGGGAGGTCCACCTTCCCAGGCTTTGCCTCCCCTCTTTGGGGAGGAGTAAGTTTATTGCTTACTGCCTGAGGCGCCCCTACCGGGGAATGCCGACGGGGCTGCCCAGGCAATTTTTAAATCCCACTTTCTCGACCCGACCTTGGGTCACATCTTACTTGTGGGAGTAAGATAAAAACTGGCCTTGTGTCTAACTCCTGGAGATGAGTAAATCAATACTCCAAACATAAACTGCCCCCCCTCCTTGTGGTCACCTTTTCACAGTGAAGAATGTCCTTATAAACTGTAAAGAATATAAGAAAACGTACAATAAATACTACCAGTCACAAAACTTCTACATGCTATTCACAAATCTACCCACTTCTCAAATAAAAACATTTTCAAGCATTAACGACCCCCCCCCAAAAAAAAAACGATTAGATAGTCCCAAAATGCACAACCCTCCCCTCCCTCAATGAAATCCTTATAGACTAAAGTAAAAACGAAAACACGCAATAAGCTACAAAAATGTACTCCTCACCATAACAATGGCTCATCTTTTTTCAGAGAACTTGCGATAAATTTCCGGTTGAACTAAATGTTAGCCATCTTTTTTGGGGGGAGGGGGTTGAGGGTACTTATAATTGCGCTTTCTCCTTTTTTTCTGTTTAAAATACAAAGAAGGATTCATGTGTCAATTAGAGACTGCTGAATTATTGACCTTGTTTTTAATCATGGATCACCACATCAAGACCAAAAGCCACTCGAGGATAAGGGTCAATGAGATGGAAGGAGTGTCAGTCGAGAGATGAAGAACCTGATGAAAGAATTGTAAAATATTGATGGGCAAGGATCGAATTACTTGAGGGCACGGTTCATAACAGGAATCTGTTGACATTGAAGATGACCATGTTATAATCTGCAGTGAAGCAACCCCGTGGTAACGTGTTCCACAGACGGGAAGTCCTTGCAAAGAATTACTTGTGGGCACGGTTCATAACAGGAATCTGTTGACATTGAAGATGATCATGTTGTAATCTGAAGGGAAGCAACCCAGTGGTAACGTGTTCCACAGACGGGAAGTCCGTGCGAAGAATTACTTGTGGGCACGGTTCATAACAGGAATCTGTTGACATTGAAGATGATCATGTTGTAATCTGAAGGGAATCAACCCAGTGGTAACGTGTTCCACAGACGGGAAGTCCGTGCGAAGAATTACTTGTGGGCACGGTTCATAACAGGAATCTGTTGACATTGAAGATGATCATGTTGTAATCTGAAGGGAAGCAACCCAGTGGTAACGTGTTCCACAGACGGGAAGTCCGTGCGAAGAATTACTTGTGGGCACGGTTCATAACAGGAATCTGTTGACATTGAAGACGATCACAAAACATTGATTAGTTTGTACTTTTATGTTTAAACTCGATCATTTCTATTTGGTGATATTTCAATACGAGGTATTGTTTTTCGGAATTTTTTAGATGAAGGTTGATAATTTGTTTTATTTTGGACTACTGTTCTCATCTTGGATGTTATTCTCGCAATGTTTACGTCTATATAATCTCTGACCTTATTCGGCTGCATCTTGTCAAACTCGGGGATCTGTACGGAATTTCGAACTGACTCCTTTATTTAATCCACGGGGGTAGATTGTTCTCGTTCCGTCAGCCATGACCGGGTAGAAGCCTTACGTAATTCTTAATTATGTTCTTAGTATCGCCTATACCGAGGATTGAAGAAAGAAAGAAAGAAAGAAAGAAAGAAAAAATGTTAGAAATAAGTCATACACCATCCACTATCACTATGAAATCTCTACAGCTATATACCAATAAAATGGAGCTGTTAAATCTGACATCGTGATATGGGACGAGAGGGAGAAAGTAGCAACCCAAGTTGAAGTCCTAATGAAGTGTCCCTAATGATGCTGGCTTGAACAGAGCTGAGAGGGAGGAGATAACTAAACACCAAGGCCTTATGCATACCATGAAAAGAAACTGGCACTTTAGGAAGAAATATCTCAATCATTACAGTAATCATGAGAGCTACCGGGCTCATGAAAAAGAATTTCAAAAACTACCTGGCTAATAAACCCAGTGAACCAAGTGCATGAGAGATACAAACAATTGCGCTTAAAAGGACGGTTAGAATACTAAAAAATATCTCTCGGTTGGAGTCTCTTAAATGTCCTCATCCCCAGCCAAAACAAAAAGATTAGAAAATTGCCCCCAAAAAAACTTGAACCATCAACCTCCAGAAGACTGTCACCAAGTAAAAATCAGTTCTAAGTGACAGTCGTCTGGGGGTTGAAGGTTCAATCCTCGGTACGGGCGATACTAAGAATACAATTTTGAATTACTTAAGATTACTATTTGGGATTTGCTTACGAAACGCAACACAATCTATCCCCGTGAATTAAATAAAGGGTTCACTTCGAAATTCCGTACAGATTCTCGAGTTCGACAAGACACACTCGAATAAGAGTATCTCCCGTACTGAAGATAGAACCTTCAACCTCAAGAAGACTGTCACTTAGATCCGTGACGCAACGGATAAAGTGCTATGTGGACACTTCTAGTATGATTTTTGGGTGCCTTAAACCTATCCTTGTTTTAGATATGTAGTGTTGCTACTTATTACTATTTATTAATGTAGATTAAATAAAGGGTTCAGTTCGAAATTCCGTACAGATTCCCGAGTTCGACCTAAAGATTCACGAGTTCGGGAAGACCACCTGATGATGGTCGGAGATGACATCGACCGAAACGTTATTAGAATGACATGAAAGATTAGAACAGTAGTTCGAATAATACAAACGATCAATTGGTGGTATTTACATGAATGAATGTTTCAGACTGCTGTTCTCATCTAAGGTGTTATGTTCACTTTAACGTTTTGACTGCTGTACTCTTCGGTCTTCTTTCGGTGCATATTGTCACAGTAGGTTTTATTTATCTTAAAATGTACATTTTCTTAATAAAAAGAGTTGGGGGTGGTGGGGTTCACTTTGTCTATTCCCTAAACTAGTCCATATCACCACAATACCGCATACCACCCTATGGACTAATCTACTTAAACTATCTCTAAATGTTTTTAAATGATTTTATTTACAAAATATATTTACAAAAAGTGATCATGAATGATGGGGAATGGGATACCTAAAACACCCTCAAAATAAAGAAAAATAACAGTAATAAAAATAAAAGAACAAAATAAAATGCTAATTGGGATGGGTTAGTAAGTCCCTCCCAAACTTATCTAGCGTATGAACGGTCCTTTCTTTTCCGGTTAAAGCCGAAAACAAGTGAGTCAGTTCCTAAGTGGTCGTGGGGATTGGCTAAAGGATAAAAGAAATATGTGATGGACTTTTTAAGGTTGGGTGGTGTCTTCCAAGATAAGTACCATTTGAGGCAGGCCGAGGGCAAAATAAATCTGGGAGCGGGCATCCTGGGGGATCTCTAGTACCAAAAAATAAAATGGGGACAGGACTCAATCTTTCTGCTTGCTAAGAGACTTTGAAAAAGCGGGACGGTCATTATATGTCAGACTTATGGTCGGCGCGCTCCATGCTTGTGCAGGGAACACAAATTAAAGCTTATTTAGTCAAAATACACATAAGATAGTGGTGCGTATCCACCTACTTCTAAATAGTAAAGAGTGTAACTTCCTCCTATCACATCTAATTTTGATTTTAAGCTGATACTTAAAATACGGAATCAGATCGGAATCAGAAGGAGATCCACCCCACTTCCCATTTCTAAGAGTGGAGTCCACACTCTGGCTAGGATCGTGAGAAACACCATTCGTTTTTCCTTGAGACACAAAATTTGGTTGCTTTGTTTTACGGCATATCAACCCTTTTTGGGTTATTTAATGCCACATCCGGTCATTTTGGTGAAAGTTTTTGTGATTCAAGTTCTTTATATGTTCAAGTAGTTATTCATGGTGTTTGGTTTGGTTTGGTTGTTTTGTTTTACGGCATATCAACCCTTTTCAGGTTATTTAATGCTGAATTTGGTCTTTTTGGTGAAAGTCTTTATACTTCAAGTTCTTTATATGTTCAAATATTTGTTCATGGTGTTTGCTTGAGTGAAAGGGTGAGAAGGGATGGGGAGGGGAGAAGGGATGGGGAGGGGAGAAAGGAAGAAATGGAAGGGAGGGACATTGTTGTTTTTTGTTTTGAATTTTGCAGAACATGATTGAGTTTTTCAAAGAAAAAGAAAAAACAATAAAACATCAATGTTTGGAGCATTTTGAGTCAGGAAGTCGATAACTTCAGACAGCCTGATCTGGAAGCGCCAGTAGGTTCTATTTGACCCATAGATGGGGCCCTTACAGGTACTACTACTCCGGGCCAGAGTGGACCTGGGAGCAATGGCAACTAAGGGGCAACTCCACATTCCCCACAGCCACCAAATTGAGGCCTCACCACTGGATGTCTTTCAAGGTCATACCCAGGACCTCTGAGACACAAAGAAGACATATAGTAGATAACAGATACTACATCTAGGCGAATCAATTGCTCAGGTACGATGCAAACCGTCACCTAGTTGACATACTTCTAAAACTCACAAAGCCCTCTGCAGTTGAAGAAGGCATGCTCATCAACTGTTTCTTCTTCATTTTCATTGCAGCGTAAACAAAAAAGACTGTCGACCAGTTTAGATTTGTATAGCCTGCTATTGAGGGGTGGCGCATTCCAGACCAATCGCCACGTCAGAGAAAACTCGATATAATATCTTCCTAAACCGTGCGAGGTCACTGGACTCGGCAGTACTCTGAGCGCAGATCAGCCTTCGTTGAAGAACTGCGATTGACCGCTCGTTTTACGTCGGCATTCAACCAAGTGGTCGGGGATGATGTTGGGAAAGATGTTTTCAATCGCAGGGCCCCACGCAGACTCATCTATCAAAGCTCGACACAGGAATGACAGTCTCTCGGCGTGTCGATGACTTGCCAAGTCAGGAATCCCCAAGCCCCCCCCCCCTCGTTTGGATGTTGAGTACAGACCTGTATACAGATTAGAGGGTTTCCTGCATTGACCCTGGCTTGCGCTTCACCAGGTAGAGCAATATTGCGTAGGGCTGGTTTCGCCGTCCCGTCTCTTAGCTTACAAAGGAAGGGCTTCAACGTAAGAATATAAAGTAGGGGTGACATCGGGCAACACTTGCCAACCGACCGAGAAACAACGAACGATCCTGACCGCATTCTGTTTACCTGCACTACTGCCGTCTGCTGGCGATACAAAATGGAGATCTATTCGTGGAAGTCCGGATTAAAACAGATCCCAGAAAACGATGTTTGACCCTGTCAAAAGCTTTGGACTGATCTAAATTGATCAGTACGACGTTAGTGTCGCCTTCTAATCCATCTATGATCGTGCCAAGTTCTGAATCGATCTTCCTTTCACAGCATAGTTCTGATCAGGTTCAACCAAATCACCAACGACAACCTTCAAACGATTTGCAAGAACTCTTGCCAAAATCTGTATCTCTGTTTTATGGACCTAACATCATCTAAATCTCCTACATGTCCGTCCTTTTTCTTCAGTAATGTGATCACTTCTCTGGTGACTTGACCACAAATGGCTCCCTGATCAAACCAGTGGTTGAACACATCCGTCAGAAGAGAACGGGCATCTGCGATAGCCTCAAGAACAATTAATAGGACAAACTATCGAGTTTTTTGGTTATTTGTTGTAGCCGGCCTGCTTCAACGCACCCAAGACCTCACACTCTATAACTCGACTATCACAGCTAGCCGCTCAAGCCGCCTCCAGGCGGAGCTAGTCAGACTCCTAGACGCGGAGTCTGGTCAGTTGGGTGAAGCGATCCGCAAAATGCTTCCGGAACCCCTCAGAGATTGTCCGCGTCGATAGGAAAGATTGACCTTCCAAGTTTTTGACTTCCCGAATGTATCTATCCGATCTGTGACGGACTACAGCACTACGCTTTCTAGCATCAGTATTCACGGCTTCGTTAGACACTCTTTCTAACCTAGCCCTGACTACTTAACACTCATACCGCTCGTTAGCCTAATGTTTCAGGTCCCCCTTAACTAGTTCTATACTTAGGGAATCTCCCCCAGTCACCGCCCGGCCCAACTTATTTTCTAAGCTTTTCTAAAGCGAGTAACTGATTCCCAATAACTACACCCACTAGATCCTGCTGCATAATTTTTACTCGCTGTTCCCGGAAGTCATGTACTTTCAGTGAGGAGGTATTTAAATTCCAGTACCCAGCGAGCCTAGGTTTATCTGCTAAATTCAAACGGACCATAACCAATTTATGGTCCGAATTTCTTAACCAGTGGAACGTTGGACAAGATGGAAAATCTACGTCGCATCTTCTCGCTAACATCCTATCCAAGTAAGTACATGAAAAGGAAGACGCATTAGAATTCCACATCTACATCTCCCGTCCAGAGTGATCGAGACGAAATCTGTCAACAAGATCGCACAAGGCCATCAGATTAGACAAACAGCTCTCTCACCTATCCAACACTCTAGTCCTGTCCACCCTATCTTATCTTGGGATCAAGGAATGCATTCCAATCACCCATTAAAAGTAATTGTTCCGAACCTATGAAGAACACCTCCAACCGCCGAAAAAAGGAAATCCTCTTTCCAGAAGTGTTAGGCGCATAAACCGTGACGATCCGAAACTCGCTATTGCAAACGGCAACATCGGCTACAACTATTGCAAACGGCAACATCAGCTATAACTAGCCTACCTTCTGCATCTGGGTATACAATGTTTACGTTTGTGGACAGGGTACGACTCACTAACAAGGAAACTTCCTAGTATACCGGCCATCGAATGATGAATAGACATCGAAATCCCCAGACAGCAGACGATGGGCGTCAATCAAATCATAGTGAGTTCGGTGTAGTGCAGCCACATCTATGTTACGGGTCAGGAGGTCACGAGCAGCACTACTTCGAAACCTCATACCCTTGGTATTCAAACTAGCTAAATTTAAGGACGTGAACATTACTCTAGTCAGTGTCGATCACCGGCTTGAAATCTTCGGGGTCAGGATGCCACAGGATTGGCCGACACTGCCGGTAACCAGTTCGGACATAAACAGTCCGTCTCGTGCAACACATTCGACATCCAGTGGGAAAGTGAGTTTTAGAGCCCTATAAATACAAGGGTAGACATATATAGAGGCCCGCCTTCGCAGTGAGGCTCCAGACCCGGGATAGACCTCTTCGCGGCCTCCACCATATTCCAGAGGGCTCTGGTCCGCCAAGTTCTATTTGGCCGTAAAAATGATATTGTCACAGTAGGTAACCGGCTGGGAATTTCGAATCCTTTATTTAATCTACTGAGATAGACTGCTCTCATTGTTTAACTCGTGCCTAGTATTAGAAAAGAAAAAAACGGTTAAATCATATGCAAAGCTTACTTTTATTGCCAAACTAATAACGGTATTCACCCAACGTTGTCCGTGTGGAGATATATTGCTCGTTGGAAATAATTTCAGCTTTTTCAGTATATAATACATTAAATAAATAAAATAAACAAAAAAAAATTCGTTACACTTTTTTTCTTCAATAAGTTTCCAAAAATTGGTGATGGTCACGAAATAAGGTGATCATTTTACGTTAAATTTATATAGAAAAATGATCCCTAATTCTACAATCTAAAATATTTGATAAAAATAAAAAATAAAAGTAAATTCTCTAACGACGTAATAGGTAACTGGACACATAAAAAAGAAAAAAGAGGTCCGTAAAAAATGCCTCAAAAGTGGTGGTTAAATATGAAAAGTGGTGGATAAATATGAAAAAGTGGTGGGTAAATATGAAAAATGGTGGTTAAATATGAAAAGTGGTGGTTAAATATGAAAAAGTGGTGGTTAAATATGAAAAGTGGTGGATAAATATGAAAAGTGGTGGTTAAATATGAAAAGTGGTGGTTAAATATGAAAAAGTGGTGGTTAAATATGAAAAGTGGTGGTTAAATATGAAAAAGTGGTGGTTAAATATGAAAAGTGGTCGGTAAATATGAAAAGTGGTCGGTAAATATAAAAAAGCGCTATAATTTCAAATATAGTCAGGTTTACAATTTTTGCCCTGATAAAAAAAGTTTAAAATAACATTTGCAATATAAGATCAAGTAATAAAATAAGCTGTTCGCGGTGTTGTGTGTTTTTTTTTTTAAGAATCTACTTGTTGACACTGTGTTTATTACAGACAGCTGTAAAACGGCAAATTGTTTTAACGAATCGAAACGAATTCGTTTTCAGTTAATTATTTAAAATTTTAAAATACCAATAAAATAATTATTTAATTGTTTAAAGATTTTAGATTCATTTTTCACAGAAATTTTCTTTGTTTAATTTAATTTTTGAAGAAAATCTATTTTTAGAAAATGAATTTCGTTTCTTAACTGCCATTAGCTTTAAGGCACAGCTCATTGAGATACATTCAGTCAGTGTCGTATGATAGCGCAGAGGTAGAGGCGCCGATTGTCAGCTAGAAGACCAAGAAGGATTATTACGAAAAAAAAAAGGTTAATACCTTTTATTTGTCTAAAGCACTGTCGAGGCTTATTACATCAAACGAAATATTAGGTAGAAAAGTCAAGATGAAAAAGAAAAAAAAATGCTTTTATTTTTATTTTGATTTTAATAAAAAAAAATATCTGCATCTACACATGGTTCTTTGAAGGCATTTTGCCTCTTTCTTATATATATATATATATATATATATATATATATATATATATATATATATTACCCTTTTCAACCCGTAACGAAAAAAATAAACCAAAAGCCAATTAGATAGCCACCCACCCATCCATAAAACACCCCATCTGCTGCTTGCTCGCTTCAGGCCAAAAAAAAAAAATGGCTAAAACGGGTCTCTATTTGATTTGTTCACTAAAAATGAAAAGAAACCCACAATCTTATCGTGATCAGATACAAAATAAATAACAATTGACTCGACATCACACAATTCGCAAACCACACCTTACAATAAGAATGAAAATAAAAATGGCGGAAAGAACAGAAAGATTTTCTTGATGACACAGATGAGAAAATAAATGAAAACATAAGTAATGCGATGCGCTTAACAACTACGATAGGGACGGATCAAAGTAGAAAAACGCGAAGATTTTACCTCAATATCCCTTGTTAATACATAAATAAATAGATAAGAATAAACGACGACGGCGTGTTTAGCCGATGGCAATGGCCCCGTAATTATTTCAGTAAATATCGGTTACTACGACCACGACGATGGTTACAACATCGACAACCGTCATTAATGTTTGTTGGTCATGTGACTGGTTTAAAAGGTTTCAAACTGACTCCGAAATTGACCTTTGTGCTTTTACAACAAATGAGCGATTTTTTAGACGAGTTTATGTCGGTTAGGTCAGGGTTGTGGTTAGGTGGTGGAAGTAGCTAGGTTAGAAGATAAATTTAGACCGTGAAAAAGATAAAGACAATGCAAACACTTGATCCATTGAAAAGAAACAAAATCTAATGAGAAATAACAAGTTTAATTCATAATAAGAACAATTTTATACACGTTACTTTGTTGTCGTTTTATTCTAAACTAGCTGACCCGTGTCCCGACGTTGCCCGGGAAAGCAGAGTAACTCAAGAAATTCCATGCCTCAACCTTGAACTATTGAATTATTTGCTGCTTATGGTTGTCCGGAGGGAACACATACCCCATGATATTAATGTAAAACAGCAATTAGAAATTTAATAAACAAACATTCTGATGGTGGCTTTGTGTTTAATACACAATGTAAATACGTATTTTCTTAATAGAAACTGTAATTTAGGACGTCAAAAACTGTATAAAATGTAATTGTCAGGAAATTATTTAATCGCTGACGGACATATTAAAATAGAGAGGGAGATGATATAGTAAAAGTAACAATACGTCCATTCATTCATTTTGCGCGTTTAACGATGTAAATCTTATTTCAAACATAAGCGTGACAGACGAAAAGAAATCGCGTGACTGGGTCTTCTTTAAAATAGTAAGGATTTAGGAAAACACCTAAGTGTGACAGATTGAATGACGGATAAAAAAGTCTTGTTATTATTGTAGATGAGAACCTTCCCATAAAAGAGATGTTACTTATCTATTTTAGTTGATTACGTGTGAACAACCTGAAAAACTTTGGGTCGAAAAAAAAATTGTTTTAGAAATTACTACTACTACTACTTATAATCATAATCGTCGGTGTATAAAAAGTACTACTACCACAAATACTACTACTACTACTACTACTACTAATAATAATAATAATTATTATTATTATTATTATTATTATTATTATTATTATTATTATTATAAATGATAATAATACCATCAATAAACCTAACAATAAATAGGTTATATTGAAGTGGCTAGATGTAAAAAAAGGCTTGAAAATGTTAGCGATTAGTTTAGTCTGACTTTGCAAGCGGTGACGGGGGAAAATAATGCACCTTATTAATTTGATTCTGAATTGTGATGATTTTTAGTCTTTTTATTTTGCAAACATTAATTTTGATCTGGATAATAATTATTTTTACCGACAAAAAGTATTTTAAAGGAAACACACTTGTGAAATTATTTTAAAAACATTCATTTTGCTTTACCTTCGCAGTTGTGACATATTTGCGTTAAAAATAATATTTAATAGAAGTTATAGGCTTTTTAAGTCCGTGTAAATACCGATTATGAACAAAGTAGCCATGCTTGTTTAGTCAGTAACACAAACAAAGATTGCTACTTTGCCCAGAATCGAAATTTTCACGAACATAAAAGGTTCATAACTTCTATTAAATAGTTCACGAGTAAACAGGTAAAGCAAAACAAAAATGTTATGGGGTTGTTGTTTTTTTTTCATGTTTATTGTGAACTTATGAATTATAAATAGAGATTAGCGTTTGTCAGGCAAAAAATAACTCTCCTAACCCTACCACGAACTGTAAGTCCTCGTGGAAACTACTCTCTTTCCTTCTCGATTAGTTGGTAGGTTGTTTTTGTCACACGGGCTTAGGGTTAGTGGTAGGTTTAATTGAAAGTATGTTTTGTATGAACCCGATAATAAAAGTAAACATTGTTTATTAGAGGTATAACACAAATAGGTCACAAATCGATAAGTAAAGCAACAAATTGTTTTTGACTAATATCGCAAGTGTTTTTCTTAAAAAAAAATTATGGCGGCAACACTCATTTGTTTTATGGAATTTGTGGATAAAATTGTATTAATGCGGAATTTTTTTCATATTTATTGTGAAAATATCCGACATTATGAATAACGATTAGCGTTTGTCAAGCAAGTATAAGATTTTATTTTTGTTTCTGTTCTCAAATAGCATTCGATTATCCGAGAACAGAAAATAGTGAAATAGTGTAATCAAACGCAAATGGAGAAATGCCGGCTAAGAAGACAAACGTAAGTAGCCGAATGTATCCGGCGGGGCCGGGAAAGATAGGTTTAGGTGTAACAGAAAGACTACTAAAAGGCAAATGTGTCGTCTGTTGTGAAGGATTAAAAAAAAGAATAGTAAACGAAAAAAGAAAGTAAAAGAAAGAAAATTTTCGAATTGTCCACTTGTGTGTTTTTGTTCGTTAATCGTATTCTTGTATTCTAGAATCGGATAGTATATGATGGGGAACGTATATAAATAAACGCAAATGGATATATGATAACACAAATTGTATGAGGAGAAAAAATAGGAAAGAAAGTAAGAAAATGTATGCGAACATTAACGAATAATGAATACGGTCGGTAACGAAAAATCATGTCATTCTGTTATTTAGTAAATTCTAAAAAATCTCTGGAATAGTCAATCAAATCGCCGCAAAAGAAAAAAGGGCCGATCCGTATTTAGGTCGCAAAAGTATAGCAGAAAAGAGACAATAGTAAGTCAGAAAAAATTAGATAATGACGGCGGTATCAAGAAAAAGTATCTTGTGAAGATTATTTCTCGGTGTAAGGTAGTAGTGGTGGCAGTAGATTATTTTTAAAAAATTACTCTGATTTCCTGTATGTATGACTATTTTAGGAGAATCAGGCGAGTCGGAAAAATGTAAGGCGCATATTTTTCGAAAACCCACACATAGTCGAGAGAGTGATAGATCTGGAGGTGTAAGTATTAGAGATTTTAGTTTTTTGTTGTTGCAGAAACTGCGGAGGTCTTTTCTTCTAGTGTTAAGGATATAACGGTTTGGGGTATTCTATGTCTTTAAGTGAGGCTTTGATTCAGTTAAATTGACTCGGCAAATACTGGGGTACATATTCTTAGGGTACGAAGATAAAGTCCTGTTATAAGGCCTGTTTTACTGTTGTGTAGTGGTGGGAGTAGAAATGTATGTTATATTACCAACTCGTGATCGTGAGTCGTTTTATTTTCATTTTTATTTTGTTCATTGTAACCCCCATTTGTCTTTTCTCTTTATTTTTATGTAAGAAGATATGTACATTTTTGAAAGGGTAATTTAATGATGAATATACGCCATTAAAACAGTTTTGCAATAAAATCGGTAGAACATCTTATGAAATTCCGCATTTCTTAAATCACATAAATACTTTCGATTATTTAATGACGAAATAATGGTACAAAATAATAGATATTTTGTAAAACAGCTGTTGCATGCCGGTCCTATTTACGCTTTTTTAAATCTGATTTTTTTTTAAAAGTTCAATCGAATTACGATATTGTTTTGTCATTACATTAATTGAATAAAATTGTTTAATTTAAAAAGTTAAGTTTAAACTTGAATTGCCACAGACAGACGATAACTTGTCTGGCAATTTTATTATATAGATACGACCACTATCGCATGCTAGCCGTATCGCAATCTCTCACTCTCTTACAACTCCTTCCGTCGTACCAGCTGTCCTCTCTTGTATACTCTGTTTGAATCTCGAACGACCTCCTCTTTGTAATCTCTGTTGCCTTCCAGACCGAACCCTTTTGTAATCTCTGTTGCCTTCCAGACCGAACCCTTTTGTAATCTCTGTTGCCTTCCAGACCGAACCCTTTTGTAATCTCTGTTGCCTTCCAGACCGAACCCTTTTGTAATCTCTGTTGCCTTCCAGACCGAACCCTTTTATAATCTCTGTTGCCTTCCAGACCGAACCCTTTTGTAATCTCTGTTGCCTTCCAGACCGAACCCTTTTGTAATCTCTGTTGCCTTCCAGACCGAACCCTTTTGTAATCTCTGTTGCCTTCCAGACCGAACCCTTTTGTAATCTCTGTTGCCTTCCAGACCGAACCCTTTTGTAATCTCTGTTGCCTTCCAGACCGAACCCTTTTATAATCTCTGTTGCCTTCCAGACCGAACCCTTTTGTAATCTCTGTTGCCTTCCAGACCGAACCCTTTTGTAATCTCTGTTGCCTTCCAGACCGAACCCTTTTGTAATCTCTGTTGCCTTCCAGACCGAACCCTTTTGTAATCTATGTCACAACCCTCTTCGATCTCCTTGCAATTTTTTTCGTCGTTCCCGTCTAATCCCTTGCAACCACTGTCGGTGTCCTATAATAGGCACCCATCTATCCGACCCACCCTTGCACTATTTTCGTACATCACGAGAGTGGGTAATCTCTGTCTTTCTCATGGGCGACTTTGTTTGAAATATATGACCTTTACCCTGCGATATGTCACCATCCTGATCGAAGCAATTGAAACCCCTGTAGCTATCTCTCTTCGCCCGTTCTCTATCGTCTCTCGCTCTTGCTCTTTCACACACACACACACACACACACACACACACACACACACACACACACACACACACACACACGCACGCACGCACGCACGCGCACGCACGCGCACGCGCACACGCACGCACGCACGCACGCACGCGCGTGCGCTCTTTCTCCCTTTCTCAGCATTTCTTTCTATGTTGCGTCGACACTTGTATTATTAAATACCTACGTATTAATGACGACATCACAAGTGACCTGAATACCGACATTGGTGATGAACCGGAAATGGACATATTATTAGCTGCAATACTTTTAAAAGTTTCGGTTCCTAGTAGTAAATGATGCCGACTTCCGTGCGCACTCGACTACACGGATAGAAATGGAACAAAAACGAACACGTTCTTATATGGCTCGACTAAGAAATTTAAAACCACAGTAAAAATGGATTGTTGAGATTAGATGTTTATTTTAATTCGTACGTATAGTCCATATTTATGTGAGTCGTGAACCCTAACTGCGGATCTAGAGAGAAGGGCACAGGCAACACAGATGAGATGCTTCCGAAAGATTTTCAACATCTCATACAAAGAAGACAACATTACAAATGAGGAAACGAAGAACAGACTCGCTCAAGCCGTCGGGCAAATATGAAGATCTACTGACCACTATGAAGAAGAAGAAAAATGAAGTCACACGATCATCAGGTCTCGCAAAGACAACCTTCAAGGAACTGTACAGAAAGGAAGAAGGAAGAGCAGACAAAGAAAGGGTAGGCGGGCAACATCCGATAGTGGGCAGGGATGGCGCTGAGTAACACGCTCGGAAAGGCAGAAAATCGGAAGGGCTGGAGAAAACTGGTGGTCAGGTCATCTTCGGCGGCCGAACGATCATCCAGATCAGAGGACTACTACTACTGATGATGATGATGATGATGATGATGATGATGATGATGATGATGATGATGATGATGATGATGATGATGATGAATTTGACCAAACAAAAGCCAACTTTGGGGATAGATCAACAATATGTACAAGAAGGAGTAGATACACACGCTTTTAAATCCGTATAAAATAAAATTCCCAATCCAGGATTTTAACTAAAAAGTAACGATAAGACAGCACCCAAGTTTCACATACGAATTAAAAATAGGGGCACTTCAGTAGCTTGCAGTATATTTTACAGAAATGTAATTTCGTAAGGAAGCAAACTATTTCATATGCTGCCCCAAAATATTATAAAAGGTTTAAAGAAAGAAGTTATGTGAGATGCTTGTCGGATATATCCATTTGGTAGTCGCGTCCCTGCATCTGTATTCATCTGACTGGCCTTGCTTGAGATGATGAAGAAGAAAAGATCACCAGATTCCATTTAAAAAGACAAACAACTTTATTTAACAGTTTTGTCAACACAGAATACGAACCAGAAGGAGTTAGCAACACGAGAATATAAGACAAGTTCGGTTGACTGGCGGGCGTAGACTATAGAAAAAGAATTGAGTCCCGAAGTTTCATCTCGTCCCTCAACGTGAGAGACAAGGAAAGCAATATGGCGTCTTACCGTAACGAGAACTCTCGATTAACTGTTCGTAAAAAGCGCTAAATAAGTTTGGGCAGAAGTAGCTGAAAGGCGCGCATGCGCAGTGTTCTATTAACCCGATGTATTTCAACGCGAGTTTGGACATGCCTGTTTTCACCAACCGAACCACGTAACAATCAATACGCAATACATGTTAGTACAAAAGAAAATAAATCATAGTCATGTAACTGCTACAAAGACATACGTTCAGATGAAATCAATTTAGTTAAATCAAAGTTGGACAATGTTCTAAGTACAATGCATTTTAATGGCATTTTCAGCGTTTATTCAATAAATTATATATTTTATAAGGAATACAAGTTTTCAAATGTAATATTATAGCAATTTTTAAAAGAGTTGAAGTTTGACGTCTTTTTAGTTTGGATAAAAATAATAATGCACATATTGTGTATTATTGTTGTATCATTAACTATGACTGCCCCTTCTCAATATAAACACTGCTAGTTAATAATGCAAAAAATAATACACCACGATACCAACGTCAAAAGATTAAAAATTTATTGAAGTCCTTTACATAGAAAACAGACATCCCACAATCAATAATGTTAATTACGAAACTAGTCACAACATTTCAAAGTGTCTAGCATAGTAGTTAGCATTATAAAATTCGTAGCCGTTAAACAATCATCCTTTTTAACTTTTCACACTCTTAGCACGTAGTCACGTTTGTATGCATCATCTCATCACTACAGGCGCTCATTTTAAAGTCGTTAAGAAAAACTCAACAGTAAATACATAGTTCAAAACACACCAAGACTAATCCCGCCTGATGATTTGATGAATCAAATGAAAAGTTGTCGCGAATAAAGAATAAAAAAATCGAACAAGAAACCCACACCAATTTGATCGAAATACTAAATGGACTATTCGAAAACTTGAAAAAATAAAGAAAAGTCTTATCAAGCAAAAACACTCTGTGTTATTTAATAAGATGTACACACACACACACACACACACACACACACACACACATATATATATATATATGTGTGTGTGTGTGTGTGTGTGTGTGTGTGCGTGTGTGAGGATAAAATACACGATATATCATAAAATGAAATGCCGTGGAGACAGGATGTGTTAAAAAAAGACAAAATGGAAAAAAACAAATTAAGCACAGGAATAAATCATAAAAACGAGAGCTTTACCGGTGTTGTCCGGATCAACGAACGTCATATAGAATTATGTGATTATTTATCATTAATAAAAAAAAAAACTTCTTTCTACTGCTTTCCTTCTGCTAGGTATTTCATGGAGTAATATGCAAAATATTATTAGCTGTGATTGAAAGGGTTTGATCGCAGGGTTAGTTGTGTCCTGAAATACCTGGGTTGCCTTTTATTGGTGAATTTAATCGTATGATATGTTACGGATTTAAAGTAGAATACTCAGTTGCAGCATGTATTTTTAGTGAGAACACGTGTAATGCAAGACCATTGGAGAAAGGGAAACTTAGAACCACGTGCCCATCCCCTAAAGATAGTCTTAGAGAGAACGGGTATCCACATTTAAACAAACAAAATACATAAAATCGCCCATGAACATGTTCCAGCTACTCGTTTCGAGAAATGGGCAGAGAATATCTCCACCCTGGCCCAAGAGAGAGATGGACAACATCGTACCCCCATTAACACTTCTCTTCCACCCTTTTAAGTTTCCTTGTCCTCTCCACTTTCCTCTGGGTCATACTTAGACATAATGTGAAAATAGGTGTTTTTGTTTAAATGGACCTACTTTCAGTGCTGACAGCCATAGAACATATAAGCGTAGATACGTTCTTATCTAATTAAGAGAGTATTTATATCCTTTCGTTCAAGTTAAATCAGTGGTGTACATGTGTTGTATAACAGGTTTATAACACGTTTATATGTCGGCTCTGTCGTTGTCGCCGGCAGCTTGTGTCGGGCTGCTATCTGTCTTCTTTCGGACACATTGTCCGTGGTCACAATCTGCATCGTCTCCTGTCCCTGGCGGTTTCTTCGTAAGCTGAAATCGAATCCCCCCGTACACGATAAAAGATAACAAGCCTTTCTTTTTAGTTTGAGCCATTTATTTTCTATTAGCTTGTCGATACTGAAGCAAGTTACGTCGTAGTAGAGAGAGAAGCTTACGCTAGTTAATTTCCTAATTACTTAATTACTTGTAAAGGAAGGAAGAGGGGAGCATCGCCTTGCTCTCATTTTTGGGGATCTGAAATCCCCTAGCTTATGTAATCGCTACATGGCTAAGGCGACTTGACTAGTCGACTTCCAAGTCAAAACTCAAATCTCAACTCCAGTTTTCCCACCGGGAAAACTGTGTCGTCACAAAATCTCGTGATCAAAACGCAGGTGTGACCTAACCTTTGAACTAAGGTCTCATCACCCGTCACTGCGACCGTGAGAAACAACATTGCACTAAACTTGCACGGGATGACTTCGTTACAAACCGCGCAAGCTAAGCAATCTCTCATACGTCCATCATCACATGCGTCTCATTATATAACACATGGTTTCTGTCACGGATACTGACGTGAACATCAGAATCAGCCATGTTGAAATCCAATGCAATCGGGATCTATTGTGTTCAAATATGCACTAATATTGTAAGGTAAGGTATCCTCCTACTGCTATAGGTAAAATAGAAACCTGTCTTCAATTAAATGCAAAGAATGGATAGTTTACAACAAGATCTTACGTTTCGGCATTAAATAAATCCAAAAGAATTGATATATCGTAAAAATGGCAAACCAAACCATCAGCATCTAATATATAAAATAAAGTCGGTCGGATTTTAAACATTTGTCCTAGATAGCATCTAAGCTGACAAATCAAACTTGCTATGCTGTACCAGTTGGTTGTCAATTAACTAAATTATATCGCTACAATTTATATGAAACATTAATCTGGTTAAGCAGTTTGCTAATATGGAGATATTTTAAATAAACACATAAAAAGAATAACCAACTAAAGGAAATAACTCTTATTCTTTTAGTAAAAGTTAGCGTTCTCTATTTGCCTTTTAGATTAGATACCGAACATAACAAAAAGGTGTGGTTATAGAACATAGAAATACTTACAAATTTGAATGTAATGGATCCCGAGCAACACTAAATCCGTACATTTAGTGTCAAATATTATCTATTACTAATGGAGATTTGGTATCTGTCTGTCTGAAGCCGTAACTATACTATTGATTTTGTATCTGAACGCAAACTATATTATTACTATCTTTCAATGCTCAATTCAGTTTACCATACTATCTCAGACTAATGTATTATCTGTCAATGCTCAATTCAAGGAGGAAAGTGTAATATCTGTTCTGTTGTCGTGGTACCATTTCCCCAGGCATTGCCTCCTCCTTTTTGGTGGAAGAGAGATACTTGTTACATATACCAATTCTCTCCGAGGGAAGGTTCAATGTATCGTAAGTCACAATCAAACAAAATCACAAATGATAACAGCACAATTAGTGATGATAGTGATGATGATGGTGATGATGATGATAACAGCACAATTAGTGATGATGATGGTGATGATGATGATAACAGCACAATTAGTGATGATGATGGTGATGATGATGATAACAGCACAATTAGTGATGATGATGGTGATGATGATGATAACAGCACAATTAGTGATGATGATGGTGATGATGATGATAACAGCACAATTAGATCCTAACACGTGTCGACCGCTTCTCTCGTGACTGAGGCACCTGCAATTATAGTTTACTAACGGCACGAAAAAAAGAATAATATTCTCGAATTTGTAGAAAATACCATTTATTTCAGATGTAGCGGCGGAGGACATTCTTATGGACATCTAGGAGTATTTGACCCCTTAGTTACTATCAATTTTTAAGTCATTCTCTACATGTGTTGTTCGCTCTAAAGTCTCTCAACGAACTGGCCTACACCCCTCTCTCTCTCTTGCTCTCTCCCTCTCTATCTATCTATCTATCTATCTATCTATCTATCTATCTATCTATCTATCTATCTATTTGGGCCATGTGAAATTGCGTCCGCTTCTTGCTACGCAGGTTGAGGTGTAAGTACTAACCCTATTACCTCGGTTTCCTGTGCACGTGTGAACGTTGCCCTTAGAACCCAAATCATCAGATGAATACTAACAAAGTAGGCATTACTATTCAACATAGTGTAGTATCTGTTTTGTTGTTTCCAGGTATTACTCCCTCTTTTTAGGGGATAGTGAAGTATATGTTCTATTGTCATGATACCACTCTCCCAGGCATTACCTACCCCCTTTTTGGAATGGTAGTGTAGTATATGTTCTTTTCTCATGAGACAACCTTCCAGGCATTACCCCTTCGTTTTAGGGGTAGTGAAGTATATGTTCTATTGTAATGCGAAAATTCTCCGAGGCATTACCTCCTCCTTTGAGGGATAGTGTAGTATATGTTCGTTCGTCGTGATAGCATCCTCTCGGGCATTACCTCCGCTTTTTTTTTTGGGGGGGGGGTCATTCGTCATATATACTAGCAAAAATATGCGACAGAGGGGAGCATATTTTTGTGTGTTATAATAAAATAAGAAATATAATTGTCGCTTCTTTTCTTTAGTTTTGTGTAAAAAATCTTTTAGAAAACACAACTAAAAAAAATGCAGTTAACAGCCAATGAAGTATCAAAAGTAGGTCTGTCAATTCGAGGGGCGGGTCCACATTTGACTCAAGTAATGTCATCCCCCGCCCCCGTGCCCTATTCTACTTACTATCACTTTGAATAATAGCTCGGCCCTCACTCATCATCTTCGCCCCTCTAAAACATGACCTACCCCACTCCAATTTCGTAAAGACTCATTATTCCACCCACCTTTTTTGTGGTTTCTGTTTTTTTGTTTCTCTGTTTCTATCATCCGGTTGGGACTAAACGCTGTCTAATTAATAGGGCGGGGAAAAAGAGGGATAGGGTCAGAGGTCAGACATCTTATATTCATTTGCGAGGAGAATACAATTATCTAATATATGTTCGCCGGTAAGCAAACAATTGAAATCTAAAATTGTGTTCAAGTGCACAATTTGCCCTAAAGTGGCAGTTTACGACTCTATTACAACGCAAATGCCACCATTGAAAGTGTATTGTTTGCATTCTGAAATCACTTTTAAGTGTCTTCAAGTTAAAACCTTAGAAATGACTGCCAAGATACACGCACTCATATATATATATATATATATATATATATATATATATATATATATATATATATATATATATATATATATATATATATATTAGTAGTATGTTTTTAAAGGCTGTGGGCAATGCAAAGTCCGAGTAAGATGTAAGCTGGAAGGAACAAAAATAATAAATCGAATACGAAATGTGACTTACTATTTATTTTTTCCTTAAAATCTTACATAACAGCAACTGTGGTGTTAGCTGTTTGTGTGATGTCCGGATGATTATAAAAATCATTTATTTAATATTTCGGGAAAAGAAACTTCCCTTTGTCAAAAATAATAAACACCAGAGGAAAAACCCCGTCTGTGCAGATAATCTGCCAAAATGGATATATATATATATATATATATATATATATATATATATATATATATATATATATATATATATATATATATATATATATATATATATATATATATATAGTTAAACCAATTAAGGCAAATAAAAATAGTATTCATATATGAAACAGATTTTTTTAATTCATAGATCTAGTTAAAGGTTTGGTTGGTTAAGTTCCTTATTCTCGGAAATTTCAGAATAATATAATTCTTCTTCTTGCGAGAAAAAAAGGCGAAAAAATTTTTTTTCATTTACTAAAAAGTCACTTACAAAGTTAGTAAAATAATTTTTTTTACTTTTATTTTTCCTATGAAGAAGAATTTAATTATTTTGAAAATTCCGAGAATAAGCAACTTAACAAACTCTTAACTGAATCTATGAATTAAACAAAATTCGGTTTCATATATGAGTACTATTTTTCTCTGTTCTTGTGTGTTTAACTATTTTAACTATATATTAAATACTGAGCACTCTTCTTCGTATGAGGAGTTACACCGGTATATGAGAAGTAAAACTTATTATACACTGTGATATCATAATTTATATATATATGTGTGTGTGTGTGTGTGTGTGTGTGTGTGTGTGTGTGTGTGTGTGTGTGTGGAACTTGAAAAGGGAAAACCAAAAATTATTATTTATGTATCCATCAACGTTTCGTCTTTATTATAAGACTTTTTCAGAATGATTTGTCTGACGAAAACATCATACAAGTACAGAATGTTTGGAAAGGATGGTGATTGCGGAGCCGGCTCAGAACCTGCGACCGCTTGAGCAAAAAATCAAAATATGAGATATACATAAGTGGCAAGCGGCGGTTGGAGTATGAAATTATTAGGAAGTGGGAGAGGTATTATAATGACTACGGAAAGAGTGGGAGGCGAACATTAGTTATGGCTGAGCTTGTTTTCTACCCCTTTCTCCCCCATTTTCCTTTTTCAATTTCCATTACGTCGGAACACTTTCTTCCTTTCTTCATCATATATATATATATATATATATATATATATATATATATATATATATATATATATATATATATATATATATATATATATGACTCCCCACAGTCCATTGGGTCACAACCACTCCCTCTCTTTATTCTACTTTAATTCGAAAGTTGATAAACATATCAGTTAAAGAATTCTTCTTATAAAACTTGAAAAGTCAGTCAGACTTTTGAGTGTTCTTGCTTAAGATTATATGATTATTGACATTTCTCTTTCTCTTTCTTTTTCTCCCCCCCCTCTCTCTCTCTCTACTTTTACTTTTATTATTATTATTATTATTATTATTATTATTATTATTATTATTATTATTATTATTATTATTATTATATAGAAGCAAAGCGATTCATTATTTTGCCACCTAATTTACATATGTGTGTGTGTACACGCACAGGGTGGCGACGCTGAAAAATAAAGTCACTCTTTCTCTAAATGCACAACGAGATATAAAGAAATACTAGAGAGTGTTTCAACAAACATATAGCTCAATATTTGGCATAAATGGTTGACTAAACACATTTAAGTGCGTACCTTTTGTTAAGAAACCCATTGACGTCAGTTAAATAGGGAAAAACTACTTTTACTGAGTAAAGGGAATTTCTTTGATGTTATTAGATTTTTAATACTAGGTAAATATTTAGATCTGTGTAACTATTTATGGAAAATATTGGCCCGTGTTCGTAAAAACAAAAAATATATATGAAATCGATTTCGTCGATTTTGACATTTAATATTAACGACAGTTTTTGTTTTGATTAGTAATATTATAGAGAAACATGAACACTGAAAAAAATGTTATAAGAAATTAATTTCGTAGAACCGTTATTATTTCACATTTCAGTCTTGCTATTGGGAATTAAATAATCTATATTTACATACAAAATAAGGTGCGTTCCCTCTTTCTACATGTTTTTTTTTGTGTGAGACACATTTTGATTGGCTAATTTGTGATACATTTGACCAATCGCTGCGTTCGTTATTCCCACAATATTTGATAGTGTAGAAAATTTTCACTCGGCCTTTTACTGCAATCAGCTCTATTTTCGCCGAGGTAAACTAACTATGATAATTATATTTGCCGTTTAAGAAAAATATAAAATTTAACCAATAACAAATTCCAAATAGTCAAATTTTGAACAGTTAAGCTCAACTTGTTCTTGGCCTTTTGGCTAAGATCAAAGTGTAGTATCTGTTCCGATGGATACTGCACCCCATAGACTGGTATTGTCTTGGCTTTCGGAGCTTGATTTACGCCGGTGTATGGGTATGTCCTGTGCAATCATATGAGGTCCACCCTCCCAGGCTTCGCCTCCCGTTTTGGGGAGGAGTAAGTTTATTGCTTACTGCTTGAGGCGTTCCTACTGGGGAATGCCGACGGGGCTGCCCAGGCAATTTTTAAACCCCACTTTCCCGACCCGACCTTGGGTCATATCTTACTTGTGGGAGTAAGATAAAAACTGGCCTTGTGCCTAACTCTTGGAGAGGAGTAAATCAATACTCAATGGATGTAATTTTTAACTCCAGAGGATATATAAATAAATAATAGAAAGTTAGATTCAAGTAACCATTCTTTATTTATAAACAGAATCTTATGTTCTTAATTGAACCTACATATATAAATGCTTTAATAATGTGAGTTTTATTTTTTGGTTTTCTATTTTTTAATTTTTGTCGTCTAAGAGAGAGAGAGAGAGAGAGAGAGAGAGAGAGAGAGAGAGAGAGAGAGAGAGAGAAAAGAAATTATTCACAGGCAGCTGTTTTGTGGTCAATACAACTCCTAAGTGTGGTTTACGATAGATTCAAAGTTATTACTCAGTAATAAATTTGCCATATATCCGGTCCGATAGTGCTCGATATCGAAATTGTTATATAAAAAATAACCGGTGAAAAAGGGTAGATAACCCTCGTCTCTTTTAGTGTCAACCATCTATTTTATGATTATTTTTTTACCAAAACACATGATGCTTCCATTCTGATGATCGGATAATATCGTGAAACTGCAATAAAGTATTGAAGCTAAGAAGATTTTATATATATATATATATATATATATATATATATATATATATATATATATATATATATATATATATGTGTGTGTCTGTCTGTCTGTCTGTGTGTGTGTATATATATATGAGAAAGAAGGAGAGGGAGATGTTAATAATCACATAATTTTAAGCAAGAAGACTCAAAAGTCCACATTCTGACGTCGCACTACGCACAAAAGAATAACAAAAATAACTAATCTGGTATCGCTAAAATAATTATTCTTGACGTTAGCCAACATTTACGAATATGGTGTCACTAATGAGAAAATGTTACTGCGGATTGTGCAATTGTTCAAACTAGAATTACGTCAAACTTTAATTCCTTTAAAACTCGCTATAAATCATGTACTCTAGTAATCGAAATTAACAAACGCAGCGATTGGTCAAATGCATCACAAATTAGCCAATCAAAATGTGTCTCACACAAAAAAACACGTAGAAAGAGAGAACGCACCTTATTTCATATATATTTTTTTGTTTTTACGAACACGGGCCAATATTTTCCATAAATACTTACACAGATCTCTCTCTCTCTCTCTCTCTATATATATATATATATATATATATATATATATATATATATATATATATATATATATATATATATATAAATATTTGTTTGTCTACATACGTATACGTTTCATCCTTCCGAAATCGTCATTATTCAATCCGGTCGCAGGATTCGAAACCCCGAGTCAAGTTTTTAATTCAAATTCCGACGCCTTAGCCCACGCGGCCACAGTGAACAACCACACGGTGAGAGTTTTAACCCTATAACGGCGAGCTGGCACGATAGGCAGTCGACATCAACAGTGGTCAACTAATGAAGCTACATGCATTAAAGATCCCCTACTTTAACTACTGATAAATATATATATATATATATATATATATATATATATATATATATATATATATATATATATATTATGTAAAATGATCACCCACCTATAAACAAAAATACAAATGTCCGCCAGCGATTAAAACATTGAATGTGTGTACAATTGAACGATTTGTTTATCTTACAACGTCTAACGTACAGATTTTTACTTGTTTTTAATTTATTTTCATACCACTGATCGATTATTTATTGAAATATTATTCGAAAATTATTTTAAATAAATGAAATACGAAAGATATTCTAATAGTCTCTATGCTACAATTCACACTTCCTTATCCCCTCCTTCTCTCTTTTTCTCTGTCTCTATGTCTCTCTCTCTCTCTCCCTCTCTCTCTCTCTCTCTCATATATAATTTGGATCTCTTCTTTCCTTTTGACCTCTTTTTTGTTGTTTAATTTCATTTTTGTTTTATGAAACGAAAAAAAATATATTTATAAAATTTACATTTTAATATATTAAGTTATTTTATCCAGTGGTTCCCAATTTTTTTAGTACCCACTTTTTATCATAAATTTCTTCATGTCCCCCAGCCGTTTAGTATGACATAACAATATCAGTTTTGAATGAGTATAGCATAAAAAGTGTATCTTTTGAATAAAACTAAAGGGTTTAGCTTCAAATTTATCAAGTAAAATCCATTTTATGTGTATAACATAGCTACCATCAGATTTAAAAAAATCAATTACAATCAAATTAATGGGATCCTTGAGCCTTATGTCTACTTCAAAGAGATTTTATCCGAGGCAGAAATTTTAATTTCAATCTCAAGTCGCCTCGTTTACTAATATCCAGTCGGTTTCTTTTCTTTAGTAATAAGTCATTCGCAGCACTAAATCCACATTACACTAAGTAGGACGATGGGAATGGTAACAGTAGTTTCTTGCCAAACTACTTATATTTTTATATTTAGCTTGCGTTTCTTCAAAGAGACACATCATTGTCCCTTTTATTTTGAACAGAGCTTTAATTTGTAATTTTTTCTCTCAAATCAGAAAATCTTACGATTATTTTAAGGGCACCACAATAATAAGACAAGTAGTATCTGTTACCTCACATTTATTCAGCCAATAAAATTGTTCGAATTTTTTTATATAAATATTTTCTTGGGATAATTCCAGAAATGATATAAAACAAAATATCTTGGCCTTTCAATTAACAACAGTCGTATTTGTTCCTAAAAGCTCCTTATTGAAGATATTGATTTTTTTTTCTCAAATATATCTGCTACATAACTGACAAGTGTTTTGTCAGTAACAATCATATAAGGTGTGTCATCCAAAAAAACACACCAAGAATACTAAATAATTCCATTAATCTTTTCAGATAATTCCCCTTTAATAACCACCTTACATTAATATGAAGTAATCATCTTACATAGTTTGCATTTTGATCCTTGCAAAATTGTTTGATATTAGCTTTTATAGTGGACTCGTTATTATTATATAGATAGGTATTGAGGCACCAATGACCAATTCTATGAGGATCTTGACACCACGATCAAAGACATCTCTGTCACGGATAAATTGTATCTGCTCAGTAACTTCAATGCACGAGCGGGTTCTGACCATGACTCTTGGCCCAACTGCATTGGTCATTTTGGTGTCGACAGGCTGAACGAGAATGGACAGAGGCTCATTGAGTTGGACTCCTACCACAACCTCTGCATAACCAACACATTCTTCACCACCAAGCCACATCATCGAGTATCCTGGCGACACCCAAGATCTTATCATTGGCACCAGCTGAACCTTGTCATCACACGGAAACCCTCACTGAACTGTGTTCTTCACCACACGTAGCTACCACAGTACTGACTGTGATACCGGCAACTCCATGGTTGGCATTAATATCCGTCTCCAGTCCAAGTGGATCCATCGAACTAAACAGAAAAACCCTCCTCGCATTAACACCAGAAGAACGGTTACAAGACCCACGCGAGTGTTTCGGCAACACCATCGAAGACGCCCTCAAAGACTGTCCTACTGGTAATGCTGTAGAGAGGTGGATTCACATCCGTGATGCCACCTACAACTTAGCAGTGAACAAATTCGACAGGAAAGAAAGGAAAAAGCCGAACTGGTTCGAAGCCGGCATTGTTGAATTAGAGCCATCAATCAATGCCAAAAGAGAAGCCTTCGTTAACTACAAGAGGAAGCCTTCTAAGAAGGCAGCCATTGCACTCAGAAAGGCCAGGAACGACCCTCAACGGATCGCTCGGTGCTGTGCCAATGACTACTGGCTAAACCTTTGCGAGCGTATCCAGCTCTCTGCTGACTACGGCGATATTCATGGCAGTTACGATGGTTTGAAAAAGGCCTTTGGGCTAATCATAAACCAGATCGTACGCCTGAGATAAACTGCCAATGACAAAATATTAGACTGCAGCAGACAGTTAGTGAGGTGTGCTGATCACTACCAGGAACTTTACGCGGTGTAAAACGTTGTCATGGACGCAGCCGCCGAAAGCACCATCAACCTACCTGTTAAAGAAGAGCTAGACGTCCCCCTCTGTAACAGAACTAAACAAGGTCATCGACTTCCTAACCTGCGGCAAAGCTCCAGGAAAAGATGGCATCCTACCTGAAATAATCAAGGTGGGAAAGAAGACAGCCCTGTTCCACCACCTGCACCAACTACTGCAGCAATGCTGGGAAGAAGAAACAGTGCCCCAGGAGATGCGTGATGCAAGCATCATCACTCTGTACAAAAATAGGTGTGACCGCGGCGACTGCAACAACTACCGTGGAATATCCCTCCTCAGTGTTGTTGGGAAGGTCTTCGCCCGGGTCGTCCTCAACAGGCTACAGTTACTTGCAGAGCGTGTATACCCCGATGCACAGTGTGGGTTTAGAGCAGGAACATCAACTGTGGACATGATCTTTTCCCTATGACAGCTCCAGGAAAATGCCAAGAACAGAGACAACCACTGTACATCGCCTTCATCGACTTAACCAAGGCCTTTGACCTTGTTAGCAGAAAGGGACTTTTCACTCTGTTGCAGAAGATTGGATTCCCCCCATGCTCCTGAAAATTATCAAATCCTCTCATGTGGACATGCAGGGCATTGTACAGTACAATGGCTTTTCCTCGGACACTTTCCCAATCAAGATCGAGGTGAAACAAGGGTGGCATTTTCTTTTCTCTGTTGTTGTCTTACGCCTTCAACAAGTCGGAGGATGGAGTGTACCTCATTACCAGAAGCAGTGGCGGCCTCTTCAACCATGCCCGCCTTCGAGCTAATACCAAAGAGCGTAAGGTACTTATACGCAAGATGCTCTTCGCTGATGATGCATACTGACAGCACACTCTGAAGAGGCATTGCAGCGACTCATTAACTGCTTTGCGCACACATGCAGAGAGTTTGGCATGACCATCAGCCTAAAACTACTAGCATCCTCGGCCAGGATTAAGATGTACCCCCAAACATCTCCATTGGCGACTACACACTTGAAGTTGCCGAAGACTTCACATACCTCGGCTCCATCATCTTCAGCAATCTCTTCCTTGATGCAGAACTCCACAAGGCGGCAACAGATATGTCTCGCTTGGCGAAGAGAGTCTGGAATAATAAGATGCTGACCACCAATACCAAGATGAAGGTGTACCGGGCTGTGTGCTCAGCACCCTGCTCTACAGCAGTGAATCTTAGGCCCTCTACTCCCGCCAAGAGAACAGACTTTACACCTTCCACCTGCGAACCTCAGGAGAATCCTAGGAATCACCTGGTAGGACCACATTTCAAACAAAACCGTACTTTATCAGGCGGACATCCTGAGCATGTTCGCTCAACTCATCCAACGACGACTCCAGTGGCTTGGCCATGCTAGGCGAATGGACGATGGGAGATGTCAAATGATATTCCTTATGGCGAGCTCGCAACCGGCTCCAGGTCAACAGGAAGACCTTTCCTACGCTACAATGATGGCTGTAAGCGAGACATGAGGGCAGATTGCATCGATCCAACAGGCTGGAAGTCCGTCGCTGAAGATCGCAGCCGCTGGAGAAGAGCTGTAAAGGTATGCTGCAAAAGGAGTGAGAAGAGGAGAGACCAGCAGTGGTATGAGAGGAGAGAGTACAGACGACAGAGGGCTGCGACAAAGCTCTCGCAACCAGACACCACCTACACCTGTAGCAACTGCAAAAGAGTCTGTCAATCCAGGATAGGCTTGCACAGTCACAGCAGACGCTGCAATTCGGCAACGGACAAATCTGAGGTGCAGAATTCCATTGTCTCCTGAGACAGACGGATGCCAACAAGGTATTGAAGCACGTTTCTCTTGTGTTTTCTGAATTGGTCACCTCCGCTCCAAATTATAAGGGTCACTTGGAATTATTTTGGTTTCTCATGGTTTCTCCACTTTTAATATTAGTTAATGGTTAATTTCCCTAGCTTCAATAAATAGAGAACGTATCGTTGCTTGGTATTCATTAAAATCGGGTGTTGCGCATTATAAAGAAAAAAAATAGTTTGACAGCCGGAAACGATCTCTTAAATAAATGGCTGCCCCGAGGCTTAAATACGGAGAACAAGATGGCGACGGGAAAGATGGAGGCAATCAGTGTTAATCTGAGATGTGTATGTGTCTGTGGGATTTCTTTTTGTCTTACAAGCATGTGGCTGACAAATTGACAGCTGTGAGACGGACAGAAAGAACGAGAGAAAAGAAGAAATAAATGTAGAGTTAAAGTAATAAACAAATGAGAGGAGGGGGCGTGTTTGTGTGAGATTGAAAGAGAAAGAGAGAAACGAAATTAACTTTACAAGAACAGATAGTCAACGTGTGCGCATACTCACAAGATTTTCTTATCTTTTTGTTTTGGCTGAGGATGAGGTATCCTACCGGATGCCAGGCATCCACCCGCTATTTCAGAGACTCCAACCGGGAGATCTTTTGTAAGATTCTAACCGTCCATTTAAGCGCAATTGTTTGTATCCCTTTTACACTTGGTTCACCGGGTATATTCGCCAGATAGTTTTTGAAATTCGTTTTCATGCGCCCGGTAGCTCCTATGATTACTGGAATGACTGAGATCTTCCTAAGTATCCAGTTTCTTTCCATGACGTATAAAACCTTGGTATTTAGTTATCTTCTCCCTCTCAGCTCTGTTTAAGCCAACATCATTAGAAAATCTGACTTCCACTAGGGTTGCTACTTTCTCCCTTTTGTCCCAGTTTGACAGTTCGGTTTTCTAGGTGTATAGCTGTAGGGATTGCATAGTCATAGTGGATAATGTATAACTTATTTCCAACAGTTCTTTCTGATATAGGTTCCCAGGACTTGATGTTACACTGGATATTCATTTTTTACAGATGGTCTAGTGGAGATATCTATACACTCCATTGTGTCGCATTGTATAGTAACTGTCCCATAGCAGAACGGCTACTATACAATGTGACGCAATAATGCGTGTGTATGTGCGTCGAGACATTTAAAAGAACTAGCGGTGCTTTCTACATCAATCTTATACAATATTCCTTTTGAAATAAGAAATGTTTGTCATGGTCTATTGAATACTCTTTCTTCTTCCATAAAAATAATTGTCATTGCCAGCTAAATATTCTTTAAATAAATTAAACAAATAGGCCTCTTATTTATTTATTTTAAATTGTAGCTATGAAATTCTTTTTAAAACAATACAACAATAAACAATACACAATAAATATTCTCTGTCTTCTTGCCGTCAAAAATAATTGTCAGCTAAATATTCTTCAAATCACTTTTTGAAATGTATTTATTTTAAATTATATTGTTTTAGTCGATGGACGACATGATTTGATTTTGAAACGATTCATTTTAAAATGGGTAAAATCGGATTTTTTTTACCTTAACGGCATCAGATAAATCACCAATCACCATCTTTGCTGATTACATTTTTTAAATGTGTGCGAAAAGGTGATAACGTACGCATGAACATGAAATGCCTTAGCGTATTTTTATATAGACCCTCCGGACCTAGAAAAAAAATGACACATTACGGTTCAACTCTGATGATAGAATATTATTCCGAAATTAATAAGATTAAAGTGAAAAACAAAAATAATTAATCTTGCATTGATAAAGGCTTCTATTTTCAATTTTATAATACTAGCCCACCAATGCTTTGAAATGAACGACCCATTTTTCTTAAACTGCAAGCATGCCAATGCTTTCTTCGTTCTACAACCAGAATTTGAATTCATAACCGCCAACGACATCGTCGCGGATACACCCATAACAAAGACATTTTATCAGAAAAACAAAAGGAAAAAAGTATTTTTGTTTTTGTTTTGTTTTTATGAAAGAAAAAAATGACACAATACTGGTCAACTCTGATGATGGAATATTATTCCGAAATTAATAAGATTAAAGTAAAAAAAATTTTTTAAATTAATCTTGCATTGATAAAGGCTTCTATTTTCAATTTTATAAATATATATATATATATATATATATATATATATATATATATATATATATATATATATATATATATATATATATATATATATACGGACCCAAATTTCAGTATGTATTATATATTAAATAGTTTTTAACGCCAGTACGTAGTTGTTGTTTTTTTGTTTTGTTTTGTTTTTTAATGGAAAATAAATTGTTTGGACTATTAAAAGAATTTCAAACGCTATTGATAATATTTAACCATTCATTTATTTTTATGAACGCTTATGTTTGAATTAATGCTTTGAAACATTGCGGTAACTATAAATCTATGACGTCACGTGAAAGTTATAATTATTTTGTTTTAAGATCTATTTTTAAGAAAATTTAAATAGCTCAGTTCGTAGAACATCAGCCTGAAGATTTCAAGATTTCAGTTTCTGTAAAAAAATTGTGATTGACGAACAGAAAGGAACACTAAAAGGCAGATAATAATAGTGCTACCTAGTTGTATCTACCCGACGTTGCCTGGGATGGAGTAAACTCATTTTTGTTCATAGTTTTTTTTTATTTGTTTGCATATTATTAAACTCATATAAAAAAGAAATAATATTTTAGTTGCAAGGTAGCCATCAAACATTGTTCAATGTAACATATGAGTTATCCCCCTTTATATTATTTGAGTTATGCTTATGAATGAAAACATCGTTAACGAATGCTGTGTCACGTGACCTTTTCGATATTTAAATTTAAAAGTCTTCAGATAATATCTATTTATTCTAACAGCAAATTTTCCGTATTTTAAAAGGTTTTTTTAGAGGGGAGGGCATAATATCCCCCCCCCCCCAATTTAAAATGCAGATATTTCAGATTTACATTGACATTAGATACAAATTAAGCAAAATTCCCTGAATTTCAATTTCTTCTTAAGAATTCTTTAAATTTTAGACATTTTCTAGAATCAAGATGAAGTAATGGATTTCGATCATAATTTGAATAAGGATTATAGACATAAAGTTTGGTATCATTATATCCCGATTTTAATCTTCGTAAGAGGACATAAAATTGATGCAAACCTGTTCTGTTCGGGAAATTAATTAGAAGAAGAAGAAGAAGAAGAAGAAGAAGAAGAAGAAGAAGAAGAAATCATTTAATTTTTAGAAAGAGTAAAGAATAATTTTCTTAACATAGTTCACCCCAAACATAGCAGGCCACCATTTTAGACGTAAGGGGCTACTGAGATATATGGTGTAGGGTTTGGGGGTCATCCAAAGTTAGGAGCTGTGCAGCGAGATGTCTGTTTACATTAATTTTAAATTTCTGCATGCCAGTACAGTCGTGGAAACAGGGAGCAGGCAAGGAGTTCCAGAGGCCGGCAGCACGAGAAAAGAAGCTATTGGAGTAGAAAGCTCTTCGACATCTGGGGACCTCCACAGTGAATGGATGGGATTTGGCTGATTGTCGGGTTTGTCTAGTGAATTTACGTCGAGGGGGCACTTAAATAACGAAAATGATATGAAAATATTAGAAATCCACGTTGACTGATATATATATATATATATATATATATATATATATATATATATATATATATATATATATATATATATATATATATATCGGAAATCAGGCTACTTAGATTAACAGCTCAAAGAAAAAAGAAATAATAAAAATGTAATTGTCCACAACGTATGTATCGGCAAAATTTGTTGGTAGAGATGCCGAATTAGTAAAAAAAAAAAAACTAAGATAAAAATAAAGTTGCGGATTGAAGTATCGTAAGGGAAGTTACACAACGCGCGAGCCGCCATTTTCCAGAGAAACAGACATACACAGATAAATCCGGCATAGAACAACTATAGGTCCCCTTTGTTTCGATTTGAAACGGACGGTACTGATGTTGTTCTGATCTTCTGTAACATACACACACACACCCACACCCACACCCCCATATATATATATATATATATATATATATATATATATATATATATATATATATATATATATATATATATATATAAGTGTCTACAAAGCGATCAATTAAAACTAAAAAACAACAAAACGGAGCATAATTAGAAGCCGAGTTCCGTTTGAAGTCTCTCCGCGGTCAATTATTTATTTTTCTCCTACATTGTCTTATTGGGTGACAGACTAATTATTTACAGTGTATAACAACTTCTTTTCCTTCTAAATAAGCCATTACTTGTTTTCCATCCCCCGACGCAAACCTGAATAAATATAAATGGCTTTAGATCTCGTCTATTGTTTATATATCAATTGCCCTAACTCGAGGCAGGGACAGGTGGAGAGAAGTAAAGAAAGAGGCGAGTTGTCGGATTTGGACAATGCACGTCAATGACCGGCATTGTGTCTTCTTGTTGGGAAACGACGAATAATAACATTCAGAATTTGAAGGCTTATTCATTTGGCAAGTGAACCCTACGCGTATTTATTTATGAAAATTTGACCTTTTCAGATGCGTGCTTTCATCGCTATCAGAGGATTTGTCTGTCGGACGTGGAGATCTAGACTTGAACTGTAACCCTAACTCTAATCCTACCTCTAACACGAAGCGTGTCTAGACGGGACGCGCAAAAGTAGGTCATGGGTGTGTACGCACACTGCGCAGAATTGGCGGGATTATTTATTTTTTCAAAACTCTATTTCCCTTTAGTGGCGAGTCTCGTTAATGAATAAAACAATATACTGGAGTAAACGATAATAGCTATGAAATATAATTCAAAATAGTGATCATTTCTATGCTGTTGTAGTCTAATAAAGAGGTAACTAACATGACTGCCACCCGTAATAATATCATGTATTAAGTAAAAAAATAAATAAATTCAAAAAAAATGTAGCTACTTCTTTATTATGAAAATGCGTCAGAATTCTAGTGTCAAAATGCGCAATGTTGTATGTTTGGTGTGATGCTACAGATGGAAATCATTTAGCTAAGACAAATGACCACACAGGAAATGGGTTGGCGTCTTTTGGGATACGAGGATTCATTTTGTGATTTTGAGCCACTTGAGTCCTAGAAAAAAATAAGGCCCCTCCAGATACGAGACACCATGGGTAGTAAGTATTTTTTTATGTCCATAGATAAACAGCATATGATTCTCGAGTGGTCTTGTTGGGTAGCCTACCTCAAATGACAGCAATATATCAGGAACAGATGGGCCGTTGTGCCTTAAGCTAATAGACTGTTTGTGTTCGGTTGGAAGATATGCTTGTTTTGGTTTGCGGGCTTGTCGTTCAGTATAAGAAAACAGGTATCATTGTAACGTCTCTCAAAATAAAACATCGTTACTTGTTTTAAACTAGAGTTGTGGTTTTGTCTGGAGGGAGAATTCTTTTGTTACAACAGTGACAGAGACTACATGATTGACACTGTGATGGGTGTCGGAATTGAGCACCAAATTCAGACGAAAATAACAAGTGGACGATCACGGCCTGTGCAGTGAACCCACAGAAACGCAGGTTCACACTGATATTTTATGAATACTGGAGTACCAAAAAGAATTACACAATTTAAAAAATAATAAGACGCTTTTTTCATCTCGATTTGAAAGCAATAAATAATTTTCCCGGCAATTTTCCTCGGGCGTGTCATTGGTGACTCTACAAAAAATGATATTCGCTAAACATTCACCCTGTCATCTGTTCTTAACATTCAACCTTATCTGTAGGATCTTTTTGTCTGATTCCTGTAGATCCTGATTCCTTTTAGATATGCCGAGGAATCTCAAGAGGAGACCATTTCCGTCAATTGGTTCCTCGGTCGGTCTGTCACGCTTGCACTGGAAATAGCATGTTTATCTCTAAACGCGTTTTATTGTTTATTGTTTTTTAGAGAGATGCGTAAAGCACTTTATAAAAGGGTCCGTCCGTCAGTAAGTCTGTTCGTCCGTCAGTCTGTTCGTCCGTCAGTCTGTTTGTCCGTCCGTCCGTCCGTCCGTCCGTCCGTAAGTCTGTCGGGTCTGTCTGTCTGTCTGTCCGTCAGTCTGATCGGTCCGTCAATCTGTTCGTCCGTCCGTCCATCCATCCGTAAGTCTGGCCTGTCTGTCTGTCCGTTCGTCAGTCTGTTCGTCTGTTAGTCTGTTCGTCCGCCAGTCTATCCGTCCGTAAGTCTGTTCGTCCGTCGGTCTGTCCGTCCATCAGTCTGTCCGTCCGTCCATCCGTCCGTAAGTCTGTCAGGCCTGTCTGTCTGTCTGTCCGTCAGTCTGTCCGTTCGTCAGTCTGTTCGTCCGTCAGTCTGTCCGTCCGTCAGTCTGTCCGTCCGTCCATTCGTCCGTAAGTCTGTCCGGCCTGTCTGTCTGTCCGGCCTGTCTGTCTGTCCGGCCTGTCTGTCTGTCTATCCGTCCGTCAGTCTGTCCGTCCGTCAGTCTGTCCGTCTATCCGTCCGTAAGTCTGTCCGACCTGTCTGTCTATCTGTCCGTCTGTTCGTCCGTCAGTCTGTCCGGTTCGTCAGTCTGTCACGCTAAAGTTTAAAATAACATTTTCATCGTTAAACGCACAGATTGAATGGACGTATCTTAAGAATATTCGCGTTTGAGTTCCTATTTATCCCCCCCCCCCTCACTCAAGAGGACAGAGTTATACACAAGGTCGGTTTTTAATGGGGTGCGGTAGTGGCACTCTAGATTGGAACTAAAATAAAAATTGCCTCAGTCTGGAAGAATTTCCCCTTCACTGACCGAAGACAGAAAAGATGAAGTGTATTAGCAGAACAGATCGTACATTTTGCTCCTAGCCAAAAGGCCAAACAACTTGTCTAATTACTTTAAACTATTTCTTATCTTTTTTTTTTGTTGTTTTGTTTATTCATTTATTACCGGTATTCACTCGGCGTTGACCGGTCGGAAATAATTTCAAATATAGCCATGTTTACAATGTTTCCCTTGAACGAAAAATAAAAAATAAGATTTGCAATATGAGTTCAAGTAAAAAAAAAAACAACTGCTAGGGCGGTGGTGGTGTTTTCTTTAAAAATAAATACTTATTCTTACAGACAGCTGTAAAGCGGCAAATGGCTTTAACGAATTAAAACTAATTTAATTATTTTAAATCTTAAAAATATGAATAAAAGTAATTATTTATATGTTTAAACCATTCTTTATTGAGATATTTTTTGTTTAATTTCATTTCTGTTTATGAAAAGAAGAAAATTAATTTTAACAAATGAATTTCGTTGTTTCAGTTATTCTATGGACCTAACCGATAATTTCCCCTAGTGAACCCATATGGAATCGAAGAAAAATTTTAATGGTGCTTTTAGAGTCTGCGAAAAATGTAACCCTTTTTGAAACTTATTTAAATGTCCTAACTGCTAACATATCGATTTCTGTAGCACACACACAAACATTGACTTTTATATATAGAAGCTTTATTTATTTACTCGTGAGTTACAACTTATGAAGGCAAAAACACTCGATGATAAGTTTTAATGAGAGTAATAGATTGGCAGTTCAATGATGATGAATACAATTAGAGGATTGAAAATATCTGCATACCACCCACTCAAAACAAGATCCTCTCTAGAAAACAGTTATTCTTCCTCCTTTGTCAGAAACATCGGTCATGAAATGTGGAGATTAAACGACAAAATAGCTAACAGTGGGTTTGTAACTTAGCAAGGAACAAATGAAGACGCCTGTCTACCCCTACCCCCAGGCCTCAATCCCATATTACCTTTTATTATGATTTTCACATTTCTATCATTTTCATTTTTCAAGCTAAGAAAAATAATGTAAAACATCATATTTGCTGTGTATAGATGTCCGGCATGAACGCAGCCCCCACGTTAAAAAGAAATGCTAATATAAGATTAATACTACCATTTGGATTGCTCGTAAAATGTAACCATTTTATTTTGTTTTATCTTGGTCTACGGCCCGGGAATAAAATGCTCCTTCTATCTTAGAAAATGAAAGAAAAATATGTCGTATAGAAATGTGTTATTTTAAATAGCTTAAGAAGTGAGAAAAAAAATAGAAGCCTGTTTTATTCAAGTATTCATAACACTCCATTTCTTCTCATAGTAGCGTTGGACACTATTATCAGAGTTATCTCCCTTGTATTTATATCCGAGTCATTTCCCTTATATTTATTCTGCTCAAGGTTAGAGAATTCGCTCTCCTATGCGCGAGTCTGAAATCTCGTTCAACCCACGACGGGAATTTAGAACGAGATCTTATCCTCCTTGTGTCTCGTCCTTCAAAGCGATCGAACGTTTCGTTTAGCTCCCCTTATAATCATGCCTTCTCAAACCCTATCAGGACTTGTCTAGGTTACGTCTTCTGATAGCAGTTGCAGAGATTCTCAGAAACAGATAACCCAAAGTAACTTTTGCCTTCACTTTCATTGTTCACCCTTAGTTCTCTGTTTTTTTCACCCGGCAACATGTGTTCTTTTCTAATTGCATTTAGGGCAGTAATGTATTCCTTCTTTAGTACTAATTTCTTTCCTTTATGTATTATAATGTGTACTACGTTATATGTTTCCATCATTCATTTTACGTTTGTTGTTGACAAGATGATGTGAATCCAACCGTTTCTTCACTATTGTCATTTTCTCTTTCTTTCTACACATATCGCAAATTCCCGAAAATCAAGTGCTCGGGTTGAATATTAATTACCATTATTGAATAACCCGTAAAATATTTCCCTATAAAACGCGTGTTTAATCTTGTTACAGAGCTGTGTCATAAATAAAGTAAAGTAAAATAGCGTTTTTGCTGCTTATTTTATTGTAAAACTTCTTAGTGCTGTTATATTTTCACTTATCGATGGTGTCTTCGTTGTTAACCCAGTTTATAAGAATGGTGTATTTAAACAGAGAGACAGTCACATAAAACATCAGAGCGACAGTGTACGCGTGAGAGAGATAGACAGATAGATCGTTTGTCTTGTTATACCTAACTACATTCGATGTGACCGCCCCCACCATCGCTGGAGTTCCTCAGGTAGCGGCCACGGTCGCGCCCGCTTGCTTAAGTTGTCAGCCAAAAAGAGTCAGAAAAAACGGCCGGAAGTCACGTGGTTTCATCTACATCCGTTTTGAGATCACCTCCGACCTTTAGGGTGTCACCCAAAACCTTCCACCCAAACGCGGCCTTCGCTACGTAACAATACCAAATTAATACAATCATTAGATTTCTCGTCAAATTTCACTGATAAAAGTTGTGTTTACTCTTATTATGGGGCTTTGTTTTCAATTGCATCACCAGCCAGGCAGACAGGCACATAGATCCCATATTTATAGTATAAAATCTATATCCAGCCTTTTGGCCCGAATCAAAGTGTAGTATCTATTCGGACTCAGGGGGCTTTTCTCCCGGGATTTACCTTTCAAAGGAGGGAGGGATTTATTGGCTGTCACCTGAAGAAGTGGGGAGTGCCGACGAGATTATACAGGTATTTTTGTTCCCAATAAAAAGTGCCCATTTTAGGGAAGCTGTATTTTCCCACCTTAAAAATAAACGTTATTCCTAACTATGTCCTCGTAAGGACGCAAATAAATAAGGATGCTACACACATAGTAAATATACTGACATTATTATAAACTAACGAAAAAGGTTGGGGTTTTTTCAGTCTGGCTCCCACAGAGGGCAATTAGAGAAGGATTTGCTTAATTACAATATAGCAATATTTTAATTCGTGTAGGGAGAAGCGCAGAAGAAACCAATTATCGTCACGTTGAGTGTTTTTTTTTATTACACCTAATCATTGAAATTTACTACCACAATCTAATCGAATGTAATATATAAAGTAAAGTCAGTCTCTTTCTTGATTTTTGTCATCGATAGTTTTCTTCATAAAAAATCAATATTTGTTGTTTTTGTGGATCGTTGTACCATGTTGTTAAGAACAATAAAATGTAATTTTATTTTATTCCATTAAGAAAATACTTTGGCCGAGTCAGAATTATTTTCATACAGACGGCATCTAACAAGATGGAAGCAACTCTGTATTCGTCAATACAGAGTTACTTCCCTTTGATTGGAAAATAATTTTAAAAACACATAGTTTTAAAAATAAATAAATCACAACTAAAAACAGTACTGGTAGGGACGGCTAAAAAAAAACTAAATTACAAAAATATTCCTTATCTTTACGTAAGTACGTTGCTGTGCGGATGTTCTTTCGCAGTTTATTATTATTTAGAATTTTAAATACTTACAGAAAACTACGATTAATATTTATAACTAAGTAAAAAAAATCGGTTAACAATATTAATATGGACTTCAGAGGTTAGGAGCATGAGTTTCCTGCGTTGTTCAATTTTCCCGGGCAACGTTCGTATACGGTTTACATTTCCTGATGAAAACCTTTGTCAGAAAGAAATCTATTATTCTTCGGCTCTTTAATCAATATCAAGTTTAGCTGTGTTTATCATGTGCACTTAAATTCTAGCGATACTCCTCTGATAAATGTTAGCTGAAAGAAGATCTTCGGGGAAAATTTATTCAAATGAACTCGATTTTATTAGCTATTTTTACGACCCCCATTCCCCAAAGGCCAACCTTTCCTCACCGTGGTAGGGACGGTGGCAACGTGTCAATGTCAGAGTTATGCCGTTTGGAATTCCTGGTCCTTGCAGAGCCACCTATTGCGATCGGGTTTGGCACCACGCGGTATATAGCCTCCATCCTGCTAATAAGGCTCTAGTGAAAATTAAGGATTGGTCTGTATTAGAATCCACCGTCTCTGGTCGTCTCCTGCTTCTGTGTGTAACAAGCAAAGATGTGTCAGGCGCGAAACGACAAGACGATAGAGTAAGAGTGACCACGTTGCTTTTGTGCCATTCTATTGTGTGTTCTGGGCCAAACCTTTTCCGACTTTGGATGCAACCACCAAGCCTCGCTGTTCTCGGTATCGGGAGTAAAAATCTGAAATCCTGCAGGTTTAACGAAGAGCTACAACTAACGAGGATGTCTTCATGCAGATCAGCCAATCGTGAGGCACGATCTTCGTGAATTCTGTGCAGATGTTCGACTCGCTTAACAAACAAACGGCAGCAACATTTTAGGTTCCATTCTTTTATTTTGGATCTTTGGCCAGAGAAAATTGTTGTTTACTCTGATGCCAAATAGCCATCATCATTATAGCCCAAGTTTCCCACCAAGATGGTTGGGGACGTGCCCTGCGACTTTTGCGACTGATTCTCGCTCGTGACGTCACACCCACACATGAACTTGCGTCTCTTAATACAAAACAAACTTTAGAAAGTAAAATACTAGAGAAATACTCTTTGACTCTAATGTTTGCTATCAGCTTGATGAGGTCATTTGCTGCTATAATAATGTTGTCCTTCGCTGATCGCTAATTTCTCTTCACTTCGGCCATCTTCCCGCATTTTTTTTACGGTAGAACGTTGTTTTAATGCTAAGCGGAAACCAGCATTTCCTCTCCGCATTATATTTCAAAAATCTGAAAATTAAACCGATGGAGGTTAGGGTAGAAACGCTTTCACGCATGAAAAATAGTCCGCTTACAAATAGGTCGATTGGTGTAGCATGATTTCGATCCCAGACTGCAACAAACATTTTTGGTCGGTGTTCTATCTGGAGTCCTGTTCTGTTGCCACGGTGCAAATTGCTCTCTGGATCTTTAGTCTCTCAGCTTCTTTTTCTTCTTTTACTTCTGGTAGATGTAATGATAAGAGCAACGTAAAAACAATAAATAAGCCATTATTTGCTTAGGAGGTTTAGTTTATTTATTTCAGCAATGTTTTTTTTAACGTAGTTCACCCCAAACAAGGCAGGCCGCCACTGTAGACGTAAGGGGCTACTGAGAAGAAAGAACAGGGGAGAAGGTTGGGGGGTGTCAACCTAAACTGGAATCTGCGCAGCGAGATGTCTGTTTACATTAATTTTAAACTTCTGTATGTCAGGGAGGAGGGAGTTCCAGAGGCCAGCAGCACGAGGAAAGAAGCTATCTGAGTAGAAAGCTCTCCGACATCTGGGGACCTCCACAGTGAATGGATGGGATTTAGTTGATTGTCGAGTTGGTCTAGTGAATTTACGTCGAGGGGGCACCAGAGTAGCCAATTCATCGGAGCATAATCCATTGAAGTATTTGTAAAACAAGCACAAGGATGCTACATTGTATATCTAGATGTGCTGTAATTTCCTCCCTCAACCCGGTAGATGTGGTGAACCTTG
>OY744543.1:44118577-44381077 GCA_963556195.1 Sepiola atlantica | reverse complement strand
TATATATATATATATATATATATATATATATATATATATATGGTAAGATATTTGAAATAATACTTATTATGTTTTGAACTTTTGAAATATATATATATATATATATATATATATATATATATATATTTCAAAAGTTCAAAACATATATATATATATATATATATATATATATATATATATATATATATATATATATATATATATATATATATATATATATATATATAATGTATTTTTATGTAATTATTTTTATTGGTGATAGCAGCGTTCGTTGTTATTTTGCTTACTATTATTTCGATTCTCTCATTTTTTTAAGTGATTAAGATGCAGAAAATTGCATTATTAGTCGCCCTTAACTTCATAGGACGTATTTTTCGTTAATATATATATATTTTTTTTTATTTTATACGTACATAAAAGTAATCCATAAACACGTGTTTCTGGCTCACAGCCGTCATCAGCATGCTGCTATCACCAATAAAAATAATTACATAAAAATACATTAAATATTTAGGTGATAAAAATCGTACATATTTCTATACAGAACGTCTTGGTCCAGTGGTAGAACGCTGGACTCTAGACATCAATATCGAAGGTTCGATCTCTGTGTAAGTTAGCCATGCTGATGACGGCTGTGAGCCAGAAACACGTGTCCATGGATTACTTTTATGTACGTATAAAATAAATAAAAATATATATATTAACGAAAAATACGTCCTATGAAGTTAAGGGCGACTAATAATGCAATTTTCTGCATCTTAATCACTTAGGAAAGTGAGACAATCGAAATAATAGTAAGCAAAATAACAACGAACGCTACAATCACCAATAAAAATAATTTCATAAAAATACATAAAATATTTAGGTGATAAAAATCGTACATATTTCTATACAGAGCGTCTTGGTCCTGTGGTAGAACGGTGGACTATAGACATCAATATCGAAGGTTCGATCTCTGTGTAAGTTAGCCATGCTGATGACGGCTGTGAGCCAGAAACACGTGTTCATGGATTACTTTTATGTACGTATATATATATAATAAGAATATTATTTTTTGAAGGCGATAACAATGCGTTGTTAGAGTGACACATACGACACGTGGAATCGTAAAAACAAAACAAAGTGACAATATTGAAAAGTCAATAATTTTCAAAAAAATTTTTTTTATTTACCAGTGTATCGTGACCGTGGTGTTGGGTTGCAGTGTGTCCTTTTCATTATTTTTTTTAATTTTCGAGGATATCCCTCATCCTCAGAATAAAATAAATACTACCACTCGTTGGAGTTTTTTTTGCCAAAAGCCGAGGCCGGAAATGTTGGTTTGTTTTTAGTAGTAGGTCCGCAGAAGTTTCTTATTTATTTTTTATAAATTATTATTTGCTATTTTAACCGTTGCTGTTTATTTTGTTAGTAATTATACTGAGTAATTTTTTTTTATTTATTTGTTTATTTTTTTTTTATATAACGTTGTTTGTTTTGTTAATAATATACTGAATAATCGTTATCTCGGTGGTAGGGGCAGATAACTCGTGGTAGTCAAGCTTTGTTTGTGGGAGTTATGTCCCTTTAGAGTTTTAATAATTTCGTTCTATAAATTTGTTTACCGTGTGTGTGTAGTAGCAGATGTGATTGGGTGGGTGAGGAATCCTGGGTATGGAGGTGGGGCGTCGTTAATAGAGCCTTTGGTATATATATGTGTGTGTGTGTGCGTGTGTGTGTTGGTGTATGTATATATGTGTATATATATATACGTATATGTAAAATACATACATGCATACATATTATTTTATTTATTTATTAATTTCTTTATTTTATTTATTTCTTTATTTTTTTTTTTTTTTTTTTTCTTTATTTTTTTTTTTTTTTTTTTTTTTTTTTTGTTCGATTCTATATTATTATTTATCTATATTATTAGATTTTATTATGTGCAGTCGTGGTATATAATGGTCGGGATTTCAAGTTAATAAGTAAGGCGGGCAACAAGTGCAACCACGTGTCCGAGTTAGCAGCAGGTGCAAGTGGTTGTGTGTGCACCAGTGTCAGTAATTGGGCTAATAATATGGGCCTAACTAACTTCATTTAGTGTTGTTATCGTTAATAGTATGTCTGCATAGTATCATAGATGTTTGTTAGTAAAATGTGTATGATGGTGCTTGTCGTGTGTGGTTATATTAAGAAGTTGGAGTTTAGCTCGGCTCTGTTGTTCAATTTAGGGGATAGCTTTCTAATTAATATAGATTCTTTAAGTCTGAGATTGCCCTGGTCTCTTTCGCTAGCTAGTATCTTGACTCGTATGTCTTTGGTGGGGTTGTGGCCATGTGTTATATGTTTTTGGAAGGATGATGCCTTGGTGGTTACGTGTTCTTTAATTCGTATATGCAAAGGTCTCACTGTACTGCCGATGTAGAATTCATTGCAGACCGCACATTGTATCTGGTATATAGCGGTTGCATAAACCCGTGTTGTTGATGGGGCAGTTTGCTAGGGTGCAAGGGTTCGTATTGAAAGGTGTTCTAGGTTTAGATAGGTGTTGTCTTAGTGTAGGTCCGGAGTGTGTCAACTCACACACTCCGGACCTACACTAAGACAACACCTATCTAAACCTAGAACACCTTTCAATACGAACCCTTGCACCCTAGCAAACTGCCCCATCAACAACACGGGTTTATGCAACCGCACATATGCTATATACCAGATACAATGTGCGGTCTGCAATGAATTCTACATCGGCAGTACAGTGAGACCTTTGCATATACGAATTAAAGAACACGTAACCACCAAGGCATCATCATTCCAAAAACATATAACACATGGCCACAACCCCACCAAAGACATACGAGTCAAGATACTAGCTAGCGAAAGAGACCAGGGCAATCTCAGACTTAAAGAATCTATATTAATTAGAAAGCTATCCCCTAAATTGAACAACAGAGCCGAGCTAAACTCCAACTTCTTAATATAACCACACACGACAAGCACCATCATACACATTTTACTAACAAACATCTATGATACTATGCAGACATACTATTAACGATAACAACACTAAATGAAGTTAGTTAGGCCCATATTATTAGCCCAATTACTGACACTGGTGCACACACAACCACTTGCACCTGCTGCTAACTCGGACACGTGGTTGCACTTGTTGCCCGCCTTACTTATTAACTTGAAATCCCGACCATTATATACCACGACTGCACATAATAAAATCTGATAATATAGATAAATAATAATATAGAATCGAAAAAAAAAAAATAAATAAATAAAAAAATAAATAAATAAAAAAAAAATTAAAAAAAAATAAAATAAAAATAAAGAAAAAATTAAAAAAAATAAAAAAAATAAAGAAATAAAGAAATAAAATAAAGAAATTAATAAATAAATAAAATAATATGTATGCATGTATGTATTTTACATATACGTATATATATATACACATATATACATACACCAACACACACACGCACACACACACACATATATATACCAAAGGCTCTATTAACGACGCCCCACCTCCATACCCAGGATTCCTCACCCACCCAATCACATCTGCTACTACACACACACGGTAAACAAATTTATAGAACGAAATCATTAAAACTCTAAAGGGACATAACTCCCACAAACAAAGCTTGACTACCACGAGTTATCTGCCCCTACCACGGAGATAACGATTATTCAGTATATTATTAACAAAACAAACAACGTTATAAAAAAAAATAAACAAATAAATAAATAAAAATAAATTACTCAGTATAATTACTAACAAAATAAACAGCAACGGTTAAAATAGCAAATAATAATTTATAAAAAATAAATAAGAAACTTCTGCGGACCTACTACTAAAAACAAACCAACATTTCCGGCCCCGGCTTTTGGCAAAAAAAACACACTCCAACGAGTGGTAGTATTTATTTTATTCTGAGGATGAGGGATACCCTCGAAAATTAAAAAAAATAATGAAAAGGACACACTGCAACCCAACACCACGGTCACGATACACTGGTAAATAAAAAAAAATTTTTGAAAATTATTGACTTTTCAATATTGTCACTTTGTTTTGTTTTTACGATTCCACGTGTCGTATGTGTCACTCTAACAACGCATTGTTATCGCCTTCAAAAAATAATATTCTTACTCTATACACAATGCTCCAAGCGAACTACAACATTCTTCCTTCGTATATATATATATATATATATATAGATATATATATATATATATATATATATATATAGTAGACGAACAACCCGTCTTGATCCAGAGAATCTAGTATACTACTATGTGGATCTTTCTTGTCTCTACGTGCACACAGGATGACGTCATAAAAAATGACCTCACAAAGGGATGTCGTCATCCACTAAATCAAGTGGGCGACACCGGGAAAATCTTTTATGTCGTCAGAAAGGGATGACGACACAAAGGGATAACGCCATCCACTAAAACAGTGGTGGAACACATCAGGAAAATCTATTATGGCGTTATAAATAATGTTGTAACAAAAGAGTGACGTCATCTATTATGACAGAGAACCCGTGACCACTACGTCGAACGGAAGTAAGTTTAACCTTATTTCCGACCGATATAAAATATCTACGCTGCAAATATTTTCATAACCTCCCTCAAGCTAAGTATCAATTATTCCACCATCCCCTTTTTCAATGTGTATTGTCTTTTATTTACCTCTGGTCTATTAGCTAGCCTTTTCCTCCAATTCGATTGTGATTTAGTCAACATTTGTGACATTGTACAAATATTATCTATTTTCAACACGAACAAAGAACGAAGAACGCCATGTGAAATCGCTGAAGCGTTAAGTTGAGAATGGATATTTTATTTCAGAAACTCATAATCGTATGTCTTCAGAAAATATTTTTTCGGCCAACAAATATTTAGTCTGTTTATATATTTGTTTAAAGGACCGTACTCTAACCAACTGGTTATGGGAAAGAAAATAACCACTTTTCCCTACTGCTTTTACAGGAAATGAAAATTCAGTTTATATTTCAACAAAATGTATTCAACTCTATAATAAAGACCAATGTGCATTTATTTGTCTTGACTTACTTGACTTATTTGCCAGAGAGCTTCGCCACATGCTTGAAAATAAAACTCCACAAAATATTATTTATGTATACAACTATAAAAATAAATATCCATCCCGTCACGCAAAAGTAAGCGAGTGCAAAACTGCCAGTCGAAACCATTTCAAGTGTTTACGGAAAGGGAGAAAGCAAACTTTCATTTCTTGGCCGGGATCAAAGTGTAGTATCTGTTCCGATGGATACTGCACTCTATAGACTGGTATCGTCTTGGCCTTCGGGGCTTGATTTACGCCGGTCTACGGTTCTGTGCAGTTCTAGGAGGTCCACCCTCCCAGGCTTTGCCTCCCCTCTTTGGGAGGAGTAAGTTTATTGCTTACTGCCTGAGGCGCCCCTACCGGGGAATGCCAACGGGGCTGCCCAGGCAATTTTTAATGGCCAGAGTGCTCATCTGGCTTTTCAAATCCCACTTTCCCGACCCGACCTTGGGTCACATCTTACCTTGTGGGAGTAAGATAAAACTGGCCTTGTGCCTAACCTTTGGGGGGGGGGGGTAAATAATTTTTTTATGCCGATTGATACGTTTTTCTTTCTTATTTAACTTTCCTGTTTGAGAGTGTTTTTTCTTTCTTATTTCTTTTTTTAACTTCACCAATTTATACGTTATTTTATATGAATATGACTAATTGTGCGAACACTAGCGAAACATTTTTTACGGAGTTTGTACACTCATATGTTTACGTAAATAACTAGCAGTATTTACCAGGCATTACCCGGGAGTTATTTTACTTAAATGTTCGTTTCACACATTGACCTCCTTCCCGTTTTTGCCTTTTCGCTTAGTTGATTTCTTTTATAAAAAAATTAAATTTTTAGAAAGAGAATTCACTGAAGGAATATATGTCATTAAAAAATCAGCTTTGCAATAAAATCGATAGGATGTCTTACGAAATGTTGAAATTTAAATCCAATAAATATTTTCGAGCATTTTTGAACTCTTAAATGTATAAATAACTAGCTGTACCTACCCGGCGTTGCTCGAGGATTCTTATACTTTCATTTTTGTTTCGAATTTAAAAAAAAAAACTATACCGTTTTTCTACCAAATTATTTTGGATTTTGAAATTTAACTTAATAATTACGATATCATTTGGCGTTTAAATAATTAATTCAACGAAATGTTTATATAATTATAACAAAGTTTGTTATGGTAATGTTGCTTTAATCTTTATTTATAAAATGGGTGAAGCAGGTGTTAGTGTGATTACAAGAGTTAGGAGTGGATGAAGTAAGTTCGGGGAACTTCTGCCATTACTAACCAGCAGAGCGTTACCACCTGCCGACCAAGTGAAGAGTCTATCAGGCATGTGTATGTGTGATGATGTATGGAAGTGAAACCTGGTCAGTGAATGTTGAGGGCATGCATTGTATGGAGAGAAATGTTACGAGAATGATACGATGGATGAGTAATGTGAGTCAGAAAGACAGGCTTAGATCTGATGAGCTCCGAGGAAGATTAAATTTGGGCAGTATAGGGAGATGTGTGCAGAACAGGAGACTTTGATGGTATCGCTATGTTGAAAGAATGGATGAGAGTTCTGTGGTTAGTAGATGTAGAACAGTTGAGGTAGCAGGGTCGGTTGGCAGTCGTAGGAAAAGGAAAACATGGCAGGAAATGATAAGAATGAACTTAAGAGAAAGAGGGATAAATAAAGACCTGGTCAGAGGTAGTTTACTTTGGAAGTCAATTTCTAAAAGTATTATATTGTGTTTTTCTGTTGTTTTTTTACAACCGAAAGCAAGCAGGCTGATCTCTAAATGAGAGTGGGATTTAAGTGAGAGGAAATGAAATAGGATGGAATTTAAGAGTGAATTGCGTCCTACTAAGATAAATATAATTTGGGGAGGCCAATGGCAAAATAAAAGTGTGGAGTGGAAACCTTGGAGGATCTTTATTACTATTAATATTACCGAAAAATAAAAAAAGTACAACTAGTAATCTATATAATAATACGCTAGGGCATTTCATATTCGTACGTACGTTCTCACCATTCACACACATTTAAAAAATGAAATCGTCCAATCAGCAAATATACTGATTGGTGATTAATTTGATGTTATAAAGGTAAACAATCCCGACTTTACCCATTTTAAAATGAATTGTTTCAAAATCAAATTATGTCGTCCCATCGATCAAAACATTACAATTTTAAATAAATACATTTTACGTTTTATTGATTTGAAGAATATTTAGCTGATAATTATTTTTACGGTAAGAAGACAGAGAATATTTATTGTTTAAAAAGAATTAAATTGCTACAATTTTAAATGAATAAAGAAAGAAGAGAAATATTTGTTTTATTTATTTAAAGAATATTTAGCTGAAAATGACAATTATTTTTACAGAAGAAAAGTTATTTCAAAAGGAATATTATTATTAACAGTAAATTAAACAGATTGATGTAGAAAGCACCGTGGAATTTTCAACTGGGTCCCGCCAGTATATAATAATATTTTTGTAAATATTAAATTGGGTGAATAAATTATTAGATTGATAATATATTAACAGTTGGATCGACTGAATAAAATGTATTAACAGTTGGATCGACTGAATAAAATGTTTTTGTTATAAATCCCGATGTGCACAAATCTGAGTTTACGTATTTCAAAATAATGCCATGTGTAGATTTGTTTATATTGTTTAAAGAAAAATATTTATAAACTAAGAATTATTTTGAGTTTTGATAGTCATGTGTTAAATGGTTTCAAATATAAACAAATCAGAATGGAAATCCAGCGAGATTTTTTTTAATTATTTTATTATTTGTGGAGTCCAGAAGACATTCGCAGAAAGAACGTGTCTTCTACCACAATGGAAAAGCACTTTACTTTCTTCCTTCATGCGCTTAACGCCAGTCGGAATTTTTGTCAACAGTTTTGTTTTCCCAAGGGCTTCCCATCTGTGGAACACATTGTCGTGTAACGGCTTCTCTACAGACTACAACGTGAGCGTTTTCAACTCCAATGTGACAATCTATCTAACGCGTTGCCCCTCATCCTCGAGTGGATTTTGGCATCAATAAAAGGAGAAGCTAAGACAGAAACCAGGGGCAGTCGAAACTGCGTTTCAATTGGTTCAGAGCGCATACTCTGTATCTCTGTCTCTATCTCTGTCTGTCTGTCTGTCTGTCTGTCTGTCTGTATGTCTGTCTATCTATCTCTCTGTCTCTGTCCCTGTCTCTGTCTCCTTCTCTCTCTCTCTCTCTCTCTCTCTCTCTCTCTCTCTCTCTCTCTCTCTCTCTCTCTCTCAGATGCATCTCAGACAAATTCTTATGAATCAGTATGATACAACGTTTTTTTTAACTGGCTTGATGATGATGTTGTTGTTGTTGGCATTCGTTTCCCTGATTCTTTCTATAATCAGGTACTTACAGAAATGAACCACGTGAAGGTTGCCAACATCCATAAGTAAAAGTAGTATCAACTGGATTCAAACTTGGCACACCCAGATCATAAGTCCGCATCATTATCCACTTCACAACTGTCACCATCCAGATACCTTTAGTAAAGAATAAGCAAAGAGAGATGCCCGTTGTTGTTCCGATTTGTTTATTTCGGTTACATCTACTTAACATTGATAGACGATAGGAAATCCAACCGACCTTAAGCTAGGATCAATGTGTAATATCTGTTCACTCCTCGGTCAGAGGATGAGAAATCCTTCTAGGCTGAGGCAATTTTCAAAAAATTTCCCTATCCAGAGTGTCTCTTTCGAGGTAGCTTGATTCTCCATGTTAAAAACCGACCCTGTGTCTATTTTTACCCACGTTGTGATACAAGTGAATAGGAACGATGGGAATAGCAACGCTTATAAACAGAACTCAAAAAGGTTCAACACAACTTTTCGTCTTTTTTGTGAATTTCAAATTGGTCAAGGATTTTGAGGAATTTAATTTATTGTGAATTATTAAAATTGTGAATTATTAAAATCGCATTGTTTAATGCGAATTTTTATACAATTTCGTTTTATTTTAACTTAAATCTTTCGACGATATAACATCCTCATCAGAGTTACTAGACATTCGATACCTTTCTTGTTTTGTAACATTTTAGTCACTTTTGGTTGTAGTAAATCCGTGTGATGTTATGACGGTGTCTAGATAAAATGTCACTGCCAAGGAGGGGGGGGTCGTGTAATGAAATAGAAATTGGTGATTGTGCCTTGTTAATAAGCATTGCTAAAAAAAATAATTATTAAAATAACCATTAGATGCGTTGTTTATATATATATAGTCTCGGAAGTATCTCAACCATTAAAACTATATAAGGAAAAAAAAAACAAAAAAAACCTTAAGTCCGAAGTTGTTCAGTGGAAAATCACTCATGTAAGTCAATTTATTTTTTACAGTTATTATATTAGTTTGCTTCTAACATTATTTAAGGGATCATCAACTGATGAAAAACTATTTCGGGAATTTAAAAACAAAACAGTATTTAATTTCATGGCTTCCCAGCGGAGTTGATCAGACCCCACTTCCTTTAAAAGACAAAAACATAAACGTTCCGTATACTAAATCTAAGTTTTGTTCCGTATAAATGTTTTGCTAACTTATATTAGTTATTAAAAAAAAATTAATAAAAAAAGAAGTCCTCCTTACCTGTGTTGTTTGTCTGTCTAATAAAATTTATCCGTTACTTACAAAACTGTTGCTGCATTTTAAAGTGTTTAGACGAATCCAATACACTACTTTTTAGGTGATTAATGTATTTTTAGTTTTAGTTTTATATCAAAAATATAAAAAATATCAACGTATCAAAATATTTTTAAAAATTTAAAATTATATATATACATATATATACTCTTAGTCCTTTTTTCTCCCCCTCCTCCTTCTCCGCCTCCTCCTCCTTTGTTGTTTAATTCCTTGTCATCAATTTTAAATAAATACTAACCTCCTTGCCCACTCACAGCGTTCATAAGCTTAACTGCCGATTTTTTCTCTCTTTCTTCTTCTTTTTCTTATTTAACTCACAGCGTTTCCAATCGGCGTTCATAAGCTAACTGCCGATTTTTTCTCTTTCTTCTTCTTCTTCTTCTTCTTCTTCTTCTTCTTCTTTTTTAACTTTTTTTCTTTATCCCTTTCCACTGTTTATTACACGTAACTATTTTTTATATAATTAGTATATGTGTTATATATACGTTTATACATATTCTACATTATTTTTATTTAAATAGCTTTGGATTTGCTCTATCAATTTATTTGGATTAATTTGATAAGACTTAAAAGCATCAGGATGGAGAGTAATTGCCTTATTTAATTGTCTAAATATTTTATTTTGATCGCCACCTTGTTTAATCATTCTTATTATTAGGTCAGAAATTGGGGGCATAAAATCTACCAATTTTAAGGTAACACGAGCAATCCTCAGAAATTCGAACATAATACTCCCGTAAAATATATACACAGGGCAGGTATTATTTTTATGTGGCATCCGCACGATACGAAAAGGGAATGAATTTCTTTTATCAAACAGTTTATAGATAAATATTTTATCTTCAATGTTTATATCCAAATCAAGAAAAGTAGCTTGTGTTCCCTTATGTTCACAGTTTAATTTTTAACTCTTTAGGATATATTAAATGTTTAGTATTTTCAAATTCATCGCTATCATTAATGCAAACAAGGTCATGAATATATCGCCTACATCCATGATAACTATACGCTCGAGATATATCATTTTTTATTAATGATGATAGATACATATATTTAAGTCTATGTAAATATAGATTTGCCCAAAATGGAGAAGGATCCAAACCCATTGGAATACCTATTGTTTGGAGTAGTACTTTATTTCCTATTTGAAAGTAACTCTCTTTTATAAGGTGACTTATAAGCATTGTCAGACCAGTTTTGGACACACTCGTCTTACTAAGTTTTACACCAAAAGGCTTTAGATTTTGCAAAGTCTCTCTCTCTCTCTCTCTCTCTCTCTCTCTCTCTATATATATATATATATATATATATATATATATATATATATATATATATATATATATATATTAAAATAGTATGGAATATCTTGTAACTCTGATGAAGACGTTATATCTTCGGAAAATTTAAGTTTAAAATAAAAATTATATTTAAAAAAATCGCATTGTTGTGCCTTCCAACGTTTATTTTAATAATTCAAAATTTCAACAATGCTTCTTAACAAGGGACATTCACAAAATTTGCATTAACTAGTATAATAATGAACATGAGATCCACATAAATTTAAACAAAATGTATTTTACACCCGAGAAACGCCAGGTACAATCCACTAATATAATAATATTCGAAGGAAATAAAATAGATAAATCTTATTATTACTTCAATTAAATAAGGTAAAGTTATTCGTATGTAGATGCGTGGATTTCTGAAGCCGACTTGCAGCAGAGAATTATAACAAAATTGAACCTTAGTGTTTACTTGCTTCCGACTGCAGCAAGATGGTGCACAAGACCAGAAAATGGGGAGGGGACCAGCGCTTCCAATGGAACACTCTGGTCGGCTACAAAAAATAGACGTGAACGGACCCATCCGCGTTTCCAGGTAAGGTTTCCCCAGGCGATTGACAATCAACCAACCCCCACTCCTGAAACATGAGGTAATGCATAACAGTATGCACCTGCTATTACCGAGCTGGATCATATTTCATTCGGACAAAAAAGGGTCTGATGATTCAGGTCAGCCCCTAGGTTGCCAGAATGATGTCAAGACGAACATCGGCTGGTATAAAACGAAACCCCAAAGAAGGTGAATAACTTTTGAAATAAATGAGAAGGCATTTAATATAGAACACCATTGTACATAGTTTAAATAAATTTAAAGAAATTATTATTGCAAGTATAAAAGCAATCACCCTTTTGAACTTCTAAAGTCGATTACAGTAGCAAGCTATAAAAAGAACCGAAAGCGGAAAGAGTAGTCTTTGAAATAGGCCTCTAATCCTAGCGCTTGTTTGCATGATGTAATAGTGTTGTTCTCGCGCAAATATACCCCCATGGTCATGCAAACAAATAATTTGTAAATAAACTCCTTCGTCTCTAAAATCTAAAAGAAATGTAAAACTGAAAAATCTTCAAGAAAGATTATAATGGTACACATCTGATAGCAAATAACCGGAAGTGTACGCATACGAGTCGGAAGTTAGCATACGTAAAAAAACGACAATCTGATGATTATGCGCATGACTTTGTGACTTTTTCTTAAAAAACAAAAATGGAATTAATAAAAGATAAGTATTTCAAACATATTCCTATTTACACCAGCTATGAACATTCTTTGGATTAGTAAATCATTGATTGCTTTCACCAGTGAAACAATGCTTCGCGAGTCTTGGATTTATTCACAAACTTCTAAATCAAGATTTTCAATGCGATGGTGACGCCATCTCTGCTTTATGGAAAAATGTTTCCGCTGTGAGAAAAATCCAAACATTTATTCACACTTTCTCCCGGAGAACCACGGAATTCGTTAGCCAATTGCCACCAGCAACAGGGAACCGTTACCAAGAAAAACACCTCAAGCGATAGAGGAAGAATCCTACAAAAGTGTTGAGGATGAGTTGGCTACACTCTTTGTAGACCTCCATCTAGAACAACACCATCTGCCCTCTTTTGAAAACCACGAGGAAATAGACTAAGAAGAAGGTTGTGCCAGGTAACGATAGATATCCACACTTAACGGTTTCAAAGCACCCGCGATGCAATGCTTGTCGAGTAGCCATTTGTAAGATGTCAAAAACGCATGCCCAGTGCGTGTGTGTGTTTTTGTATTTATCAGTAATTTGCATGCGTGAATACCGACTCATTTTAAAAGGTGAAATACAAAGACAGTGGTGCAGAAAGAAAACAGAGATGAACGTAAAAAGATGTAAAATAGATTCGTGCAATTGGGTGAGCAGATTGTTTGTTTTGTTCAGGTGTTTTCTGAATAAGAGTTCCTTTCGGGTTTGGAACCGTCGTTGACATTTTGTTGTACATCAAAGGACATTTCTGTTTGTTACACATCATGTGCAAGAAGCAGATGCGAAGAAGACTCGACATACATGGAGACGGTTGGAGAATCTTTCCCAAGACTTACCGGGGAATCTTGATTCGCGGTCTATACCAAAAGTTGGGTGACAGGGCTTCATGATGATCGACATTTAATATTACCTTCTAAAACAAGAAATGACAATTCAAATCAGTGCGTTTATTTAATATCAATTACGTACTTAAGTAAATTAAAATGTTATCTAAGTATTATGATATGCAATTGCTTTTAGAAAATAAATAGGTTAATAGCTATTTGTAAATATATCATTGCTGATCTTAAGTCGGATACAGACAGAGAAATGTAGAAATTTCTTTCTATCAAATTCGTTAACGGTTATTGCTGTTTAAGCCATGAACGAAAAATAGCTCCAATTTAACAAACTTCTTAGTCGAAATAAGTATTCTCTGAAATAAACTAAAGCGAATTACATTTTTAGTGTAAAAAACATACTACAAGTATAAAAAGGAAGAAAGATTTCTACTCTAATAGCTTCTTTCCTCGAACTGCTTGTTTTTTTATTTCTCTTCCTGCTCCCTGTTTCACCGACTGTACCGACATGTAAAAATTTAAATGTAATGTAAACAAACATCTCGCTGCACAACTGTCCACTTAGTATGGCCATATTAATCTGGTCCTTAATTCACAGTAGCCCCTGACGTACAATGTGCCTTGTGTGGGGAGTTTTAAAAATCGTTTCCAGAATCAAATATTGATTTATCAGATGCAATACTATTTATGTCTAAATTGGAAAATCCGACTGACTTAATTTTATATATTACATAGAGAATGTATTATGTAAAATAAAATTGTAAACTTTTGCACATAAAACTATTCTCAAAAGCATAATGACATTGTTATGTTTTTGTTTTTACCCACAAGGCTATACTTATTGAACTCATCACAAGGTGTAAATGTCTAGAATTGAAAACAAATAAAGTCAACACAAAAACAAATAAATCTTCATTAAGCTCTAGCGGAAGTTAACTTGAACTCAAGTCTCTCTCGGCAATTACACGCTTATTTAGCCACTAAGCTATTTAGCTTTCAGCGTGTATGCGTAACAGAAATAATGGATTTGTCTTATATGTTTCTTCTTGTCTTTTTTAATACATCTGAGCTTGCATTTTGCTTGTTGTAAGGACTAAACGTGCTATCAGGGTGGTCCGAATTAGCGTTGCCGGTAGGTGGACGAAAATAGCATAGAAGGGGTTACCCGTCTTGCATGTTCGGTGGGAATGTTTTCAGGTATTTAGAGATAATTAATAAATAAACAAAAAGCGGGGCAACAAACACAAACGAAAATATATTTCGGTATATTAACTAAAAGAATGATTTATATCGAATAATTACACGGACTAAGAATTTTGTATGAACCATAACGTTCTCATGTGTATGCGAAAGTTTTGTTTTTATTTATCCCAACTATATGTATATATCAAAACACGTTAAGATTATTTAATTCAAATTTACATTTATATGATTTCAAACACATTATATACGTATACCCAACAGAAAAATGCCAAAACACACTGCCCAAGCCACTTCATTTGAATAATAATTTTATAAACACTCTCAAATAAATTAATATTCTGCACAATTCATTTCTATTTTTGTACGTCACTTTCCTTACATAAATCTAATACTTTTAATAGTAGTAGTAGTAGTAGTAGTAGTAGTAGTAGTAGTAGTTAAACGATTTAATGAACAACGTTTAACATTCAAAATTATTATTTTGAAATTCGAAAGATAACTTCTGGTTTTTGATTTTGTTTTTGACGACAACGATGACGCTACCTCTTTCCCTCTTGTTCCCTCTCCTTCTCCCCCCTCTCTCTCTCTCTCTCGTCACGCCACGCCACGCCACGCCACGCCACGCCACGCCACGCCACGCCACGCCAAGGCTAAATTTTTTTATTGTTTTTAAAGAGCCTAGCATCATCGCCTAAGCGGATGTAATTCTTTTTCTATCCATTTATTTCTTATTTAAAAGATAAATAAATTTGTATCGAAAATACCAAAATATTAATATTTATCTCTTTCATGAATAGATGTGAAAGTTTTTGTCCCATGTTTACAAGACATTTATGAATGAAATTCATTAAACTTAGGCATGAAGCCCTAATCGTTCGGGGGGGGGAGGAGGGGGGATGCTCATGCAATTTTGACAACAAATCTTTGTTTGTGGGGTCGATAGTCATACCTTTTGTTCAAAATACCTTGGACTTACTCTACGCTATACACTCTCATCAAAATACCGCATTCACTCTATAACTTAATGCTTACTTACTTTGCGAAGTGATAGCGAGCTGGAAATATTTTTTTACTATTGAAGATAAATTCTGTGCGTTATTCTTTTGTGGGGGGTCTACTTTTTTAGGCGATTACGTGTGGCTGTACGACCTTGCCAGTCGGACTTAGGGTTAGTCTTAAAAATATATTAGTTAACTGCCCTAATAAGTTAGAATTACCCTAAAAAGTAGAATCTCATTTGGTAAGTGTGTAGATAATTTTGCTGAGGGTGTTAATCTACAAATTTACCAACATTTGTTGTTAATTTTAAAATTACAAATAAAACTAGATTCATATTTTTTTTAAATCGTCATTAAGTTTTTTTTTAATTTTCTGTCTTTAATAATAAAAACGAAAAACACAAAGTAACTATGTTTCGGAATTTTTTAGATGAGGGTTGATAATTTGTTGTCCGAATATACCAAATTCCACAAAGTAACTATTTTAAATTACTAAAGAATACATAATTTTTTTATTTGACCAATAGACGATTGTCAAGAATAATCAACAGAAAGAAAAGGGGCGCAAAAAGCAAATACTCAACAAATAACTGTTACCAAAAGCAATAAAACTTACTTTTCTACATACCTGTCTTATTTTTTTGTGTTTTGAAGTATTTAAAAGCGTTTTTATTTCAATTAAAAAGTTCGGTCAAATATATTACGTTAAACTGAAAAACAAAGATAGCTGACTGTCGATCACCGACCGTCTTCGAAGTCTAATGATTTTTGTGTACTTTTCTCCTTTTAATTAGGTATGAAGTAAATTTTAAAGCGTTTAGGACAGTTATTTGTTGACTGTTTGTTTGTTTTACCGCACATGACGAAAAACTTATTAAACAAACTTCGGGATGTTCGCTTACGCCACAACTGTTACGCAATCGGATTTGGACGAATCAAATGTAATAAAAACGCTTTAAAATACTTTAAAAGACAAAAAATATGCATGTTGGTAGAAAAGTAAATGTATTGCCTTTGGTAACAGTTATTTGTTGATTATTATTTTTCTTTGACCCTTTTTTCTGTTGGTTATTCTTGACAATCGCCCCGATTTTTCGTTTATTCCTTTTATTATGGAAATCATTTTTATGCTTATACAAAATCAAATCTGAACATTGGAATATATCAAATAACACCACGACATTCATCTTTTTGTTATTTTTCTTCAAATTACCAAAATGTTAAAAGAAAATTGTTTCTTTGTTTTTCTATAGATAACGCTACAACTAGATTAATAGCTGCCCGGAGGGCGGGTATTTTTTGCTAGTTATATATAAGAGAAAATAGCTGTGAAGGTGATATTCAATAGGTGAAGGTAGGAGAAGGAATTACTTCATAGTTTCTGGCGTGGCGCAAGTGGATTTTTATGTTTTAAGGTTTGGTAAGGCACTTACAGTTAAAGTCTTGTGTGTGGATGTGTGTGTAGCGGAATAATGAATAATGGGGCGTGAATACGAGACTCTCAATCAGTTAAATCGTCTATTTAAAAATACAGTTGTTAATATTAAATCACAGATAGAGAAATGTGGACATGTCTTTTTATCAAATTCGTAAGCGGCTGGTGCTGTTTAGGTCATAAACGAAAAATGCCCCATTCTAACAAACTTCTTAGCTTTTATAGTTGTGTGCTGAGAGAAGGTTGATCAGAAACGAAGGTTTTTAGATTTACCTTGGGCTCGTGTGATGTTCTTTCTCTATGTTTTATTTTATTCCTATTTCAAATTATGTGTGACTGGTTAGCGTTCCTTGGTAATATGACTTACTTTTGCATTCGAGGATTTCCTTTCAGATTTCGTCTGTTTTCATCATTACCGTTTCTTTTATGGTCTCAATACTTTAATTCTAATTAATCCTATTTTTTTTTCAGTGTTATCGGCACTGTTCCTAGTACTCCTAGAATTATAAATGTTATAGTGATTTTTTCTATGTTCCATATTCTTTCAAATTTTTTTTTGGGGGGGGGGGAGTTCAAATGATCGTTTGTGAGTTGCAAGACAAGCGGGAAAAAATAAATTTGATGAAAACGATTCTGTAGATAAAAAATAATTATTTATTATATAAATAACAACTGAAAAAAATTACTTTGAAATAAGGACGTATTTAATTGTTTGTTGCTGAGCGAAACGTCCATTGAATATTTCCTTATTGTTATTGGCTGCCAAATGCAAGGGCTCTAACACTGCTCAAAATCTCTTTGAGGCAAGGGAGACAACTTTTGGATACAAAGTTACTTTCATTTTAGAAGTATTCAATTTCTATTTTAAATAAAAACATTTAATTATTTTCTTGATTAACTTATTACCGATCCAACACCGGCCCTTTGAGCTTTGTGACATTAAGGTTTCTGTCGTAACCGGACTTGCATTGGATGTGCACAGTTTGAAATGCGAATTGACCTCCTAGGTAAAATCTTCAGTTGAATCCTAGATTCTTCCTTCTACATGACTGGAGTGCTTTGTTGATGTAACTTTAGTGTGTCCAATAGTATCTCCAGTGGGAAAGCATCATTTTGCGTGTTTTGCGTGTTTGATTCTGTTAGATATGAGGGTCGCAACCGATTTGCATGTTTAACCCAAATAAAACAAATAGAAGACTGTACCCTAACGTCATAAATAGTATTTCCGGTTTGGTGCAAGATGTAACCTTGTGTCCATTTGTCTTTGCCATTCCGATAGTCTTTTGCTAAGACTTTTTATTCTGGTTTGAATGTGCGACTTACTGCACCGTGATGACGGTTGAACTGCTGTTTTATTTGTATATTTCTTTTATGAGAAGTTTGTGCAGCTGGATGAATGACATCCATTGATGATCGGATTTTCCGGTGCAATAGAGCTTCCGCCGATGAACTACCGTAAGGGGCATTTGGGTTTAGTGCAGCTCTAACTTAAAAAAAGGAATATATCTAGAATGTTTGGTGTTGTTTCATTCCGCTTTGAGGTTTAGGGGTGTTCTATTAAATGTATCCACAAAACGCTCAACCTGACCATTCGACTGAGGATGAAATGGTGGCGTGCATATATGGTTGATGTTTTTCTGCTTGCAGAAATCAAAAAAAATTAACTGAAGTGAAAGTAGTACCATTTTCAAGGACTCTGATTTCTGGGACTCCAAATCATCTAAAGATAATCGTTTCCTTACAAGTAATGCGGCTCATCGGAAAAATCTCAGGCTATTTACAGGCATCTACTAGTAGTAGAAAACCTTTTCCATCAATAGATCCTGCAATGTCAATGTGAACACGTGACTAGAGGGAATCCAGAATAGGCCAAGAAAAAAGTTTTGCTTTTCTTGGAGCTTTTACGGCTAACTGACATTTTATACAGTTATCGCCCAGATTTTCTAATTGATTGTCCATCTTTAGCGAGTAGACATAGGCACGTGCCAATGATGTCCAAAATGAAATTGTTGTAACAAATAATTTTCTAATTGATTGTCCATCTTTGGCAAGTAGACATAAGTAAGTAGACATAGGTAAGTAGACATAGGTACGTGCTAATGATATCCAAAATGAAATTGTTGTAACAAATAATTTTGCAATTTTAATGGAACACTCACACCTTTTCAAAAATGTACTCATAAATTTATGATTGACGCTAAAAAAAGGGTTGAAGGTTTTTGTCTTTACATACCTCAGACCATTTTGTACGATGGAAGTGCAACACTGATTTGAATAAGGGGTCGGGATCTGTCACCTCGCGGATCATTTGTGAGGTAATTGGCAGTGCTCCGATAGTTTACGCGAGCACTGAAATAATTTCTGGTTCCACAGATAACGCTGAAATGACAGAATCCGCTTTCATTTTAATTTGCTTATCCATGAGTCTGGATAAATCACCTGCATGTCCAATTGCATCAGGTGAACAGTATATGATGGGAAAATAAAAACCCAACGGCATAGTGTCTTCGCAATAGGTTAGCTGTATAGACTGGGATACCTTTCTTGCGTCCGAAAATGCTAACAAAGAGGTTTATGATCTGTAATCAAGATAAAGCGACGTCCATATAACATTTAATTAAATTTTTTGTTGCTAACATTTTTATCAATGTTTCTTTCTGTATCTAGCTATAGTTTCGCTCGGCAGGTGTTAGTGACCCGGGTGCATGAGCTATTGCTTTTTGGCTGCCATCGGGAAAGCTATTTGAAATGATAGCTCCAACACAATAATCAGATGCATCAGAAACAGCAATAATATTCATGGATGGGTTGTAATGTGTGAGCAACATATCTGAAGAAAGTAAAAATGTTATCTTATTAAATACAGATTGACACTCAATGGATGATTTCCGTGGTACATCCTTTTTTTAAAAGATTGTTAGGGATGCACGATTTCGATGAAGTTCTGGCAAAAATGCACTGTTGTGGCTTACCATACAAAGGAAAGAGCGTAATGTTTTAATATTTGCCGGTGCCGGCATTTTTATCATGGCTGAAATATTTTCCTGGGTCTTGCCGTCGACTATTTTTGTCAAAAATGAATCCCAGATTTGTAATTTGTCTGAAGAAATTCACATTTTTTTGTCTTTACATGAAATCAATATTGCTGAATTCACATTTTTTGTTTTTACATGAAATCAATATTGCTGAATTCACATTTTTTTGTTTTTACATGAAATCAATATTGCTGAATTCACATTTTTTTGTTTTTACATGAAATCAATATTGCTGAATTCACATTTTTTTTGTTTTTACATGAAATCAATATTGCTGAATTCACATTTTTTGTTTTTACATGAAATCAATATTGCTGAATTCACATTTTTTTGTTTTTACATGAAATCAATATTGCTGAATTCACATTTTTTTGTCTTTACATGAAATCAATATTGCTGAATTCACATTTTTTTGTTTTTACATGAAATCAATATTGCTGAATTCACATTTTTTTGTCTTTACATGAAATCAATATTGCTGAATTCACATTTTTTTGTTTTTTCATGAAATCAATATTGCTGAATTCACATTTTTTGTTTTTACATGAAATCAATATTGCTGAATTCACATTTTTTTGTTTTTACATGAAATCAATATTGCTGAATTCACATTTTTTTGTTTTTACATGAAATCAATATTGCTGAATTCACATTTTTTGTTTTTACATGAAATCAATATTGCTGAATTCACATGTTTTTGTTTTTACATGAAATCAATATTGCTGAATTCACATTTGTTTGTTTTTACATGAAATCAATATTGCTGAATTCGCATTTGTTTGTTTTTACATGAAATCAATATTGCTGAATTCGCATTTGTTTGTTTTTACATGAAATCAATATTGCTGAATTCACATTTTTTGTTTTTACATGAAATCAATATTGCTGAATTCGCATTTGTTTGTTTTTACATGAAATCAATATTGCTGAATTCACATTTTTTGTTTTTACATGAAATCAATATTGCTGAATTCACATTTTTTGTTTTACATGAAATCAATATTGCTGAATTCACATTTTTTGTTTTTACATGAAATCAATATTGCTGAATTCACATTTTTTGTTTTTACATGAAATCAATATTGCTGAATTCACATTTTTTTTGTTTTTACATGAAATCAATATTGCTGAATTCACATTTTTTTGTTTTTACATGAAATCAATATTGCTGAATTCACATCTTTTCGTTTTTACATGAAATCAATATTGCTGAATTCGCTCAAATATGGAAATAAAACGCTGAAAAAGTTTTGTGTAGCATCTGTAACGATTATATGATCGATGAATGCTGCAACTCCTGTCAATCAAGTAAAACATTGCATTCATTGTTTGTTGGAATATGACTGGAGTTGGTTTGACTCCGAAAGGAAAGCGGTTGAATCAAAACACTCTTGTGTATGTTGATTGTCAGAAGCTTTTTTGACTCCTCATATACATCCAGAAAAGCATTAAAAATACCTTCTTTTTTTTCAAAACAATTTTCACCATTTCATTTTGCGAAAAGATCCTCTGGCAAAGGTAATGGGTACTGATGTGCATCTAAGGAATTGTTTAATCCAGTGGAATAATCCGGACATATTCTTACTCTTCCATTCGTTTTTTTTAAACAATAATAGAGGTTGCCCATGCGGAGTAATTGGTTGGTTATACTACTCCTTCTTGTTGCAGACGTTTCAACTCCTTGTTCATTATGTCGAGTGCAGCATAGGGTACCGGAAGTTTTGGTCTGAAAATCGGTTTCGCATCAGACTTTAATTAAAGAGTCGCATTTCATTTGGTGCATACTCCCAAATCTCATAAAACATTGGTAAATTTAGCCTTGAGTATTTCTATGAATTGTTTTTCAATATCAGAAATAGAAGAAAGTGTTAAAAACACGCGTGAGGAGAATATCGAAAATATTCAATTCCTCTATCGAGTCTAAACCAAGCAACCTTAAATCACAATTATTTGCGAGATAGTATGTCCCAGAAAATGTTTTTCTTTAAAATACACATTGCAATTTAACTCACCTGATTCATTTCAAGCTACATGATGTGTTTTCGTCAACGCCGACTTTTGTGTTTCATTTTTACTTCAGTCGAAGTTTTCAGAAATCAAGAGGCCCCTTCTTGTGGTTAACACTTCATTTCTATGAGATACATAGATATTCGAATATTACATTAAAGTTCTCCTTTACCTGACAAACGTTGAGTTAGTAAAGAAGTTAAGAACATTTATTTTCCTTTCCCCAATTAACCAGTTAACTATGTTTTAGTATATCTTTTTTGTGGCCACTTGGCATTTCTGGATTCCGGGACAAGAATTTATCTAGTCTGGTGGAGTATCCAGCGAAGAGCTGTTACTGTAAGCACTTGGAGAAGGTATACCATTCCTCGTATGAGCACATGTATAGCCATGTCGAGGGAATCTTATTAGTTGTGTCGAGAGGATCTTATTAGCCGTGTCGAGGGGATCTTATTACCCGTATCGAGGGGGCTTTCCAATATGTTCCCACGTGGAGTGTGAGATAAGGGTAATGTCCGAAGCCGTGTCAAACTAAAAACGAACTTGGCTTCTATTTACGATAAGAGTAATACATTTTCTGCGAGATTCAAAATTAATTTTAAATGTTGCAGACACAGAATTTGAAATTAATTTCTTACGGCTTTTTTAAATGTCTTGTGAGTCATATTTGAATGGTCGTTCTGTGTGTTGGACGTGTTGCCTTTTTGATGATTACAAAATCCTTTTTATGTCCATAATTGAAGCATTCTTGACACTTATGCTTCTTAAATGGACAAAAGCGTGAAAAAATGTATCTCACAGCAATTCCAGCAATAACTTGCAGGGGTCTTTCTTTGTTAGAGGTTTATTAACCTTTGCTCGGACACTGCTTGTTGTAGATGAGACACTGGAATGTTGTACCATCATTGTGTCGCGTTTAAGGCTTAATAAACATTGGCACCACGTAGTGAGGTATTTTACTCTGGCATTTTTATCCTTGTTTTAACCGTTTACGGATCTCGGAATCCTGTGGAGATTGAAGTCCTGCAATGAATATCAGACATTTAAACTGATCCTCTGCGAGGGATTTCATTTGATATTTTTACATTCGCGATTTATATGACCAGCAACGGTCGTCAGTATCGTTCTTTGGCAGTTTTAGGCAATTATAACGGACGTTGAAAAGTGATTGCTGAACGCTAAAAATGTTTCTAGATACTTACCTCGCTCCCACTGCGAGAAGATATAAAACAAGGTAAGCTGCTCCACTGTTTCACCGGAGCTTAAATCCTTTGCTACCCATGGAAGAATAACATTAATATAACGGGTATGTTCGTATGTTCCAAGATTTTCTAGAATTAAAAAATTAATTTAGAAAAGTGCCTTTCGGACGTGCATACCACGAAATAAATGTAATTCCTCGGAGTTTTCCATAAACGAATTATTTAATGTTTGCAAATAACATATATAAAAAGTCATTAGTTATTTTGCGCTGACAGTTGCTGTACAATTGTTGAATCAAAGCATTTAAAATCCTGAGTTGGGACATTTCAAAAAGTTCCTGTTGGTGTTTTTAAAATATTTCTAATAAATCTTGAGAAATCATCATCCTTTCTTTTGTTTTTTGTCTTTAAATAAATCTGCTTTTTTTTGTTTTGTTTTGTTTTTTTCAATATTCGTCTTTGAGGTAAGGGAGACAACTTTTGGGTACAAAATTACTTACTTTTAGAAATATTCAATTTTTCTTTTAAATAAAAAATATTTAATTATTATTTTGTAGATGACCTTATTATCATCTAACAGTTTCGTTTTTCTGCCCCCTTGATCTGTACCTTGTGAACTGCTGGCACGGTGTAATCTGCGATTTTGCAGATTTTTTCACATCATCATGCTTAGACAAATTTGTTTGTTTGTACCTCCAAGTCGTAGTGGAATTTTTTATTTTCATTTTTCCAATAATGTCTCCGGTTTGTGTTTGTACCATTTCTCGGTGTGTTCCAAGTGAAGACGTTCGCGTTTGCATTATTATTTGTACTCACTAGGAGTTCTCACACAAATCATCGTCAGTGATTGTTCACTGATAATAACCGGTCGTGTTCCTTGGAGTCTGAGTGACAACAAGCCTCCCCAGATTCCAAGTACTCTCCACCTCTTTTCGATAACGATTGCAAATGACTTTGCGGTATCGCAACAACCGCTTACCATTGATTGGTGGTGGTGGTGTTTTTGTTATTGATCTTTGTTGTTGTTTTTTTTTGGGGGGGAGGGTTTACTCACTTAGTGTAATCTGAGAAATCTAGTGCAGGATACGGATATCTTAAAAATCCATCAAATTTGGATGAAATATCTAGCAACGTACAAAAACGCGAGGTTGAGAAACGACGAATCAACCGAAAATGGCCGGTTAATCTAAAGCTCCCCCGTCCTTAGACATAAAAGGCCAAAAAGGGTAACAATACCATCATTTAATTGCATAGGGTGTTTCTATTTACTTGCCTCCCAACGATTGCAGAGTTAGACAAAAAGTCAATTATAACGTGAGTGTATCACTTCTTTTTTCTTTTTGTAACGTGTCCGTATGTCTTTTTCTTTCTTTTGGTAACGTATTTGTGTCGATTTCCCTTTCTTTTTGTAACGTGTGTGCATCACTTCCCCTTTTTGTAACTTATGTGTATATCTTCCCCTTATTTTTTGTAACGCGTGTGTATCTCTTCCCCCTTTTCTTTTTGTAACGTGTGTGTATCCCTTTCTTCTTTTTAAGCGTGTGCGTATCTCTTTCCCCTTTCTTTTTGTGCCGTCTGCGTATTTCTCCCCCTTTCTTTTTATGCCGTGTGTGTATTTCTTCCCCTTTTCTTTCTGTGCCGAGTGTGTATTTCTTCCTCTTTCTTTTTGTGCCCTGTGTGTATTTCTTCGCCTTTCTTTTTGCGCCGTGTGTGTATTTCTTCGCCTTTCTTTTTGTGCCCTGTGTGTATTTCTTCCTCTTTCTTTTTGTGCCCTGTGTGTATTTCTTCCCCTTTCTGTTTGTGCCCTGTGTGTATTTCTTCGCCTTTCTTTTTGCGCCGTGTGTGTATTTCTTCTCCTTTCTTTTTGTGCCGTGTGTGTATTTCTTCCTCTTTCTTTTTGCGCCGCATGTGTATTTTTCCCTTTTCTTTTTGCGCCGTGTGTATTTCTTCCTCTTTCTTTTTGTGCCGTGTGTGTATTTCTTCCCCATTTCTTTGTGCATCTCTCGTTTTAAATCTTATTTACTTCTTTAACCATTCAATTCCTATTTACATTAATTTATTTTTCTTTTCTCTGCGTCCTTCCGATTTTTTTCTTCTTTTTCTTCCTTCTATATTTGCTCTCTATATCCATATCCATTACTGGCTAAAAGAGAAGCTCACTAAAATTTCCAGATTCCGTCCGAATTGCTGCCCGCGACAGCAGAAAATAATTTCAGACGTATTCCAAAAAAGCACAAACAAAAACTCAAAACGAAAAAAAAGAAGGAAACATTTTGTGAAATCGTCTTTTTAGTATGGATGTCCGGGAGAGGGTGGGGGCAACATTGGTATTCTTTTCTTTTATTTTACGCAGTCATATTAGGATTAGAGGATTGTTTTAACAACTGTCACTGGTATACAATAAACTTCTATCTCTCTTTCACTCTCCTGCTTTTTTTCTTTCTTCCTCTCTCCTATTTCTCCCCCCCCCCTTTCTTTCTCCTCTCTCCGTCTCTTTATTTTTATTCTTTTATTTACCTGCCTTATCACTCTCTTTACTCTAACCATCCCCTTTTCTCTCTCCCTTCTCTCTCCTTATTTTTCACTGCTTCTCTCCCTTAATATCTCTTTCCCTTACCCTCTCTCTCTCTCTCTTTCTCTCTCTCTCTCACTCACTTCTTTTCTCTAACCATCTCTGTTGCTTTTCTTTTTTTCCATCTCCCTCTCTTCTCCTCATCTTAACCTCCTTTTTCCTTCATCCCTTTTCTCTCTTCTTTTTACTGTAACTTATTATGTCGCTCTCTTTTCCCCCATTTTCATGCTATTTCTGTTTCCTCCCTCCTTTCTCTCTCACACACACTCTCCTTTTCCCACAATCTCAATCTCCTTTTTCTACCACCCCCTCTCGCCCTCCTGATGTTTTTCATCTCTCTCTCTCTCTGTCTCTCTCTCTCTCTCTCTCTCTCTCTCTCTCTCTCTCTCTCTCTCTCTCTCTCTCTCTCTATCTATCTATCTATCTATCTCCCTCTCTCTCTCTCTCTTTCTCACTCTCTCTCTTACTATCCTATCTGTCTTGTTTTCTTTTTTATCCTTTCTTTTTGTTTTTATTCTCCTCAAATCACCCTCCCCTTTATTTATCTTTCGCTTCCTTCATTTATTTGTTAGCTTCAAAGCCATTTTGCGCAAATGGGAAACCGGGCCGAGTTTCACACATCGTCCGCCGAACCGCCGTCGGCATAGCCGGTCCCACACCATTTCCTCCACCCCTCCAGCCTCCCATCGGGTTTGTTTTGTTGATATTAGACGTCGACAAAAAGATCACCTTCTCGCCTAGCCGTAACGTGAGCAGTTGCAATTATCACACCTAATTAAATGTTTAAATAATATTTTCAGCGTCAGCCTCTGATATTCCCTTTGAGAAACTTATGAGGGAGCAACTGGAGTGTGATTAAAGAAAAGATGCGCCCAAAGTTGTGTGTTGTGTAATTAAGGGGAAAGGCAAAGAGAGGAATGAGTGTAGTAGAAAGGAAAGGCAATGAAGGGCGAAAATAAAATAGCCCCCAAAATTGGTGTAGAAACAAAAATACAAGTTAAAGATTAAAAGTCATGGGAAATTGAGGAGAAAGAAAAAAAAAACAAGAAGTTACTGAATGAAGAGGACATAAAAAAAGGTACGTGCAACAAAAACATGAGAGCGATTTAGTTTACGAAGCTTTATTAAGCATAGAATAGTTTCGTACAAACATAGACAACTATTTATAGTTATCTATAGTCTGAAGAGTTTTTATTCAAGGGAGATAATTCTCCAACAAAAGAAATAATATGTTACATATATTAAAATCGCGTAGAATTGAAATAGAAGATAAAAAGTCTAGGGGAATTTGAGGAGAAAGAAAAGAAAATACAAGAAAAACAATGAGAAAAAGTAATGAAAGAAGTAAAAAAAATAATAAAAAGAATAGTTTCCTAGAAGCATAGCTAGATATTGATATTTAGCTATAGACAAAACAGTTCTTATTCAAGAGAAATAATCTCCAACAAGAGAGGTAAATAATTACATTACTTATTGTTGTAGACCCGTGCTAGGGGTCACAAAGATAACAACCACAAATTGTGACAGGTTAAAATATACAATGTATTTATTCATAGCAATACAGTAACGCCACTAAATGTGGTAGGAGATGACCGGATTCCTACCATGCGGTAAAACATGAATAGGAATGTCCTTTATTTAACACCTACCCACTATAGGAGTATGTGACACAAGGTCGGAAAGTGGGATTTGAAAAGCCAGCGCCCGAGAAGGTGAGCGCTTTAGCCATTAAAAATTGCCTGGGCAGCCCCGTCGGCATTCCCCGGTAGGGTGGCTTCAGGCAGTAAGCTATAAACTTACTCCTCCCCAAAGATGAGAGGCAACGCCTGGGAGGGTGGACCTCCTAGAACTGCACAGGACAGACCCATAGACCGGCGGAATCATGCCCCGAAGGCCAAGACAACACCGGTCTATAGGGTGTAGTATCCATCGGAACAGATACCACACGTGGTACGAGGACTCTCACATAATAGGAATGTCCTCGATATTTAACACCTACCCACATTAGGAGTATGTGACACAAGGTCGGAAAGTGGGATTTGAAAAGCCAGCGCCCGAGAACGTGAGCGCTTTAGCCATTAAAAATTGCCTGGACAGCCCCGTCGGCATTCCCCGGTAGGGGCGCCTCAGGCAGTAAGCTATCAACTTACTCCTCCCCAAAGAGGAGAGGCAAAGCCTGGGAGGGTGGACCTCCTAGAACTGCACAGGACAGACCCATAGACCGGCGGAATCATGCCCCGAAGGCCAAGACAACACCGGTCTATAGGGTGTAGTATCCATCGGAACAGATACCACACGTGGTACGAGGACTCTCACATAATAGGAATGTCCTCGATATTTAACACCTACCCACATTAGGAGTATGTGACACAAGGTCGGAAAGTGGGATTTGAAAAGCCAGCGCCCGAGAACGTGAGCGCTTTAGCCATTAAAAATTGCCTGGACAGCCCCGTCGGCATTCCCCGGTAGGGGCGCCTCAGGCAGTAAGCTATCAACTTACTCCTCCCCAAAGAGGAGAGGCAAAGCCTGGGAGGGTGGACCTCCTAGAACTGCACAGGACAGACCCATAGACCGGCGGAATCATGCCCCGAAGGCCAAGACAACACCGGTCTATAGGGTGTAGTATCCATCGGAACAGATACCACACGTGGTACGAGGACTCTCACATAATAGGAATGTCCTCGATATTTAACACCTACCCACATTAGGAGTATGTGACACAAGGTCGGAAAGTGGGATTTGAAAAGCCAGCGCCCGAGAACGTGAGCGCTTTAGCCATTAAAAATTGCCTGGACAGCCCCGTCGGCATTCCCCGGTAGGGGCGCCTCAGGCAGTAAGCTATCAACTTACTCCTCCCCAAAGAGGAGAGGCAAAGCCTGGGAGGGTGGACCTCCTAGAACTGCACAGGACAGACCCATAGACCGGCGGAATCATGCCCCGAAGGCCAAGACAACACCGGTCTATAGGGTGTAGTATCCATCGGAACAGATACCACACGTGGTACGAGGACTCTCACATAATAGGAATGTCCTCGATATTTAACACCTACCCACATTAGGAGTATGTGACACAAGGTCGGAAAGTGGGATTTGAAAAGCCAGCGCCCGAGAACGTGAGCGCTTTAGCCATTAAAAATTGCCTGGACAGCCCCGTCGGCATTCCCCGGTAGGGGCGCCTCAGGCAGTAAGCTATCAACTTACTCCTCCCCAAAGAGGAGAGGCAAAGCCTGGGAGGGTGGACCTCCTAGAACTGCACAGGACAGACCCATAGACCGGCAGAATCATGCCCCGAAGGCCAAGACAACACCGGTCTATAGGGTGTAGTATCCATCGGAACAGATACCACACGTGGACACTCACATGATAGGAATGTCCTCGATATTTAACACCTACCCACATTAGGAGTATGTGACACAAGGTCGGAAAGTGGGATTTGAAAAGCCAGCGCCCGAGAACGTGAGCGCTTTAGCCATTAAAAATTGCCTGGACAGCCCCGTCGGCATTCCCCGGTAGGGGCGCCTCAGGCAGTAAGCTATCAACTTACTCCTCCCCAAAGAGGAGAGGCAAAGCCTGGGAGGGTGGACCTCCTAGAACTGCACAGGACAGACCCATAGACCGGCAGAATCATGCCCCGAAGGCCAAGACAACACCGGTCTATAGGGTGTAGTATCCATCGGAACAGATACCACACGTGGACACTCACATGATAGGAATGTCCTCTGTTTGAGTCTTTGCAACCATGGTATTTATTATAGATGGTTGCTTCCATTAGTTCTTCAATAGGGGTGATTTGTACCCCACAACACTTATCAGCACGATATAGTTTACGAAGTTTTATTCGGCTTAGAATATTGTCGTACAACTTAACTTTTAACATTATTTTGCAAAATTAGAATATTAGATATTCCATTCTATAAGTTTTCATAACGATGTACACAGTATACACTTTTCTTCCTCACGTGCGTCGCCATATTGACTATGTATTTTCTTGGGTACACACGAAGGTCGAAAATAAATTGGATAAAGTACGATGACGATAAAGAGACGGATGAATAAATAAACATACATTTATTTACTTAAAAAAAGACAAACGTATAAGGGATATAATTCATGATACAAAAAAAAACGGATGCAATTTAACAAACATAATTATAAAATTAAGAGTCTATGTTAACAGTCCCTACACACAATTGAGATTAAACATGTATTGCCAGGGTGGCACGGAGAATGTGTTGGGCAACGAAAAATAAAATAAAACTTACTTGTATACAAAAAGTGTCATGCTGAAATGGCCAGCTATCTGGGAGTCCTGTCTTATTGACCAGAAGTCAAATTCATTTAAAAGACGAAGAGCCAATCGGAAATATCCGTTGGTCTCAGGATGTGTTACCATGTAAAAACGGGGAGCTTGGCCAGACATATCTGGCCAACCTCCAGCCCAATACTGGAAAGAGACTGCGTCTCACTTTCCAATCTCGCAACACGCATGTGCGAGTCCTTTTATTATTTCAAAAATTAATGATTCATATCTAATTCGTAACCAGTATAATTCAGGGGGGATAACTTGAAACTGATTCAAGAGATGTAACTCATGACTATTCTGATCCAACAACTTCTTATCTAACAAATGACACTAATGAAAATATGAAATCAGAAGATTTGAGAAGTGAAATAAATGTTTTTTTCTTTCAGTTCTTCACACATACTAACCCTTACGCACCTCTCTCTTATCCTGGGTACAACAGTGAACTATACCCGGTGGTGAGGCCTCAACTTGGGAAAAATGGGTAGTATGGAGTCATCTATCAGTATGCCTGACATGAAACTACATCCGGTGAATTACAGATAAATGTACATCCCGAATAACTAGTTAAATATATTAACGACTTGGTGTTATTAAAACTTTTTACCAAAACGTATTCAACATTAAATAACCTAAAAGGGGTGATAAATCGTAAAACAAAACTACCATCCAAAACATAAACATCTCACCCGTGTTGTATACGCACAAACTCGGTTTTCTTCAAATACAACAATACATATTCAAAAAGTACTCTTCCAAGAATATTTATATTCTATATCAATAAAACACGACGTCTGTATGAATATTTGTGTGTTTCTATGTACACTGTCGTGTCATCCGAGGCGTGTATAACTCTGTTATACACACCGGTCGGCACCCCACGTCGTCATTGTCGTCTCATTAACTTCACACGAACGCCGATTTCAAATTGTGGATTTACTAGTTAGACAGAATTAACAATTAAAGTGACCAAGCAGATATATACTTTTAGAGTGGAGTGGTGGATCCATGTTTTATCGATTCTCAAATATTAATGCAAAAACTTTTTTTTTGTTGCGTTGAAACAGTTGCAAACAATGCTCTGAATCGTCGACGCAGTGTTGTTTTTGATCAACTGTGAGCAAACGCAGCACTCACTTTGAACACAGCTTTATCATTGACAAATGTTCGTACAAAATGGTGAATACACCTTCGCCTTCTGATATCTTCAACTCCTCTTCTATCGCACGCAACTTCAATTTACGATCAACCAAATCGATTTTGTGGATTCTTTTGATGTTTTTCAAGACAATTGCCGAATTTGAGCGACCTGGGCGTTCAGCATCATTTGTGCCGATACGACCGCGTTTATAGTCAGCATATCACCCTTAGCCGTAGTTTCCGACGGGACAGAGTCGAAATAACCCTTATCCAGTCATTGCTTTGCTTAAACAGTATTTTCCCATCGAACATCAATCCTTTATCAACGCACGGAATTCAGATTTTTCTATTGTTTTGAAAATTTGCAACAGTAGCTTAACTTAAATAACTGTAATTTTTAAACTAATAATCCGATTGGGCTCAAATTTTGACACACGCCATTTGAAGGATGGTACTTTATATAAAATCATATAGGTTTATATTTGTGGTGCGATTTATATGCCAGGCCCGGGACTTATTGAGGGATATGTTGAGGGTAAAAGAATCGGCAGTTCAGCCAGTACTATTGTGCAGACACGTACAAAAGCAAAGGGCGAGGTGTAATTCCCCACCCCCAATATTTTCAAGAAGTTTATGATAAAAAATAACCAAATTAATAAAAGCGCATGTATTAATTAACTACCGTGATCCGTGAAATAGCCGGCGTTGCCCGGGTAAAAGTGAGAAATTCAAATAACTCCTGCTCCTAACCCATGACCTTACCTTACTGGATTTTTTTTTTTTTTTGTAATTTCTATAAGTTTTAAGTTATCAATAAAGTAAAGTAAAACGTTATCTTTGTTGGTTAGTGATGTTCGACGGGAACGCAAACTCCACGATACATACCGGAAGCGAAAAAAGGATTGCAGTTTAGCAAGGGAAAAAATCACATTTTAAAAGAATGTAGCTGTGAAAATTTAAAAAATTATCGTATATCGTATTAAAAAAAAGAAGAATTTTAATACAAGAGGTGGCACATCTTTTAGAAAACATTTGAAAAAGTGTTTTGGAGACTTTGGAAATCAAGAAAAAAACATTTCTTATATATTTAATAATGAATGAAATCATTTTTTTTTAATCTCTGAGACTTTCGGGTTAAAACACGCTTTTCGAAGAGATAGAAAATTGGCGTCCGATCTTGTTTGAGTTTTTGAAAAGTGAAGTCCGATGTGGTGGGCGCTAATTTGAATATAAGAGGTGGCACATCTTTTAGAAAACATTTTTCAAAGATTATTTGGATAATTTAGAAACCAAGAAATGCTATTTTTTCTTCTTATATATGTAATAATGAATAAGACTTTCTCTGTTAAAACACCCTTTTCGAAGAGTACTTCCCTTTCCCCCATTGTATTGTGTATTTTAAAAATTAAAAAAATCAATATGCTGTCTTTAAAAAAATATAGCGGTGAAATGCGAAAAAATGTACTCTTATTTGATTTCTTACCGGTGTAATGTGTTGGGGAGAGGACTTCTAACTGTGGAGGTAGTTCCTCTCACTCCCTCTATGATATTAGCAATCACAGCAAAAACTGCTGATCAGATTAAATAGATAAATAAATTCGGATGTAAATTAAAAAATTGTTTTTTTATTAAAACATGAACCAATAATTGGCCTAAATCGCTGATAAAACAGATTTTTGTATCTACCTTTTGTTATTACAGCTATTCCGGTCAAATGTATGGGGGAATGCTTGTCTTTACTTTATATCTTAATGAATAAATGCGAATTATTTTCTTATTTATCACTCTTATATTACAATCAAAATAGGATACTCTAATTTTAATAATAATAATACACTAGATTATTTTGAAATACTCTATTTATAGTCAAGTAAAGTTGCAAACAAAATCTTTTGTTTACCTAATTTGCATAATTATATTTTTAAACAGTTCAAAATAAATAATTGTTTGCTGTTATTCGATTATAATTTGATTGTCCTATTTGCTTATATATATGGAATAGTTTTGTTGATATTACCAGTAATTAATTAAAGTAATAACAAAAAATAACAAAAAATCGAAACAATGTTCATTACTTTTCAAAGGGGAATAATTTCTTTTGACAAATTAGTAATTTCTACTTCTCTTCCGCCGCCTCCACAACAACCGACAAGCAAAACAAGTTGTTTTTTTTAACTCACTAATTATTTTTATATACCTCATTTTTAAAGCGTAGTTTTACATAAAAAAGCAGCATTTATTATCTCTGATATAGAATTTTAAACATAATTTTTTAACTAAACGCATTTAAAAAAAGTTTTTTTTAAATTTATTTACGCATTTAATTTTCGTAGTTTTTACATTTTCTGTGAAAAATAAATAAATAACAACAAAGTTATTGTTTAATGTTTTGTTTACAAACCGCTTTTTAACTATTCTGTCCAAATTACGAAAAATTGATTTATAGTATAATTGTAGATTAACATCCTCTGTTAAATTACCCCAACGTCCAGAAAACAAACAAAAATAGATTCTTCTTTTCTAGGCGATTACGCATGAACACCCTTAAAAACTTGGCGGAAAGAAGAAAAAACGCTTTTTAGAATTTAGAGTAGGAATCAGTTTCGTACATACATTTAATTTAAAATGATCCCCTCATTTCCGGACCATTCTAGCGTTTTAGGGTAGTTAATTAAATTCTTGTTTTTTTTACTATGGGAGCTAAATCCGTGGCGTTTTGGGGGGAAGTGGGTCTACTTTACATGTGATTTTGTGATCTTGCCACTAAGACTTAGGGTTAGTGGTTAAAAAATTTGATTGATTCCCCTAACAAGTTAGAATCGCCCGATGGAGGATCATTTTACGTTAAATATATATATGAGATTGATCGCCCACTCTAAATTCTAATTTTTTGTTTTGTCTTTCTGTTTTCCACAGTGTTCACTCTTCACACGTAATCGCCTAAAAAAGCAGAAGTTCATTTTTTCGGGTGGGGGGGGGGGGGCGTAGTGGAGGCTGTTAATATACAAATTTACCCATACTTCATTTCTTTAATCTTATATTTTAAACTATACATCCCTTTTTTAAATTTTAATTTTAAGCAATTTATTTGTTTAGATGTGTTTACTTTCCCCGTGAAAATTAAATAAATAACTTCTTTAAATTTGGCTAAGTAAATATCTTATTTTTAAGACATAAATAAAAAAAATATTAAAAGTTTAGGTGTTATTGTAGATAGACACCCTCACCCCCTCCTCCCCAAAATTGAGATTCTACTTTTGAGTCGATTACGTGTGAATACCCTAAAAACATGATGATAATGATGATGATGATGATGATGATGATGATCATCATCATCATCATCATCATCATGAAAAAGAAAAAAAGATCTCCTCTAATCTTTCTAAATTACAACTTTTTTTTTACTATTCACTAAGTCTTTTTTCTGTCTTTAATGCGAAAGGCTCAAAGTAACCATTTTGACTTACTCAGAAATATGATTTTTTTTATTTGATCAATCGACATTCCACTCTTTCATTTGTTCATTTCATTATATAACTAGTTTTTAATGGGGAATTAATTTTCATTTTTATGGTGAAACAAAATCAAATTCCTCGACTTTGTATACCTTAAATACCACATCAATTAACCCTTTTTGTTTTTTGGGGGTTTTTTTATAAATAAAATTTGACTATGTTCATGCACAGTAAATTTCCCCAACATTGGAATATATCAAATAACACTACGACATCATATTTGTGTTGTTTACCTCCTCATTACCAAAACATCAAATAGAAATTATTTATTTTTTCTGTAAAGAAAACTACTCGTTAATTGCTGCCTGGAAGGCGGGTAGTTTTTGCTAGTATAAGATAATTGTAGAAAATTTAATTTAAATCTGAAAATTCCCTGATTTGAGAAAACATTTCTTTTTTTAATTCTAGGTGATTGTTAACGATTGGGCATCGATTTGGGCGATCCCTAGATAATACTAAAGTACAATATCCATTGTAAATTATTAATTGAATACAAGTTTCTATTTTTCCTTGTAAGGGAATTGCGGGTTTGTTATCCTTTCCCAACAGTATTAGTGCGAAAATACAATGTTTGAAATCGGCACAGACGATTGCATAGACGACGACAACATCCATAGTCAATATCGCACTCCCATTCTTTTGTAATCTATCTATCTATCTATCTATCTATCTATCTATTATACTAAAGCTGAGTTAATCAACGTTTGTTTCCTTAAGTGTTTCCCTATATATTTTAATCACACAGAATACATGTTAAAATATTCCTCAGTTTTGGGGTTGAGTTATATTCAAAAGAACCTTTAGTTTAATTGTTTTTACATTGCAATTATCTCACTTTATATCTATCACTCTCGCCCTCTTTTATCGTATGTTGTTTGACAACACCGCTCTTATTTTAAACGGTATCTCCCCCCTCTCTCTCTCTCCCTCCCTCTATGTGTGTGTGTGTGTGTGTGTGTGTGTCTGTATGTGTTCATAATTAACAGTCAAAGGCAATAAAGAAAGGAAATAATTTTTTTTTTAAATGAAATAGTCCAGTCCATTATAAACAAAAGGGAATATCACTACAAGTAGCAATACTATTTAACTCGTAGCTCTAGAAGGAAAAGAATGGAGATAACGAGCAGAAAGAGACTAATTTGGATTCTGTCTTCTAATTTTTGTTATAGTTAACTGCCTTTGAAAGCTTACCTTTTTTCTGATTCAAACAATCTAAACCGAGATCTTTTTCTCTAGTTTTTTTTTTTGTCAAATAATTCGACGTCACTATGAATCTGTCTTTACTTGTAGTCACTCGCAAGTTCAAAGATCTTAAAAGTGGCAGTTTAACTCTTATACGCTACTCGCTGTGCCTACCCGATGTTGCCCAGGAGTATTTTTATTGTCATTTTTCGTTTTGTTCATTAACCCCCCAATCCCACTCCACACACACAGAGACACCCTTATGTCTTTTCTCCTAATTAAGTATTTATATTTTTGGAAAGATAATCAAATGAAAGAAAGAAAAGTTATTTTTTAAAAATCGGTTTTGCAATAAAACCGATTGGACGTTTTTAAATGCCATAAATAATTTCGATTTTTCAACAATACATTCTTTTAATACCAAATTATTATTTTTTATTTCTATTTTTAAATAGAATTTTGAAAGTTAAATTTAATTATCGTGTCGTTTGGTCATTAAGCTGAACCAAATTGTTATAAAACTTAATAAAATCAGGGGGGAAATTTTTTTTCTGGTTTAGAAAAATTAACCGAGCGAAGCGTAGACAAACTTGTTTACGATATCAGCAAGCAGGTTCATAGAGTGAGTGAAGATTTATGTGATGAATTCAATGAGTGTGGAAATCGATTATTAGTCTGGTGTGCCAGCAAGTGGGGGAGCATTTAAGAAACCGAAATGCATTTCGGCAGATATAATTTCACAATTTCTTTTTATAAAGAGGATTTCAAATATTTGTTTTATTTTTACACTATTGCATTTTTTTATTTCAATAAATAATCGATTAATAGCAAATGAAAAAAAAAACAATTATAATACAAAATTATTTTAAATAGGATTTTGAAAGGTAAATGTAATTATTGCTGTAACGTTTGGTCATTAAATTAATCATTTTTGTCTAGAGATCGATTGGATGAAGCGAAAACAAAGCGGATCGATAGAAAAAATAAACACGTTTAACTTAGCAGCCTGGCATGTTTACACTATGATCAGGAAGACTCGTATTGTAAACTGACGAATGCAGAGAAGGGCAAACTGGCTACGTGTTGTCCGTCGTCTGATGTCAGAGGGAGGAGAGCATTTAACTTTATGTAATTAAATAGATAGATAACAAAACCGAAATGCATTCCGGTAGATATTTACAAAATTAGATTATTCTTTTCAAATAGGATTTTAAAATGTTCGTTTTATTATTGCATTTTTTTTTAATTTCAAGAAATATTCGATTTATAGTAAATAAGGTGCTTATGCATATCAACCCTGACATTGAAATATTTAAAGAATGTATAAAAGAGTGTGCAGAAAAAAATACTCAAATTCATCCAGTAGTTATTAAATTATAAGAAAAAGAGAAAAAAAATGATTTTACGTACATTTTGACATTTTTGTTAAGACTCCAAACCCCGAAATCGTGAAAATATGAGTTATCGTCATTGACCACTGGAAACTCTAAGATAAAAAATGGTGGAAATATCTACCGAGTGGTAAAATCGTTTTTTATTTATAATTAAATAAATACTGGATGAATTTGCATAATTTTTGGTGTACAGTCTTTTTTCATCTACCACGTAAGTACATAACAAAGTTTATATATTTCTTTAGCTATTTTATTTTTAAGAGCGATCTAACATGTCAGGGTTGATATGCACAAGCACCGTAAATAAAAGAAATAATAATTCAATGTTAAATTATTGTGAGAAAAACACACACGTGAAGTTGTCTTATAAGTTTTATTATTATAGATTCTTCGTCGATGTACACTGTACAGCAGCTTTAGAACTATTGGTAAGAGGAATAAATGAATATAACTTGTTTCTTTAGATAATACCAAAATCAGACTGACAGAATCTTGGCCATTTTTTAGGATGGCTTGTTCTCTGTCGGTCTGGGGTATGGTCCTGTGCAGTTCAAGTAGGTCCACCCTCCCAGGCTTTACCTTCTCGCTCTTTGAGAAGGGGTTAGTTTATTGCTAATCGCCTGAGGGGCTGTCCAGGTAATTTTTGTTCGGCCATAGTGCTCTTCGTCAAGGGCGATGGCTTTTCAAATCCCACTTTCCTGACCTTGTGTCTAATCTTCCCGTCGTGGAAGGGAGATAAATAAAAACTAGTTTCTTTCTTCTTTTTAAAGGATGCTTGTCCAGTATGTTTGCTACTGTTCTGTCAATGTTTCTGTGCTGTTTTTTTTTAATTTTTATTTTTTTTTTATCATCATCATCATCATCATCATCATCATCATCATCATCATCATCATCATTTTTTCTGCATCTGGTCGAGCAAGTTACGTTTGCTATCTAATTTTATCAACTTGGGTGTCAGATACGAAAAGCAATGATGAGCGATACATACTTTTACGCATGCACAATGATATTCATAAGTTTTCGAAAGTTTTCCTAACTTTTTACATTGATATAACAAAATGACTTAAAATGTTATTGTATACGAAAGAACTTTAGCCTTTCGATTTCACACAGTAAATGAAGACTGAAAACTTCACAATGTTAGCTACCACGACCGTAGCTAATATCTGCAGTTTCAGTTTGGGGGGGGGGGGGGGCAGTGTTTCTCAACCGGGGTTCTCTGAAACTCTAAGGTTCGTCAAAAGGTCTCTAAATACTCCACAAGAACAAGTGAGATAAGCTAATGCACTTTGACTTTTGTTTTCAATTTCATATACTACGTAACTAAAAAAATAACCGTCCAAGAACGAGTGATAAAATTAATTCCCCGAACAGAACAGTTTTGCACCACTTTTATTTCCCCTTACGAAGATTAAAATCAAGATATAATGATACTAAAGATTATGTCTAGAATACTTATTTTAATTTCGATTTTAATTTTGGAAAATGTCTAAAATTCAAGGGGTAATGGGGTCTTAAGATATAGAAATTCAGTTAATCTTGCTTAATTGGTGTGGAATTTCTATGGGTCAAATTCAATGCAAATTTGATCATTTTCAATTTTCAAATGGGAAGTTATACTCATATTATGCTCCCCAAAAACATTTAAACTACTCCAAAGAAACTGAAATTTGAGGAACATATATTAATTGATTAATAAACCGCATTAGTTGTTTTCTAAAGTGTATAATGATCAGTTAATCGATTTAGGAGTGAGTCGTGTACATACAAATATATAAACGTACATAACAAAATCAAATAAAACCCGGTTAATAAGATCTTCCAAAGCCTTTTTGTAACATGCTAACTTGCGTGATTATTTCCTGGTTAAGTCCAGCATGAAAGCGCATCATTGTCTTGCGTTTAGTTTCAGTGGAGAGTCTATAAACTAAAATAATTACTAGTTGCGATTTTATTTAACATAATAAAAATCTACAAAAAACATTCTCAAATATTATATTATGCTTAGGCATTGAACCCGAATCGTCTTGGGGGAGAGGGTTGTTCGGTGGTCATGCAATTTTGTAAAATACGTTTTGGTCTTACCCTACGCTAGACACTCTCACCAAAATGCCACATTCTCTCTATGGGTTGATCCTACTTAAATATCACTAAGTGGTTTCAATGAAATTTTATTTACAAAAAGAAAGTGTGCATGAGTCATGATGGTGAGTGGGACAGCATCAAAAACATCCACTAAAGAAATAAGTTACTAATAGCGATAAGATGATACAATGTCTCTATCATGTGTGGGCCAGACAAGAGCAGTGGACCTACGACCCCCTGGTTCTGCTGACGGAACAAGTTAATGTCAAGCATGTGAACCGAACAATATCCTAACTGACCAGTGCTATGGGGACATTGTATTCAGTGGTTTAAGATTACGTTTTTTTCTTCTATTTAATGAGTGATTTTGATGCTAAGCTAAGAAAACAAGAAATCAAGAGAAAACGGTGGGGGTTTGGATCAAATCAAATTGTTTAGACGTAATAAGTTGACCGGATGGCTTTAGTTTTTCCCCAAAAATCTCAACAATTTATAAGATAAACTATTTTTTGATTTCTATAATATTCTACTAATTAAATAGCGCTTTAAATAGCGTGAGTCTAGCTAAATTCATCTACAACAATTCGTTTACCATAATTCGTCTACAATTACAATTCATTTACTATACCAATTTGAGCTCTCTGGAAAGGGAATAAGCGGTTGCCACTTAGCGTAAGGCATAGCTCTTTGCAAAAGAATTGAGCGCTCTAGGCGAATGAAAACATCTATAAGCATTAGAATTTCTCTTACTTTGTGGTAATGTTTTTTGGGGTGAGAGGCCCGACTGCTGACCAAGCCGTTGTTTCAAGCCTCAGCGTCCAGCGACACTGAAGAGCCGTAATGTGGCGAAACAATTGTCCGTGTAGGAATATATATATATATATATATATATATATATATATATATATATATATATATATATATATATATATATATATATACTGATGAGAATACAAAACTGCGTCGCATACAATATCTATTAAATCATCAATTGTTCAACACAAGGGATTTATATAAGAAAATTACTTTATTATTCTTTCCTTAAACCATGGCTTTTCAAAGATGTAATCTTATCGTCAGAGGAGATTCGATAAATAAGTTAGTAAAATAAAATTTACCGTAATGTCGACATTTGAAAAGGTATAAAAATATAAATGAATATAAGAGAGTGTAAAGGATTTATATATATATATATATATATATATATATATATATATATATATATATATATATATATATATATATATATATATATATATATATATATCAGCATAATTACTTGAAATTCAAACAGTGATAGCATTGCATCTGACAAATTAATATTTGATTCTGCCTAGCCAATTTGTCTTTTACTTCCTTTCACCACGTTATTTGCAGCAAAATAATTGACTAGGAAAATCGGGGCATTATTCGTTTATGACCTAAACAGCATCAGCCGCTTACGAAATTGATAAAAAAATAAAGAAATTTCTACATTGCTCTACTTGCGTCGACTTCAGATAAACAATTATATTTTTTACAATAAATATTGACCTAGTTTTTTGTTAATATTACTTGCTTATTATAATAGTACGTAAAATATTTTTTATTTCGAACATCTGATTAAAATGTTATAAGCGGCCTTTGGTGTCATTCGCGGACTTACAAATCCTGATTACACGATTCTTCTCGTGGTAAATCTATTATTTGAAATAAAATGAAAGTTTTAGTGACATTTTCTTTTTTGGTGTAGATGACAGTTTTTATAAATATTTTATTTTCCATATCTCAGTTACGAGTTTGAAATTATAATATGTAAATGTAATTAATTTTTATTTAAGAATAATTTTTTCAAAGTGAAGTATCTGTTCTGTCCTCAGTGAGATGAGGAGAAATTCTTCTAGATTAATCCAATTTTTATTTTCGCTCCAATCCATACTGTTCCATTTGTGAGAGCTAGAGTGTTTCCATATTAAAAACCTACCCTGTGTCTAATTTTGTCCCTGTGTAGAGACCAGTAAATACAGATTACAGATGGGATTATAATGCCTAAACACAATACCTATTGTAAACCATTCATTGTGTACAATTAATTGAATACAAGTTGCTATATTAACCCTAGCTGAGGGGAAACTGCTGGTTCATAACTTTACCAACAGTATTAGCGCATAACTGATCACAATACATTTCTATTGCTTGTTTTTAAAATAGCGCGTCAGATGGATGAAGTCTGGTTCATTTCATGGTGGCGGATTGATCATTCCATACTAAAGCATATAAACTTTCCAACTGAAGAAAGTAGACTTTTGAATTTCGAAATAAAATGCTACAATTCTTGTTTCTTAGGTTTTGCTGAATTTTGGTAACAAACATTTCGAACGGTTTATCTTTTAATATCTGAAAGGAAGAATTAAATAGATTTTTAAGAAGAAAATAATCAATTATCGGATACATCCACATGTAGCGTAGCCCGTGCCAATTAGAGAGGTTTTAAAACATGAACGACTGTCTGTTATTTGTTGATCCATTATTTTTGGTGGTGTTTCTTGCTTTGTTGATTGTTGTTAATTTCTGGTTACTCGTTGTGTGTACACACAAGACATCATACAGAGGAAAACACGTACAATTTGTTTTGGTCGTAAAAAAAGGTTAATTTCTATTTATTTATGTGAACACACAGATACCGGTTTCAATTGTAACTCGACTATTTGCAAAGTGTTGCGTATATGTTTGAAGGCAGAGCCTGAACTAAAACGATTTTTACCTGACTTAATGTAAACTCGACTAGTTTACTTTTCTCTCACATTCTGCCGTTCCGCATTCTTTCTCTCTACTCTCTCGTCTCTCTGTCTATCCATCTATCAACCTAACTATATCGCTTTTTATTACGATTTGCGTCATACACATTCTTTCCATTACTTCTGGTTCGTATATTTTCGTAAATACCTTTGTTTATCAAAGTTTTAATAAGTTATACGATCTTTTGTTTACAAATCTTATGAATTTACTAGATTCTAATTGTCCAATGTCCGTTGACTTACGTCATAACTCAAGTTCTAACATACAATTGCATTTTCAAAAATTCATAACCAATTCTCTGATTTTTGTGATTTTTTTATGATTTCGAGTCTTGTCAGTATTTTATGATAAATTACGCGTTTCCTGTCTGTCGAGTTAAACAAGCATATCCGTCCATCGGTCTGTCCCTCTGTCAGTCAGTCACGCTTCAGTTTGAAATAGAAGTTTCATTGCTAACCACACAGATTGAATTGGACGCATTTGAAGATGCGTTCCGGCGTCTCTTTATAAGAGGTTAGATCTGTTTGTTTGTCACGGTTAAGTTTGAAAGGAGATACTAGTAAAGCCTTAACCTCTCACCGAAAACACATTTAAGTCTAATTTTAATGAAATCTAAACTACAGACACATGATAAACAAAAGATTTGTCCAAACCGAAAAATTGATCTAATTCCAATTATTACAGACATTTAGTTCGATCGGCCGGTCTGCTACGCTTAAGTTTGATCTGTGAAGCTTAAGTTTAAAATTGCATTTTCATCGGTAAACTTTGAGTGGGCAGGGGGGTAGTGTTGAAGTGGATAACGATGCGGACTGATAGTTAGAATCCAGTCGGTTCAATATCACCACTTTCATTATGGATGTTGGCAACCCTCACGTTGTCCTTTCTATATATACCTGATTCTAGAAATAATCGATAAAACAATGCCAACAACAGAATCAGCCGGTCAAAAAGGTCGTATCATGCTGATTCATATGAATGTACTTTCTTACTAATCGCTAAACGTGCAAGATAATAGTTTTAAATGATTTTGAAAAAAAAAAAAACATTGACATTAACAGTACGTATCATAAGAATCCACCAAAAACATTAAGTTAGCATTTTCGTTGTTCTGTCACGCTTAAGTTTTAAATAGCATTTCCGTCGGTCTGTCACGCTTAAATTTGAAATAGTATTTTCGTCGTTCTGTCACGTTTATATTTGAAATAGCATTTTCGTCGGTCTGTCACGCTTAAGTTTGAAATAGCATTTTGGTCGGTCTGTCACGCTTAAGTTTAAAATAGCCTTTTCGTTGGTCTGTCACGCTAAAGTTTGAAATAGCATTTTTGTCGGTCTGTCACGCTTAAGTTTGAAATAGCATTTTCGTTGGTCTGTCACGCTTAAGTTTGAAATAGCATTTTTGTGTGTCTATCACGTTTAAGTTTTAAATAGCATTTACGTTGGTCTGTCACGCTTAAGTTTAAAATAGCCTTTTCGTTGGTCTGTCACGCTTAAGTTTGAAATAGCATTTTGGTCGGTCTGTCACGCTTAAGTTTGAAATAGCATTTTCGTTGGTCTGTCACGCTTAAGTTTGAAATAGCATTTTTGTCGGTCTGTCACGCTTAAGTTTGAAATAGCATTTTCGTTGGTCTGTCACGCTTAAGTTTGAAATAGCATTTTTGTGTGTCTATCACGTTTAAGTTTTAAATAGCATTTACGTTGGTCTGTCACGCTTAAGTTTAAAATAGCCTTTTCGTTGGTCTGTCACGCTTAAGTTTGAAATAGCATTTTGGTCGGTCTGTCACGCTTAAGTTTGAAATAGCATTTTCGTTGGTCTGTCACGCTTAAGTTTGAAATAGCATTTTTGTCGGTCTGTCACGCTTAAGTTTGAAATAGCATTTTCGTTGGTCTGTCACGCTTAAGTTTGAAATAGCATTTTTGTGTGTCTATCACGTTTAAGTTTTAAATAGCATTTACGTTGGTCTGTCACGCTTAAGTTTAAAATAGCCTTTTCGTTGGTCTGTCACGCTTAAGTTTGAAATAGCATTTTGGTCGGTCTGTCACGCTTAAGTTTAAAATAGCCTTTTCGTTGGTCTGTCACGCTTAAGTTTGAAATAGCATTTTTGTCGGTCTGTCACGCTTAAGTTTAAAATAGCCTTTTCGTTGGTCTGTCACGCTTAAGTTTAAAATAGCCTTTTCGTTGGTCTGTCACGCTTAAGTTTGAAATAGCATTTTTGTGTGTCTATCACGTTTAAGTTTTAAATAGCATTTACGTTGGTCTGTCACGCTTAAGTTTAAAATAGCCTTTTCGTTGGTCTGTCACGCTTAAGTTTAAAATAGCCTTTTCGTTGGTCTGTCACGCTTAAGTTTGAAATAGCATTTTGGTCGGTCTGTCACGCTTAAGTTTAAAATAGCCTTTTCGTTGGTCTGTCACGCTTAAGTTTGAAATAGCATTTTTGTGTGTCTATCACGTTTAAGTTTTAAATAGCATTTACGTTGGTCTGTCACGCTTAAGTTTGAAATAGCATTTTAATCCCTTAACGCACAGATTGAATGGACGCCTCTTTCGAATACCCGTTCTTGTTTAATTAGTAAAACGTTATTTTGCGGCCATCTTGTCGGTAAGAACTTTAAATTGTCTAGGCTACCCTACTATTTTATTCAAAACTGGGCGAGGGGGGGGAATAGAGTGAAATATCAAAGATTTATCGAGAATTGTGATTTTAAATTTATTTGACAAAAAAACAAACACTAGAAACGGCAGTCCGTATCAGAAGTATTTAAAGAAATCCGCTAAAAACGTTAAGGTTTTAATAGCATTTTCGTTTATCTGTTTACGCTTACATTTAAACTTGTATTTGTATCGCTAAACGTGCAGATTGAATGGACGCATGTTAAGAATGGATCCGTTCTTGTATCATTAGTAGCGATCTTTTGTAGAAAAGCCCCGACAGAAAAATACTCTCGCCACCTAAAGATAAATTTTTTAAAAAACTGCAAGTTGTAGTAAAAATGTTGGAATTCATTCATTTCATCGAATATTTATATAAAAAAATCGTTTCTCCTATATTTCTGCCTCCACATATAAACTTACAAAGATAGTTGTCTATCATTCTGCGATGCGTTCCACAGTGGCGTTTATTCTGCATTTGATACAGTCTAACCCGATTAATGCTAATCCTAACTCTAACCCTAACCTAACCCGACGTATGTCTAGACAGGAATCGCAAAAGTAGGTCATGGGCGTGTACGCACACTGCGCATGACTGACGAGGCTATATATATATATATATATATATATATATATATATATATATATATATATATATATATATATATATATATATATATATATAAAATGACGTAAGAAGCCCTTTTAACAATGCGTGAAAGAATTTATTTCTTTTTTTTCTTTTTCCAATTAATTTCGAAGTTTACAAACTTCATCCTCAGAGATGTATTTTTTTTTTTTTATAAAATAAACAAACTTTACTTTTGTTTATAAGTAGCGTCGAGATGGTGTGACGCTCTCCACCAAGATGGAATGGGCGGAAGTGAAAAATAATAAGAACGATTATGCCAGGTGCAAGCCGGGAGTTATAATTTTAGATATTGTTCGTTCTTTTTTTTTTTTAAGCATTGAATGAAATGTAATAAAATGACGTAAGAAGCCCTTTTAACAATGCGTGAAAGAATTTATTTCTTTTTTTTCTTTTTCCAATTAATTTCGAAGTTTACAAACTTCATCCTCAGAGATGTATTTTTTTTTTTTTTATAAAATAAACAAACTTTACTTTTGTTTATAAGTAGCGTCGAGGTGGTGTGACGCTCTCCACCAAGATGGAATGGGCGGAAGTGAAAAATAATAAGAACGATTATGCCAGGTGCAAGCCGGGAGTTATAATTTTAGATATTGTTCGTTCTTTTTTTTTTTTAAGCATTGAATGAAATGTAATAAAATGACGTAAGAAGCCCTTTTAACAATGCGTGAAAGAATTTATTTCTTTTTTTTCTTTTTCCAATTAATTTCGAAGTTTACAAACTTCATCCTCAGAGATGTATTTTTTTTTTTTTTTATAAAATAAACAAACTTTACTTTTGTTTATATTGGAGTCCTGGCTCACCCCATCCTTCCATTATTTCCCCACTCATTCTTTTCTACATTCATTTCTATTTCTCCAACAAATACGGACGTCCACCCAGCAGTTGGCCACTATTTCATTCTATTTTTGCCCAATATATCTACCCTACATGTATCTGTGCTTGCATGACATTTTTTCTTTATTTTATCATCCTGACGAAGTCTTATAAATAAAGACGAAACGTTGATGTACACATAAAAAACATCCATTTTTTGGTTTTCCTTTTTCATTTTCCCATATATATATATATATATATATATATATATATATATATATATATATATATATATAACTTTTTACTCTTTGTGAATTTTTCTGATGATTTTGTAATGTTGCAGAGACGATATTAAAATAAAAATGTTGTTTGGCACAAGACAAATGAAACGGACCGTAAAAATATATCTCACAGAAATGTTATGTTTTTTGGAAATGTGAAAAAATTAAAATGAAAATAATAAAATAAAAACATGGTTATTGGAATATAATATGAACCTGACTTATATATATATATATATATATATATATATATATATATATATATATATATATATATATATATATACTAACAGGATATTAGTATATATATATATATATATATATATATATATATATATATATATATATATATATATATATATACTAACAGGACCTGAGTCTTGATATTACCCAGGGGAAATATGGCACAAAGCAAGAACAATTAAGTAACGCCCTCCCCCCTATTTTAAAATCGATATTTTTAAATAAGTATTTACTCTGTTGTTTAGAAGCAACTAAAATCGACTTTTCGAAAATAAACTTGGGGTGGGTTTAGGTTTTCTCACTTCTAGTTTTAAATAGGGGCTACCCCTCCTCCTCCTCCTCCATATTCAAAAATAAGCATTTACTCACTTGGTAAAAGCGAGGAATAGTCAACAGTCGAGAAATTGTAAAAGCAAAACAACAGCAAAAACAAATGACTTATACCAAACGCGGTAGAATTTAATTATCTACCGACCCGTATACTTTAAACGTGTTGAAACTGTGTGTTATTTTTTTTTTATTTTTTACACACAGTAGAAACAAAAATGGCTGTTATTCGCTTAACGGGGTTAAATTCCTGAAAAGTTGTAAAAGAAATAACTTATCCTACTCTAACCCTAAGTCCGAGACCACTAACCCTATGTTTGAGTTGCTACCCCCCTCCCAAACTTAGTGGTAGTCATTACCATTGTCATTGAAAATTTATTTTTTTATTACCATTTTTTTTTTTTTCATAATTGATAATTCTTTTTACAAATAATCTATTTTTGGGTTTATAATCAATGTTTTTTTTTTGCTGTTTGTTTAAAAATACTTTTTTTTTAATTCTTACTGTATTTTTCAAATAGTGTAATAGTTTTGAAAAATAGTAATTAAATAAACATCTATTGTAAATAGTGCAATAAAAAATCTCCCAGTCTAAAATCTAAACTATTTTTTTTTGGGGGGGGGGGGAGGTGATTGTTTTTAGCGGATATATTTTCATGCTGTTTACACGTAATTGCCCCTAAAATAAAATCTTTTTTTATTTCTTGGTAAACTACGCCGTATTTAAAGAACAGAATGGTTTTTAAAGTGAACTTTTTGTTAAAAGTGGAAACATATTTGTAAATTGATCCCCAAGTATTGTTAGGATCGCAGGTCGTGTTCCCGGACTATAAACGTGTTCAGTTGAATCAAACAATGTTGCATGCAAAGACAGAGTAATAATTAATAAACAAAAATGAAGTAGTTCAAATAAGGTTTATTGAACGTGTGTGTACGTGGAATGATGAAGTGTGTGATGTATGCATGTGTGTCGATGGAAAAACAGTTCTTGAAAAAGGTATAAGAAGAAATGAATCCGGCGAGAGGAAAGTCTTTGAAAGCCGTACACAAAGAAAATGAGTTGAGAACTCTTACCGTTGTTTGACCACGTGTGTTGATAGTTGTTATGCCGATGCCATTTGAAGAGAAAAGCGTGAGGCGAAGCGCTAGTGTATTAGCGTCGTTCTGTCGACTAGAGAAGAGAGAGAGAGACGGAGCGCTGGTGCCAGCGTTGTTCTGCCGAGGCTGGTCGGTGAAAGAGAGATGGATTTTCCGTTTGCAACGGTTTTTATAGTCAGAAGGGCAGATAACTCTGGTGTCGCTTTACAGTGCCACCTGTCGGTGAAAAAGCGACACCTACCGGCAAACCGGTGTAGTTATGTTTTGAAAGGAGGAGGTAACTGCTACAGTATAAAAGCTAAATGTTTTTAGATGTTTTAAATCTCTTTTAAGCGGATATATTTTCTTGCTGTTTACACATAATCGGTCTCAAAATTTGGATTTTTTTTCTGTGCAAACTACAGTGTATTTAAATAAGAGAACTTGTATTTAATCTGAAATGTTTTTGTTTATTTCTTTTTAGCGGATATATTTTCAAGCTGTTTGCAAAAATAGAATCTGTTTTTATTTCTAGGTAATTTTTAAAAAAATGATCCCCAGTCTAAAAACAATTTTATTTTTTATTTCTTTATAGCGGATATATTTTCGTTCTATTTATACGTAATCGCCCACAAAATTAGAATCTGTTCATTTTTTTTCTGAGTAAACTAAGTCGTATTTAAAGAAGAGAAGTTAATTGTTTTTAAAGTGATCCCTCAGTCTAAAATAGAAATGATAGGATGGAGATTTATCCCAATCTTATAGTATATTTTTTGATTACTTTTAACGAAAATATGTTCCTGCTATTTACATGTAATCGACCCAAAGAGTAGAATGTGGTGCTTTTTGTGTGAGTTTAAACTACGCCGTGTTTATTTTCGTACAGTTTACACGTAATCACCACAAACAAAAAGTATAATCGTTTTTGTGTTTTGTGTTTTTGTTCTGGGTAAACTATGCCGTATTGAAATAAGATAATTTATGTTAAAAAAAAAAAAAACACGATAATAGTGATCTATTTGCGTTAAGGAAGATGTTCTGTTATCGGGCAGCGAGTGAGAAATCCGAAGAAGAAATCCTATTGTAAATATTTGGTATTGAAAGTGTCGTATTAAGAAATCCTTGTAGACTAATAGAATGTGTATTTCGTTTTGGTAATCGTATTTTCCACACACGAAAACCCAACCTTGTGTGTAACTCTAAAATTGTTTGTTTCGGGATACGACGTGCCTATTATCGCATAGTAGTAGTTATAAGTAGACATGAAGACACATAAAAAGACTAATGTCAAAAATGTACTTGCATGCTATCGGAAATATGGCCTACGACGATGTGTTCGTTAAAACGTAATCTGGTAACCCGGAATAGCCGAATGATATTCCCTTAATCTGAAATTTAGCAGTGAGTTAACTTAATTTCCCTTCTATAAACAAAGAACCTGGTGATTTGGGTTGCGATTAGAGTAGATAAATAGAACTAGGTGAAAAGGATAGTCACTCTCTTTGGAAGTGTTTTTTGTGAGAGTAAGATTTCCCGGATGAAATATAAAACATATTGAAAAGATGAAGAACCAATGTATAATTTCTTTTGTAATATAGTAGGAAAATCCCAGCAGAGTGCTCGATTAATTGAGAATTAAAATTAAAATTAAGAGCGTAATATTTATTTATTTTTCTGCACCAAAATATATATATATATATATATATATATATATATATATATATATATATATATATATATATATATATATATATATATATATATATATATATATATATATTGCAACACTAATTGTTCTATTAGTTGTGGGGCTTTTCTACAAAAGACCCATTAATAATATTACTTCTGTGACATCCTAGCAGAATAGGTATGACATTGAAAGAGCCTAGTCTACTCTACTATTTAACCTATAGATAGGGATGAAGCTTCAAGTTAAAATATCAAAGACAGATTTGGAATGGTAAGTTCTAAACGGTTTTGATAAAAAGAAAATCATCTAAAAAAAAACAGGACGTATAACATTAACAAGTATTTAAAGAATCCGTCAGAAAAATTAAGACGATCTTTTTTTCTTCTTTCTTTTTTTTGGGGGATGTGGTGGTGTGTGTGTGGGGGTCTTTCATCCTCTTTTTTCGGGGGGGGGGGGGCTTTTTATGTGTTGTTCCTTGTACTGGGAAGAGCTTCTTGTTCAGTTTTCTTTTCATTTATAGCTACGGTGATAAAATAAAATACAAATAAAAATAAGGGTTTTAAGAAAAAAACAGCGCTTGTCAGTTACAGAGTCAATCATCGGAAGCGACCAAGCGGAGTTTGGGTGTAGATAAAGCCTGAACGGCGATAGGAGGTGGGAGAAAGGAGAAGGGGGGGGAGACGGAAAGGAAAGGAGATGAGGGAGGAGGATAACCTGCGCGCAAGTGTTTCCAGTCGTCGTAGCTGTCGCTGTGTATTGGATAAACACAGACCCTCTTCGGGGTAACACTTTACAAGGCGTTAGCTTACGGCTCAATTTACACCCTCCTTTGAGCCCCTCCGCCTTTTGAGTTTATTCCAGTCGACAGCTCCGTGGTTTCTGCTTAAACAGCGGCCCACAGGTGTGACGGGAGGACAGGCTGAGTTTTGATGTCGCGGCTTGACGGATACTATTAGTTTCATGTGGGATGTAGCTGATAAAATGGGCAATATTCACAATGGATGCTGGACGAGATACGGGGGATTGAGGGTGCGGTAAAGAAAGTGTGTGTGTGGGGGGGGGCGTAAATGAAGTAGGAACGAAGATTAGCGTAGAAGAAAACGTTGAAAATAACAAAAACAAAAACGGTTCATGCGGTTAACTTTGGAGATTAATGCAAAGTAACGAGAGAGTCAATGAAATCTCGCTGAACAAACAAACAACAACAACAACAAAAAGAAGAAGAAGAAGAAGAAGAAGAAGAAGAAGAAGAAGAAGGAGAAGAAGAAGCGATGGACGACGACGACGACGACTTAAAACAATGATTCTCTTAATTTCGTCCAGGGGTAAGCGTTTGTAAAGTTTGTTTTCTTGCTTTCAGAACAAATACGATATGGGGACAGTAAATTAATTTAGTTGTGAGAAATCATTTCGTGAACGGTGATTTATTAGATTCTAGCATGGCTACTCGGCGTAGCCCGGGGGGGGGGGGGGGCATGGATAACAAAATAAAAAAGCTAAAAAGTGTGTAACATAATTCTTTTTAAATCTCTCTCTCTCTCTCTCTATATATATATATATATATATATATATATATATATATATATATATATATATATATATATATATATATATATATATATATATATATATGGTTGTTTGGTTGTTTTGTTTTACGACATATCAACCCTTTTCAGGCTATTCAATGCCGAATGCAGTCATTTTGGAGAAAGTTTTTATGCTTCAAGTTCTTTATATGTTCAAATATTTATTGATGGTGTTTGGTTTGGTTTATCTGTTTCTATTTAACCCATAGTTGGGACCCTAACAGGTACTACCACTCCGGGTCAGGGTGGACCTGGGAGCAATGGTAATTAAGAGGAGGCTCCACATTCCCCAAAGTCCGTAAGCCGGATCTCACCATCGGATGTAGTTTAAGGTCATATCCAGGACCGGGAGTAGGGTAGGAAAAATAAAATAAAAAAGGGGAGGGAGAAAGGGAGAGGGGCTGTTGTTTTTGTTTTTGGTTTTGTAGAACATAATTAAGTTTTACAAAAAAAAAAAAAAAAAAAAAAAAAAAACGTCAATGTAGGTGAATTTCGTCTCAGGGAGCTACAGGGCAGCCTATATATATATATATATATATATATATATATATATATATATATATATATATATATATATATATATATATATTATTATTATTATTATTATTATACTGAAGTACTTTCCAAAGGCATTTTCAGGGCTGAATAAGTATACGGCTCGCCAAACCTGTACACTTTAATGAGTCTGCACTCAATGGAGCAGTGCACCTTCCTGCTGTCAAAAACGGTCTTTCGCGAACCTGCGATGTTCTCTCGACTGAAGCCATCGTTTGTCGATGGTCGACAAAGGAACTACAACAACTACTCGTAAAGAATAGAAAGATTGTTGTTCAAGGTTTACTCCTCTAGATCGGCCGTATTCTATCTATGCTCATACGTATTTTGAGCATCGCATAGTGCTGGGATGCATGGAGAATAGTCGAGGATCCTACGAATAGATCATCTCACAATGGAATTACTCCTCTACAAATCCTTTAACCTAAGTCTTTTAGTGATACCCTTCCAGAGGTTTACCGTTTGTTTTCATTGGATAATTAACAGAGACGATTATCCAATGAAATCGCTCCGTTTGAGAAAATTGGTAAATGAAAATGGCGTCCTAATTCACTGAATGAGTCTTTGATCGAACCTTTCTTTTGATTTATATTATGCTTTCGTTTTCAAACTTAAATTCAAACACTTATTACATAGAAGATTGATTATTGAAATATCACGTTGTCTTATTATTTCATTAATGTAGACATTACTCATTTGCTTCAAATTAACAAACGCGCAATATGCATGGGGATAAAAATGCAACGTCATTAACAACTTCGATTTAACAACAACAACAACGGCGTGCAGTCGTGTTTTGTAATTGTTTGCATTTTTACTTCTCTAAAGACAAGAAAGTGGATCTTTTCGTGGCTCTGAACATCGAAAAGTCGTTGATTTCGTGACGTTTAAAAAACAACAACAAAAACAAACAAATAACAGCAACAATAACGATGTGGAAACGTCTTTGGAATTTTCACTCCACTTTGAAAACAATGTAGTAAATATCTACCAGAGACTTCTCCATGTACAGTCTTCTTTATAAATTTTAGTGGTTTGGCTTCAGGCTAGCGACCTGTCCTGTAAAATATTCTTGTTACGAAAACAGTCAAAGGTCTGCCAAATTCAAATTCTTATGAATGCGATGGATCACTTTGACTGCCTCATATATCTCAGAACATGGGAGTACCTAAGTCTAAGTCTAATTGACAACCTTCTTGGTGCTCATACGCCCCTATTTGGCTGTTTTGCTGCAACAAATAAAAAGTGATCGTGCGTTTTCCTTCGTGTGTTAAGTATTACGTAAATGCATACACGTTATTTGTTGCATGAAAATACTACATAGCGCTTCATTATGTTCGCAAATGAATGTCTACATTTAGTAAGACGTAAACATTTTAATATTAAGGGGGTGTAGCAGTTACCTCCTCCTTTCAAAACATAACTACACCGGTTTGCCGGTATGTGTCGCTTTTTCACCGACAGGTGGCACTGTAAAGCGACACCAGAGTTATCTGCCCTTCTGACTATAAAAACCGGTGCATAACGGAAAATCCGTCTCTTCCTCACCGACCTGCCTCGGCAGACAGACGCTGACACTAGCGTTCCGTTTCACTCTTCTCTGGTCGACAGAACGACGCTAATACACTAGCGTTTCGTCTCACGCTTTTCTTCTCAATCGGCATAACGACTACCAACACACGTGGGCAAACAACGGTAAGAGTTCTCAACTCGTTTTCTTTGTTTACGGCTTTCAAAGACTTTTCCTACGCCGGATTCATTTCTTCTTATACCTTTTCAAGAACTGTTTTTCCATCGACACACATGCATACATCACACACTTCACCATTCCACGTGCACACACGTTCAATAAACCTTATTTGAACTACTTCATTTTTGTTTATTAATTATTACTCTGTCTTTTGCATGCAACATTGCTTGATTTACTGAACACGTCTATAATCGGGGGAACACGACCCTCTCGATCCGAACATTGATGACCCGACGTGCAAGCTTTGTTGTATGGGGCAGAGTAATTAATTTCGTACTAGAACAACAAAAAAAATATATATCATTTCTCGTTTTTCTCTTTCGTGGTGAAACGAATTACGCACCCATCTTTTCCTTTTTTTTTCTACCCACGAGGTAGAAATATACAAACAAACAAAAGAAAAGAAGCCACCGTCTCCATTTTTCCTGGCCACGCGGAAATACCCAAACAAGAAAAACAAAAACATTTCTCGGCTTCTCCGAGTATAAAACAAGTTACAATTTCATTTTTTCTTCTTCCCTTTCTCCACCCACGTGTTGGAAAATTATATACAAAGAAAAAGACAAACTTTTGCCAATCCTTTTTTTTTCTCCTTTTTTGACGAACAAAAGGACCTTACAAGACGCCACTTCCTTTGTTTTGAACACGTGGAGATAAAAAGAAAACAAACGCTCACGCTGCCCATCTTTTTCGTGACCACGTGTTGATAAAAAAAATTCAAAAATGCCGTCATCTTTTTCCGGACCACGTGTTGATAAAAAATTTTTTAAAATAACGCCATTTTTTATCTCTCGGACCACGTGGAAATGAAAATTCAAACAAAAAAAAAAAGAAAATACGAATTTTTTTTCTTTCTTTCTTTTCGACAACAAAGAAAAGAGAAGCCGCCATTCTTTCTCTACGTGGAAACTAACATTCAAACAAACGAAAACAAAAACGTCATTCCTCTTGTGAAACAAATTATGACTCCATTTTTTTTTCTTTTCTTTTTCCTTTCCACCCGCGTGTTGGAAATATATATATCTAAAAGAAAAGAAAACTACAAAACACGAACAACAACAATCTTCAACACAACTTGAACAACCACATTTTTCCCGGATATTCATCAAGCACCAAACATTTCCGGACATCACTGACGACACTATGGAAGAAATCACACCAGTTCAAAATGAGTACAACTGCACAAGCACGACTAAATACTCAACAACTGGACGTTCGTTGATCAACTGGGGGACACATCAACTCGAACGACGCGCACCAACACCAGTACAGACCCACTTGTACCTGGACCTGCTAACTCACTTGCAGACATTTGTGCATCTTATTTTGACCATAGTGTACCACCAATCTCAACAACTAGATGTTTGTTCATCAGTTCCATAACACGGACTAATTAACATGAACAACATCAACAATTGCACAGACTCACTTGTGCTCATTCATCAACAATTGCACAGACTCACTTGTGCTCATTCATCAACAATTGCACAGACTCACTTGTGCTCATTCATCAACAATTGCACAGACTCACTTGTGCTCATTCATCAACAATTGCACAGACTCACTTGTGCTCATTCATCAACAATTGCACAGACTCACTTGTGCTCATTCATCAACAACTGCACAGACTCACTTGTGCTCATTCATCAACAACTGCACAGACTCACTTGTGCTCACTCATCAACAACTGCACAGACTCACTTGTGCTCACTCATCAACAACCGCGCAGACCCAAGCACCAAACATTCCCGGACAACACTAACAATTCAACGTTCGTTCATCAGCTCTGCATCACGCAGACTAATCAACATGAACAACGCCACCAACAAGTGCAAATTCGCTTGCACTCAACATTTTTCGACCGCAAACTCACTTGCGCTTCAAACTTGATGCAGACCCAATTGCATGCAAACAACACGCAGATCCACATGCGTTACAAACACTCAATTCCGCAGACGCACTTGCGATCAATCATTCAATACAGATGCAGAAACAGAAATAAGTAGCGTGCACACTACTTTTTCTAATCTTCAACAGCAAAACAGACATACCCACAAAGAATGCTTCTCATCTACAACTGTTCATATTGAATAATATTTTCAATATTTTTCAATCTGGGGGGGAGTCCTTGTAGCAGTTACCTCCTCCTTTCAAAACATAACTACACCGGTTTGCCGGTAGGTGTCGCTTTTTCACCGACAGGTGGCACTGTAAAGCGACACCAGAGTTATCTGCCCTTCTGACTATAAAAACCGGTGCATAACGGAAAATCCGTCTCTTCCTCACCGACCTGCCTCGGCAGACAGACGCTGACACTAGCGTTCCGTTTCACTCTTCTCTGGTCGACAGAACGACGCTAATACACTAGCGTTTCGTCTCACGCTTTTCTTCTCAATCGGCATAACGACTACCAACACACGTGGGCAAACAACGGTAAGAGTTCTCAACTCGTTTTCTTTGTTTACGGCTTTCAAAGACTTTTCCTACGCCGGATTCATTTCTTCTTATACCTTTTCAAGAACTGTTTTTCCATCGACACACATGCATACATCACACACTTCACCATTCCACGTGCACACACGTTCAATAAACCTTATTTGAACTACTTCATTTTTGTTTATTAATTATTACTCTGTCTTTTGCATGCAACATTGCTTGATTTACTGAACACGTCTATAATCGGGGGAACACGACCCTCGATCCGAACAGGGGTAATGAGCGAAACATACATGAACATAATCTGTACGCACTTTTAACAATTAAAATACTACAAAGCGCTCTACTTCTTTGGCAAAGAGAATTATATATTTCTTAAGACATAAATAGTTTTATATTAAGGAAGTATAATTGAACGAAACGAGGGAAAGTAATTCGTATATACAAACACACACACGATCGTCTAACAATAATAAATAAAACGAATGTACGTTCTCAGTATGTTTATAAAAAACTGGTGAAAGCAGAAAATATGTACCCTCTGAAAATATTGTATTTGTGATACTAGCGTGTAACTGAAATCGAATGCTAAATAATAATGTTATGATTGTTATTCTCACTTCCATCTTCGGATAATTATTTCAGACAATAAAACCGAGAACAATTCCGGACGTGACGAATTAATTATCAAAAAGGAAGGACACACACACACTACCTCTCTCTCTCTCTCTCTCTCTCTCTCTCTCTCTCTCTCCCCTTTTCTATCGGTCTCTCTCTCTCTCTCTCTCTCTCTCTCTCTCTCTCTCTCTCTCTCTGTTCATGTACATTCGATTACACGTGATTTTATCAATAAAATAATTGAATGAATAAAAATGGCTTAGTTTTAGTCGCAAACAAATTTCAACATTCCGTAAGACGTCGGTTACATTTTAAGAGAAAACAGATTTTTTAAATACATAGTATCATTCATTTACTTAAGGGATAAATCAGCGAACGAGAAAATTGTAAGTAAACAGTCCCGGGCATCGCTGGGTAAGTAGAGCTAGTAATTTATATAATTAAATTGTCTGACAAGAAAGTTATCGTCTACCTGTGGCCACGTTCAAGCGTAAAACTTTAAATCAACTTTTTTTTAAGTATGTTATAATTTTAAGCATATTTTTTTATTAACCAAACGATACCGTAAGTAATTCAATTCAATTTTACGAAAATCCGATTTAAGAAACGAGAAAACCGACCATCGTGAAATAGCTTTTATATATATATATATATATATATATATATATATATATATATATATATATATATATATATATATTTGGGTGCAACGCCTTTTTTCGGGGGGGGGGGTCGAGATATATGCCAACTTTTGAAGTGGGTTTTTTCGCGCCTTTGAACTTGCAATTGTATTTATCAAGCCTTCTTCTTGGGCTTTTCTCATCTTCCTTTCTTCTGTTTTGGATTGATATGTTTTCTCCATGACTATTACATGAACAATTTCTCTGATGATCAGCGATGTTAAAATAAAAACTATATATTTTTATTAACTGAACTGTGAAACGCGCGTATTATATGAAAAAAAATTTTAAATTGGGGAAAAAATAAATATAAATTTTGTTTTTAGGACGAAGGAAAAAAATACAGGTATTCGTCGAAGTCGGAAAATGAGAAAAATAAAAATATTAAATTATGGTAATAGATTGATTTTTCCTTTGGTCATTGGAATATAACTAAAAAGTATATATATATATATATATATATATATATATATATATATATATATATATATATATATATATATATATATATATATATATATGAAGAGACAAAATGGTGCCACACCGCAAAATAAATAATGAATTGTATGGGGAACATACTATATAAAATGAAATAGAAAATATATATATATATATAAAAACCGTTATGTATGATGTCGGAATTCACGAACAAAAACTAAAGTTCACACATTCGCAATTTTAAAAGAAAAAACAGCTTAAAGTTCCCAAGGCGCCTTTCAACCGACTCTCGTCAGGGGAATCGTCGGTAGAATAAATAAAATACACGAAAACCATGAATTGGTGTAAAATCCAGTTGCAAGCAGGTGGCTACAGGTGATATACGTGCGAAATTGTATATATATAAATTAAAAAAACGCAAGTAAAATGGAACAATTTAAAATCAACCTGCGGACGACCACGAATCACCAAATATCTGTAGAGAATGCTTTAATTGTCTTTGTCTACAGAAAGAAAGACGTCGTGAATTTATGATGATGGCTTCCAATATGTCCAGATGGAAGCGGTGTCGTGCTTTGTGCACAATGGAGAATGTATTATCAGATTAATTATCACGACAGCTTCTTTTGTCCAGCAGGTGGTCGCCTATGGCAGACTACTGAGCTTGTGAACACCCGGATAACGGGACCGGTTCATGTCGACGAACACATCCGGGCACATGTTGAGCCACTCTAACCGACAATCGCTGAATGGTCTTGCCTACATAGTCAGCGTCACACTGACATTGAAAATGATAAATAACGTAACTTCGCTCATTGGTAGGCAAGAAGTCCTTGCGAAAAGAGGCGAAAGCGGATCGAGTGGAAAAAATAATGTGCATATTGGCAGCATTAAAGCAATGTGTCACCGAGGAAGATATCTTATCTGTCAAAGGTTGGATGCAAGAGCCCAACAACGGAAGTTTAAGATAAATGAGGCATCGAGGAGGACCAAATACCTTAGTTCTACTAAAGTTATCAACCTTGCTTCGGATGACATGCGAGACGACGTGCTCGGGGTATCCATTAGAGAGAAAAATTTCCTTGATTTTATCAAGTTACGACGTCAATTTAGTACTAGAACAGATCATCAAAGCTCGGTGGGTAAGAGTTCTAATAAGCTCCTTCTTTCTACGTTTAGGAGCAAAAGAATCCCAACTAAGGTAAAGTCCAGTAAAAGTGGGCTTCCTATAAACGTTCGTAAGAAAAGAAGAAGGAGTGCGTTCCACAAGTACATCGAGGAATGGCAACATATTGTCCCTTTCTTCCTCCATTGTAAATTGTAACGATGGGTGAAGCAGATTTAAGTGTTGAAAAAAAGAACAAGCCGCATCACGAGATCGAAAGGAAGCAAAAGTGTCGTCCACGTACCGTACATAACAGCACGGCTTAGACACAGATCCAAATATTATGAACCCTGGCTTCTTACCGCTGTGCTGTCGTGGCGATCACATTTTCAAATACGAAAAAATACGTCTTGTATGTATTTATTTATTTATATATATATATCTATATATATATATATATATATATATATATATATATATATAAATATATATATATATATATATATATATATATATATATATATATATATATATATATATATAGTGTCTCGGAAGTTTCTCAACCATTAAAACTATATATTTTTTTAAACTTATAGTCCCAAGTCATTCAGTGGAAAATCACTCATGTAAGTCAATTTATTTTTTACAGTTATTATATTAGTTTGTTTCTAACACTATTTTAAGGGGTCATCAGTTGTTTACCATGAAAAACTGTTTCGGGAATTTAAAAACAAGACAGTATTTAATTTCATGGCTTCTCAGCAGAGTTGAGCAGACCCCACTTCCCTTAAAAGACAAAAACATAAACGTTCCTTATACTAAATCTACGTTTTGTTCCATATAAATGTTTTGCTAACTTATATTAGTTATTTGAAAAAAAAATAATAAAAAAATTTTCTTTACCTGTGCTGTTCGACTGTCTAATAAAATTTATCCGTTACTTACAAAAATGTTGCTGCATTTTAAAGTGTTTGGACGAATCCATCACACTATTATTTAGGTGATTAATGTATTATTTTTAGTTTTATATTATAAATATAAAAAATATCAACACATCAAAAAATAAAAAATAAATAAATAAAAAATAAAATATATATATATATATATATATATATATATATATATATATATATATATATATATATATATATATATATATATACCTTTAGTCCCTCTTTATTTAATTGTCCAAATATTTTATTTTGATCGCCACCTTGCTTAATCATTCTTATTATTAGATCAGAAATTGGGGCCATGAAATCTACTAATTTTAAGGTAACACGAGCAATCCTCAGAAATTCAGACATAATACTCCCGTAAAATATATACACAGGGCTAGTACTATTTTTATATGGAATTCGCACGATACGAAAAGGAAATGAATTTCTTTATCAAACAGTTTATAGATAAATATTTTATCTTCAATTTTTATGTCCAATATATATATATATATATATATATATATATATATATATATATATATATATATATATATATATATATATATGAAAGAAGATGGATAAAGATGTACGAATGACAAATCTATTTCAACTTCGATTGTTCAATGCAAGGTGTACTCGGTAAAAACATGTTTATTATTCTTTCCTTACGCCAATGCTTTTCAAAGATTAAAATCTTATCATCAGAGGAATTACATAGATGGATAAGTTGGCAGTGGAAAAGCCAAAATTTAAAATTTGAAAAAATATTAAATAATGGAGAGTGAGAGTGTGCTTGTAAAAAAAATATGGGGTCTGTCCAGTTGGTAAATGTCCGTTTATAAGGTGTCCGGTGAAAGGAGATTTAAAGATGAAAAAAGCCTTTCTTTTGTAACCTTGGTATTTAGGTTTTAAAGAATAATTACTTGTGAATAAAATGAATGAACTTTCAAGATAAAAGTTTAACAAATTTATTAAACTGAAACACAGAATGAAATAATTAGTTATTTTGCTGCTGCACGCGAGATGAAATATGCACAGTTTCAAGAGACGTCGGTCTGTTTAATTTTCACTCGACAAGACTCATTTACAAGGGAGATAACTCCGAAATCGTTCAAGGGACGTAATTGCGTTTTCTTTAGTTGTCCTAACATCTCCCCGTTTTAGTCTTTAACTGTATCGAGCGCACCGGGGGTCAACTTGGAGGGCTTGACTCTAGTGCGACTGCGCTTTGGCCAACTCCTGTGAGGTCTTTGACAATTCTCACTTGTACTTGTCTGCATGGGAGGTGATGGAGATGGCAGTTCAAATGTGTCCATTAACAAATCATAACGGAATTTCGTTTTGACCCAATGGCAAATTCGACGTTCGAAACATGGTTTGCGCGTTTCGAGGACATTTTTCGAGTGGATTTCAAGAATCAAGCTGACGACTGGAAGGTAAGACTTCTGTTACGGAAGCTTGGGACGTCGGAACATGATCGGTATGTAAATTACATATTACCAAAACATTCTCGTGACTGCAATTTCACCAACACAGTACAAATCCTATCTCAGATTTTCGGTGAGCATATTTCATTATTCAATATGCGGTTCAATTGCCTTAGCATAACAAAATCTTCCTCGACCGATTTTTCAACGTATGCAGGCCTTGTAAACAAAGAATGTGAACGTTTTAAAATCTCATCCTCGTCGCCACTTTTTTAACCTTGTTATTTAGGTTATAAAGAGTAATTACTTGTGAATAAAATGAATGAACTTTCAAGATAAAAGTTTAACAAATTTATTAAACTGAAACACAGAATGAAATAATTAGTTATTTTGCCGCTGCACGCGAGATGAAATATGCACAGTTTCAAGAGACGTCGGTCTGTTTACTTTTCACTCGACAAGACTCATTTACAAGGGAGATAACTCCGAAATCGTTCAAGAGACGTAATTGCGTTTTCTTTGGTTGTCCTAACACTTTCCGAATATGATCTAAGGTTAAGATCAGATTCTAACTCTGCCTGCTGAGATCTCAGTTTATAATAGCTGTTGATCAATAACATCGACATGCCAATGTCGCAGATTTTGTGCATGTCTGTGTAAATAAAAAGTAATCATATATAAAAGCATTATTATTATTATTATTATTATTATTATTATTATTATTATTATTATTATTATTATTATTATTACTACTACTACTACTATTATTATTATGATGTGTGTGTGTGTATATCGTTGTGGAAGATGTGGATTGCCTTTTGCGTTGCATTTAGAATGAAATGTTTCAAGTATCTTTAAGTTTTTAGGAATGATTTTATTATGTTATATTCGCTTAAGTATCAGGACTACAAATTCTAAGTGCTTTAAGATATAGAACTATTATGAGACCCGTTTTGATTGTATGCTGATAGTGTAGTCGTATTTGTTTGTAGGTTTGTACTATACTTTGTAGGATAGTGTGTTATTGTTTTACTGGATGAGAATATCTAGGAATGGTATGGAATTGTTACATCCAGTTTCGAATGTAAATTATTAAAAGTGTGGGCTAGGTTTTCTATTTTCGCTTATTTGGGAAGAAAAATAAAGATGTCGTCTATATATCTGAAAAATGTGGTGTTTGTGGGGATTCGATATTTGAAATGTCCCTTTTCAAGAAATCCTAAAAATAGGCAAGCTAGTACACCACTTAGGGGATGTTTTCATGCATATGCCGAATCTTTGCCTGTAATAATTGTTGTAACATTTGAAAAGGATGCAGATATCCATAATTGTTTTAATAGCGAAGGAGAAAAAAGTCTGATTTTATTTCAGTGTTTTACAAGAAGGTGAAAACATTTTTTAACTAGTATGTTGGAATATAAGGAGGTAATTCATGGTGTCATTTTGTGTGTGGATATGTTTTTTAATTATGGGCATAGTAGACATAAACATCACAGTCTGAGTAAGTGTTGTTCATATCAGTCAAGGATACGTCCTCAACAATCAGTCCACCAGTAACCGTGGTTCTGTCAGTCTGAGGTAAAGTTCTGTTTAGTTCTAGGAGGTCCACCTTCCCAGGCATTACCTTCTCTCTTTGATATGCGGTTAGTTTATTGCTAATTGTCTGAGGCACCCCTACAGGGAAATGCCGACGGAGCTGCTCAGGAATTTTTTGTAGAACAGAGTTTATTTCCTCTAGTATTCTGGCTTTTTCAAAAAAAAAACCTCTAACTTTGTGTCTAACCTCCTTGCAAGGAGTCTAATGAGTTATGTTTGATTCGTATTTTAGGGGAGAAAATGAGAGGCGAACCCCTCATCATTAAAAAATATGTATACAGGCATTTAAAAAATACTTTGATGCACTTTTCATGAGATTTGGAATATAGATATTAGACAAAAAGGGAGTCTAATTATTTGAATATTTTTAGGTGAGCAAAGGGGCAGAACTCACCCGTTTGAAAATAAATGTACCCATAAAAGTTACTTCTTATTCCTTACTATACTGTTGTGCGGTGTTATCACCCTCCCCCTTTCCTCAAAAACTTGACAATGCCAGATAACTCTACCAGTGTGTGTGTGCGTGTGTGAAATTAAAGGTATTTTCTTAGTAACTGTAAGAAAGCAACGCACAAGACAAAACGAAAAATCCGGGACAATCGTCTAACAATCAACCAGCGTTCCTGCCGCTTTCCAGCTCATTCCCACGTTTCCAAAACAGGACATCGTCTACTCCTCAGACAGTTAAGCCAAGCACGCGAGCTCCATCCTTTGGTCGCTCTGAAGTTTTGATAACCAGTCCAAAGTGTGACAAATTTTCAGCAACACTGGTTGCAGATGCAACACTTTCATCCACATCATCGATGCAAGTCGAGGTTGCTTTCTTGATGTTGTTGTCTTGTGATAAGACTGTGTTCACAATGGACCTCATTATTTGCGGAGCCATATTCAAACCAAATCCCAACCTTGTTAAACAGTACCTTCTACCTTAGAAAATAACGGTTTGGTAGGACCAATGCACACTTGAAGATAAGCAGATCTGAGATCAAGCAACGCTAAATCTGATCCTCGCCATCTTTATTCCCTCAGTTTGTTGCCGCAAATATCAGCGTCTGCAGTATATGCATCCACATGGAGGTTTAGTTCCCGGTAGTCCATTATAGAGCGCACATTTGATTTATTCTGCTGGATGACAACCATAAACTGAAGCAGCCTTCTTAGAGGTTCCAGCTTTTGTTCGTCATAGGAAGCAAGCCAGCCTTTCTTGATCCATCGCTGTACTTCTTCCTCAAATAGTTTTCTGATTGTTGCCGGCATTGAATACTCAGTGACATGGTTTTCCAGCTTGTCGGGAGTTTTGCCTTCTGCTCGAAAATCGGGTTCTTCAATGATAAGGGCTGGTACAGCCGCACAAACAGAAAATGGCTCGTCAAGAAATTGGACCTTCCCTGACTTCAAGATGGATACTCCGCCTAGAACTTTTATCACATCTATCCCCAACAAGAGGTTGAACCAAGCGGGTCTCCTATCATTACCAGGACCTCAATTACAATTGCACGTCCACTCTCCAGTCGGAGGCTAACATACCCAACTCCACATGTTTGTGTTCTCCCACAAATAATAACCACCTCAATGGTCTGCTTTCACCATGACTGGCACACTATGGTGCAGGAGCACCCAGAATCAACTCGTGCAATACACTTATTCCTGCTCACAGCTACTCTTATAGTTAGTGTAGTATCTGTTCCGATGGATACTGCACCCCATAGACTGGTATCGTCTTGGCCTTCGGGGTTTGATTCCGCTGGTCTATGGGGTTGTCCTGTGCAGTTCTAGGAAGTCCACCCTCCCAGGCTTTGCCTCACCTCTTTGGGAAGAAGTAAGTTTATTGCTTACTGCCTGAGGCGCCCCTACCGGGGAATGCCAACGGGGCTGCCCAGGCAATTTTTAATGGCCAGAGTGCTCACCTTCTTAGGCGCTGGTTTTTCAAGTCCCACTTTCCTGACCCGACCTTGGGTCACATCTTACCTTGTGGGAGTAAGATAAAACTGGCCTTGAGAGGAGGTAAATAAATACTCTTATGGTTGGCAACGCTGGATTCACATCTTGTCTGGGGAAGAAGCTGGTGCATGGGTGTCATCCCCTTAACCTTCTCCCGGACAATTCAGAGAAGTGTGGCCTAGTCCATCACATCGGTAACAACGTGTACCACTTCATTTGAGGCCCCGAGCTCTCCATTTGTCGCACCGAGCGAGACAATCCCTAAGTGGTTAATTCCACTGCATTCGAGACACCTTCTCCTGGGTTTTTTTCGTTTAGCTTTCCTTAACACGCGTCCAGGTGGGTCATCTTTCAATATAGCTCTCGCTCGAGCCAGAAGCTGAAAAATGCTCCATTCAAAAAGAAGCTCATAAGAGCTGTCAGACATAGTCGGGCCACCAATGGACAAAGTTTGCTTTGAGGCCTCCATCTATCATACCATCCAATGGTACAGAAAGTTTCCGTAGGTCTGCCAGATAAACATCTACAGTTTCACCGGGTGCATGTAGCGTACCACAAACTGTGCATATGCCGTATAGGAGTCCAGAGCGAACGCTGTAAATAAAGCTTCCTTTATGGAGGCATAATTCCCCTTTCTTTTCTCCACTCAATTGTTGGTACACCGCAAAGGCGCCGTGTACCAAACGCATAGGGATTATGAATTCTGTTTTCTTTACAGAGCACAGCTGACACACAAGCTCAGCCTTCTCAATCCATTCAATAATGGATTGGCTGGGGGTCTGAACCACTAAACTCTGGTATAATCTAGTCTCGCATCATGATGCCGAGATAGCTTGTAAGAAAGCAACGCACAAAACAAAACGAAAAATCCGGGACAATTGTCTAACAATCAACCGTCGCTTTCCAGTTAATTCTGATTTCCTTTCTAAATACTTTCTTTTTAATTAATTCATCTGGACGCTGTGCAAATTTCGTGCACGACACAGGCTATTTGTTGTCGTTTGTGTCGGGGGGGGGGGGGGGGCACCCCATTACAGTGACCTAAGACGTTGATCGATTACGTGTCCATAAAATTAATAAAGAACTTAGAGTTATCTCCCTTGTATAGACTTAAGCCTAAAAGTAAAACATTTTACTTTCAATTTTAAAACAAAGTATTTATGTAATTACAAACTTTCTCCCCTTTTTTACTTTTTTACTGTGAAAATAATATTTTGTTAAAACGCTAAACAGTAAATAATCAAGTACAATAATTAATTTCTAATTCCAATCAAATTTAAAATAATAAATAAAATCTTTTCAAAACGAATGGAAAGTGTTGTCTTTGTTTTTAAAGCAAGCTTCGTTGGCAGCTATCACTGTGCCGTTTTGATTCATCAACAACGTTTGTTTTATGTTTGTGAATTCTTTTAGATGTAGATGTGTATTATTTGGATTATTCGGACTACTATTCTCGTCTTGGATGTTATTTTCACACCGTTTCGACCGAAACGTTGTAAATATAACAACCGAGGTGAGAATAGTAGTCCGAATAATCTTAATAAATAGAAACGGTTGTTTCTTAATTGTTATGGTGTCTTCTTGTATAGACTATGCTTATTAAAAAGGGCTTATCATGAATTATTTAATTAGTTTTCGTGTAAACTTTGATTGTGTTTGAAAGATAAAAGCCTAAACTTAATTTCTAAACGAAAAAAACTGCATATTTACGTGTGAAAAATAAATTATAATGAAATATGTAATCACGGCGACTAAAAAACTAAAAAAATTCAGCGAATTTTGAACTTTGAAAAAATTACTTGTAAAAATCCCTTGAAAGATAAATATAAGTTTTTGGGAACTATTTCAAAGATAACTATTAAATTAAAGTCATAAGATACTGAATTAAAAAAAAAATTCCCACGTTTTACTAACAATTAGCAAAATTATTCCCCCAAAAGGCATAAATTCGTAAAATCTGTCATCACTTAACCGGTAAAGGACTTTGTTTACCAATTGACTATCGCTATGCAAAATATATGGAAGACAAAAATGTCATAATTTATCATTTTTAACTTTATATATAAAAATGGTTTTGTAATAGTTTATAGAAGTTGAAAGATTATTATCCATTAATTTCTTTATTCTTTTTAAGGTTATAAACAAATTTAAGTACCCTTATTTTGTTATAATAAAAAAGGAAATGCTTATTTAATTAAAATATTTGTGAGTGTGCGCAATTAAGATCTTATTTTATTTGTAACTAAAACGGTTCATATTTAACTTGGTATTAGTTTTTAATTTAGTAATACTCCGAAATTATTGATGACGTCTGTTTACCAATGTTTTTCCTTAGAATTTGAAATAAAACATTTTTTAAATGTTAAACATTATTTTTACGTTACGAACTGCGTCAATTTTATCAATTTATTTTTAATTTAAAATTGTTGTTACTCGATTTATTCTTAACGTGTCGTAACGATAAATTACATTGATTCTTTTTAAAATAAAGTGTTTTTTTTATAATTTTAAGTGTGAAACAGTAAATTAAAGTCAATGACTACACTGACAATTTATTCATTGAAAAAAAAGTTAAAACAATTATTTATTGATAAACAGAATTCAATTTTGAAAGAAAATGTCATGTTTGAATTCTCTTTATTTATTAATAAATAATTGTTTTTAACTTCTTAAATATTTATTAATGAAAAAAATACAAAACAAATACAAATCTTTCCAAATAATTGACGATAAATTGTAAAATTAACGAAATTTTTGAATCTCTAAAAATAAAAATTTGAGGGCGGTGTAAAAGCAAGTGCTTGTTGGAAGGCTAATCCCAGCTGGTTATTACAGAACGGGGCTACCATACCAATCAAAGTTCATCGTTAGTAGAAATTATCCAATTTTTTAAATTCTTTTTTTAGTTAAGTTCCTGGGTCTCAAATTTGTCCATTTTTGGTTTATTTTCAAGATTATAAAAAAAAATTCTTGCGCTGATGATGCCACGTTTATGTATGAAAGGGAAATATAATTATGTCGCATTTTTTATTTTTCCAGAAACTCTGATCATTAAAATCACATGAAATATTTTTTGCAATGATATTATTTTTTGGGTGAAAATATTGATTAAACAATGCTTTATTCAATAATAATATCGCTAATTCAAAAAATTATTTTTTCTTCGAGTTATAGTGATTTTATTAACACGGTATTTAGGGGCCTTTTTGTAATATATAAAAAATATTTTTAAAAACATTTTTTAATTTTTAACATCTACAATGCTTTATTTTCATAAAAAAAACAAAAAAATTAATGCATTTTTTTTTTATTAATATATAAAAATATAACTTTAGTAAAGGTGTATTTTGTTTTTAAAAAATAATACATTTTCACTAAGATTTTTAAAAAAAATAATGGTTTCATTATATTCCGTGATTGTTGATTAATAAATATTGAAAATTTCATTAAAATTGGTTGATTTCCTGAATTTTAGTGAATTTTTAAGTGAGGGGGGGGGGGGTCAAAATGTTTTTACATTTTGGGAATCGGCCATTGATTTTGCACGTACCTATAAAGTTTAACTTATGATTTACTTGCTTAAGAAAATTCGGCAAAGTAGGAAAATTCGACAATTATGGAATAAATATTGATTGAAAATAGATTTTAGAACCGTTCTTGCGGGGGTATAATTGTACATAGGGCTACCCCCACCCACCAATAAATGACACTTCTTATTTTTTTGTACTTGTGCAGTTTAAGGGCCGTATTACCTTTTAGATAATATTCTCAAGTTAAATTCAATTTTTACGATATAGTTGTAAATAGGGGCTACCTCCCAATAATATTTTAGAATATTTACTGTTGTTTTAAAGCAACTAAAATCTATATTTCTAAGTGTTCGTTCAAATTTCGAACAGTCAAGAAGTAATTAATATTTTATCAACTATTAACAAAATATTAAAATGGCTGACTTGTTTACAAAATAACGAAATATTATTATGATGGATTCCTTAATCCGTAATAAGAATTTTAATTTACAACTTTTTTTATTTACATAATAATTGGAAAAGATAATACAAGAACACTTAGAAAAATCGAATTTTATTTGCTTTAAAACAACAGTAAATATTTTAAAATATTTATTGTAAGATATTATTGGGGGTAGCCCCTATTTACAACTATATCGTAAAAATTGAATTTAACTTGAAAATCTCATCTAAAAAGTATCCCGGTCCTTAAACTGCACAAGTACCAAAAAGATCATACAAGAAGTGGTATTTATTGGTAAGGGAGGTAGTCTCTATTTACAATTATATCCCCGCAAGAACGGTTCTAAAATCTATTTTCAATCGATATTTATTCCATAATTGTCAAAATTTCCGTTACCGAATTTTCCAGTCACCGATGTGACACAAGACCTTTAGTAGTTAGTCATCCGTCAGTCATGATTTTTCTTCCTGTGACAAAGAAAATGGTGGTCGAAATTTTCTTTTTGTGCAGTCGCTTATTTCAGGCGTAAATTTTTTTAATTTTTTTTTAAATAGGCTAACGGTATCACTAACTCTAAGCTTGGAGGTGGTTTCCAGTTAGGGTAAGATGTTTGTATCTTTTAAGCCTGAAATAAGCCACCAAAAAGAAAAAATCGACGGCCATTTTATTTGACGAAATAGGCTAAGTGAAAGTAACGAAGCCAAATTTTCAAATAACAAAACTTATAAATAGTTTCCAAAAGTGTAAAACTAACAGGTCGATAGAATATTAAATGGTAATGGTTATTTGTTATATATTTGATTCTCTCCTGACCCCACCACCCCCACCCATTTTTCGTTGTTAACTATGCTACACTTTTGTCATTGTACACGTAAGGGCTACTGAGAATTAGGGTGAAAGTTTAAGAGATAATCCTAAATTGGGAGCTGTGCAGCGAGATGCTTGTTAACATTACTTTTAAATTTCTGTACAGTCGATGAAACAAGGAGCAGGGAGGGAGTTCCAACGGCCGGCAGTTCGATGAACGAAGCTATTAGAGTAAAAGGCTCTCCGACATCTGGGGATCTCCACAGTGAATGAATGGGACCTAGCTGATTGTCGGGTTGGTCGAGTGTATTACGTCGAGGGGGCACTAGAACAAGTTCATCGGAGCTAATTCCATTGAAATACTTGCAAAACAGGCACAAGGGTGCAACATTGCGGCGATGGATAGTGAGCTTGGTGGATAGTGAGGGACCTATCAGATTAGAGACTCTTTTTTGGACCTTGTCTAAGAGGGAGAGACTAGTGTGTGGTGCACCAGCCCAGGTGTGACAACAATACTATATGCATGGGCGGATGGTGGTATTGTAGAGAGATAAGATGCTGTCAGGTGTGAAAAAAAAAATTGTTTGTGACCAAAATTGTTTGTGACCAACTATATTTCCGTTAAAATCTTTTATGTCGTCAACAATTACATTTGCTCCTCAAATATATGAGGTAATGCCTGGGAGGGTGTACCTCCTAGAACCGAGCTGAGCAATACGTCATCCGATAAGGAAGGGTCTTGTACTTGCAATGTAGTCTCTTACTCGTTTGATCCATCGGCGGCCAACGCGGGAGTTTAGTTGGCAAGGGAGATAACTACATTTACACCGTAAACAAAAACCAATCTATTCTTGGAACACATTGAGAAGAAACACCGATTACAATCTAATGATACGTCTCATGTATTTCAATGTAGATATTTTAAACTAAAGTGTGTTTACATTATGCGCTGCTCCTCGGTCGTCTCACACGTTTACTGATAGTTTTCTGTCGCCCATCCTAAGAGGCCCTTCTCGACGACATCGTCGAACATGAAAGCGATCACGATGCCGGCGATCTTCCCGTTTGTTGTCAATGCCTGTCTTTCAGTCGTCGGAGTTTTCTTGTCGCATAAACTCATCCAGAAATGCAAGGAAATGTTTATAAAATCCCACTTGTTCGGAATCGACATGAGCAAGAAAAACAGCAAGAAAATGTGAGTAAAAAAAACAAACGCATCTTTGATCGGTCGCCGGTTAAAAAAAAGTCATTTTTGTTTTTCGCTATTCTTTTTATCGCCAATAATCTCAAATCTTTCCAAGTCATTAAGATGCCATTAAAAGATTTAAATCACGAAAGTAAATAAATACATTAAAAGATGGGAATTATTTTGATTCGTTTTCTTTGTTAACTTTATCATTAGCGATTAGTCTCTAACACTTAGTTTGGTATTTTAAGGAATGGGCACTACGAGGATTTCAGTTCTTTATAGATTCAATTCCGAGTATTGACGGCGAATTGCTAATCGGTCCCGGAAATGACCGAAGCGGTTTACGATTTGAAAGACGCGAAAAAAATGTTAAATGGCAGGGTTAGGTTAGAGTTTTAAAAATGTAACCCCCTAAAAAAAAATAATAAGTTGAAAAGAACTTCTTTAAAAAGAAAAGACTGCGATACTCTGGGTCCCTATTCCTTACAAGTACTCTGTTTTAATTTTTAGTCGGAGATCTGGGATCGTGAACAATAATATAGGGTGGCCCACTTAAAGGTATCCCTTACACTGGAAGAATGTCAGCAAGACTGAGGCAGTGAAATTAGTTTTTTTTTTTTTATTGTCTACATGTTTAGGATTATTTGCACACACATTGGATGAGACTAACAGGAACTAAAGAAACTTGGATCAGAAAGCAACATATTCAGCATATGACGCAAAAACTATGGTTAAATCAGGCTACTTTTAAGTGGGACACCCTGTACAATAACATTTTTTTAGTAAATAAAATCAGGCCAATTTTTACCCTTTGCCCCACGTTGTCAAGGAAAAAATAAAAATGAGACTATATGTGTGTGTGTGCGTGCGCACGAGCGCGCGATTACACGTAAACATCCTGGAAATACCAAAAATAATAATAATAATAATAATAATAATAATAAATAGAAAAAATATTTTAGATTTTTAGTGGGGGTTCACTTTACTATATAAATGTAACATTAAATAATAATCCAGTTCGTAACCACATAGCGTAAGACAGAACGGGTAACCATTTTTTTTGTATTTCCAAAATGGCAGCCGTTTTAGAAATACAGAAATGTTTACTCATTCTCTCCTATGCTACAGGGTGAACATTTTACGTTATTATATTTATATAGTAAAGTGAACACTTACTCAAGTATTTTTTAAAAAACTTTTCCAGTGTTGACGTGTAATCGCACAAAAAGAATAAGCTCATTTTTTTTTTTTTTGATGACAGTGTGGGAAGAAAAGATAACATTTTTTTTCAAAATCGCCATTTCAGACGAAATAGAAATTAAATACTTTTTTTTTTTAATATTTTTTATTTTCGCTAAATTTCTCCTGGTATTTCTTACGCTCACCACATTTGGGCTGGTGCACCAACCACTAGTTTCTCCCTCTTGAACAGTGGGCAAAACAGAGTCTCTAACCTAATAAGTTCTATGCTGTCTACCAAGTTCCAGCCCCTGTCGCATCCCTGTGCTTGTTTTACAAGTACTTTCACGGATTTACTGCACTTGTACCCTCTTAACATAAATACCCCTGACCCATTCGACGATTAGCAAAATCCCACCACTTCACTGTAGAGGTCCACAGATGTCGGTAAAACATTCTACTCTAATAGATTATTTCCTCGGACCACTTGCCTTTTAAATTCCCTGTCTGCTCCTTGTTTTCCCGACTGTACCAACATGCAGAAATTAAAATGTAGTGTGAACAAGCATCTTGCTGCACAACTCCCCACTTAGGATACCCCCCCCCCTTTAAATCTGGCACCTAACAACAATAGCCCCTTACATTTCAGTGGCGATATGCCTTGTTTTTGGTAAATAATAAAAATAAATCAACTACCGTCAGTGATTGGTTAGTGAAATAACTCATTTGCATAGCCAGCGATGCGATAGGTTTGCATGACAAAGATTACTTGAATATTTGTTCACATCCAAGCGTTCTCAGGTGGGTGCCGATCTCGCTCATTTTTTGAAAGCCACTGTCCCTTTACCAGTGCAGAACCAACCCACAAGATGACAACGTTTCGCACGACGAAGACGATCGTCTTAGCCAGAAATAGTGGTCAATTCATTTTGTTTACCAGCTTCGCTACATTTTCTTTACTAAAAATGTTATAATAGTTTCTGAATGAGAGGTAATTGAGTATCTGTAACTATTATAATTAAAGTTTTCATTGTGGACGACGGTCCATCTGACTCCATGTCCGAAATAATTAAAAATTCCCATTGCGGACTGAAGTCACACTTGATAACCTGGTCATCACCCCATCTCAGGTCAGGGACATCATAGAAAACTTTGACACCTCCAAAGCCTGCAGGCCTGATGTTATACCAGTAATTGTAATAAAGAAATGTTCTGCTGAACTGGCCCCTGTCCTCTCCAAACTCTACAACAAATGCCTTGCTGAATCTTGCTTCTCTGATAGCTGGAAAATTGCCTCTGTGGTACCAGTCTTCAAGAATTCTGGAGATAGAACTGATCGTCAGAATTATCACCCATCAGTCTACTCCCGATCTTTGCTAAAATCTTTGAATCCTTAATCAATCTAGCGATGGTCCGGCACTTCATTAATGCTAAACTTCTTTCTGACCATCAGTATGGACTTATGCAAGCATGATCTACTGCGGATATCTTAACAGTCATCTCTGAACGCATATACCATATACTGGACAAGGCAGATGAAGCTAGGGTGGTAGCGCTTGCTATATCAAAAGCTTTTGACAAGGTCTGGCATGAAAGGCTTCTCATAAAAATTCATTCATATGGTATTACTGGACGAATATTTAATATAATTAGATCCTTCCAAACCAAAAGAAAGATCCAGGTTGTCCTTGATGGCCCTTCATCCAAACAAAATGACATAAATGTTGGTGTACCCCAGGAATTGATCCTTGGACTTTTATTATTCCTGATTTTCATAAACGACCTTCCTGATGACATTGTGTCTGAGATGGGTATATTTGCTGACGACACCATGCTCTACTCTCATTATGTGGGCAAAACAGACGCCCACATATCCGAGGCAATGGCTGAATCCTTAGAAAGTGACCTTTGGTCTGTAGTGAAATAGGGGTATAAATGGATGGTAACATTTAATGCTGTTAAGACAAAGCTCCTTTCCTTGAATAACTACAAGAAACCTCTTCAACCACCGATTGTCATGGCAAATAACACCCTACCTAAGAGTCCAACGTTCAAACTCCTCGGCCTAACATTCACATGAATTGGAACAAATACATTGAAGACATTGCCAAGGCTGCTGCAAAGAAGGTGGGCTCCCTCTACCGGGCTAGTAAATTTCTCATACCTGATATAATCCTATATCTCTACAAAGCCACCATCCGCCCATGCATGGAGTATTGTTGCCACATCTGGCCTGGTGCACCATCCACTAGTCTCTCCCTCTAGACAAGGTTAAAAAAAATGTCACTAATTTAATAGGTACCTCACTATCCTGCAAGCTTCAGCCCCTGACCCATCGCTGCAATATTGCATCCTTGTGTCTGTTTTACAAGTACTTCAATGAATTGTGCTCCGATGAACTTGCTTCTCTAATGCGCCTCGATGTAAATACACTAGACCAACCCGACAATCAGCTAGATCCTATCCATTCACTGTGGAGGTCCCCAGATGCCGGAGAACCAATAGCTTCTTTCCTCGTGTTACCAGCCTCTGAAACTCCCTCTCTGTTTACCCGACTGTATCGACATGCAGAAATTTAAAACTAATTTGAACAGACATCTTGCTGCACAGCTCCCAATTTAGGATGACCCTCAAAACTTTCACCCTAACTCTCAGTAGCCCCTTACGTCTACAGTGGCGGCCTGCCTTGTTTGGGGTGAACTATGATAAAAAATGAAAAGTTAGACAGAATGTCCACCCGATTCATAGATGAAAAAGTAGACAACGTCATTGACGGTTAACAGAAAATATCCTTTATGTTGGCAATGCTGAAAAAGAATTAAAAACAGCTAATGGGCAATCTTTACAATGGGACACATCCTTGTAGATTTCATTCTGGGATGATGAGTTGTAAGGACCAGCCACAGAACGTCTGCTTCGTATCACTTTCTGGGTCCAACTTCTAGGTGGGAAACAACCTGTATGGGCGCTTAGAAAAAATAGTCCAACAAACTGTTCTAATACACCAAGACATCCAATTGGTCAATGGGCAAATTACTCGGTGATAAACCTGTCTATTTACATCAAGAGAAAATAGTACATCAAAATATGTGACTACTACAATGTTATAATTTATTGAATAAATTTTTTTTATCAATATATCAATTCTCTGATTTAGATTGCCTTTAAATTTTATTTCTTAAAATGTTAAATAATATTTAGCTGTTTATTTTTTTTTTGGGGGGGGGGGCATACTTTTAAAAAAAATAATTTGTTGTAAATTATTTTAAAATAACTTAGCGTCCACTCTATAATAAAGACCAATGTGTTTATTGCATATAAATAACTATATATCCGTCCCATCACACAAAAGTTAGTAATAAACAGTGACGTCACAGAGCCTCTCGCAGGTGCAGACTGACCCTTGATCTGGGGTCTCGTCACACGGTAACCATGTCACGTCTGTTAGCTCTGACTGTGAGAACAAGCCCTATTCTGCACTCGACTGCACCCGCGTTAATTCGCGCAAGTCAAACCAACGATTTCCAACAGAAAAGTCCATTCCCAGCATTGATTTTATTGAGTTGTGCTGGTATGATAATCTGAAGCGTTTGACTTTCTGGATAAACAATCATAGAAACATAAATGTCTTGAATTGCAGGAAGATTGGTCAGCCAAAGAAGACTTGGAAGCAAGTGATTGGACAAAACCGTAGAGTGGAGTTTGGAGACAATTGACCCACTGAACCGTGAGGACTGAAGAATGAGCTTGCAAAATGTCAAAAAACGTCTGACCCCTAGACAAAGGAAAAATGATGCTAAATTACTAGAAAAGGGGAGACAATTTATTTATATTGCTGCATTTAATTATTTTTCTTTTTTTGTAATTAAATTTTCCAAAATTCGGTCAAGTATATGTTGAGTAGACTTCTATTTGTTACGCACTTTTTTATGTCTTTGTTTTATTTTATAAAGATGAGTATTTGATATTCCAAATTTATCATTTTAGCTGACCATGTGTTTGGATTTTTTATTCTCTACGCACATAGTAACCATTGTTCGTGAGTTTTATCGTTGTAACGCATACATTTATCAGAAGAGAAATGATTATAGAGAAGAAACAGTTGAATACAATAACATTTAATATATTAACAGTTTGTCATGGACGAACATAAAATGAGGTTAAGAGACATGTAATACATAAACATTACACAAAGAAATGACTAAGAAATGAGTATGAAACTAAGAGTACAACTGCTCCCATTACAATCAGAAAACACGTGTTGCTGAGGCAGGAAAAAAAAATATGTGACAGCACAGAATATGTAAATTGTACTTACATTGAAGTCTCTCTGGCAGCAACCTAATACATGGAGAAATACGTATAACAAAGTCATTTTGTTCTTTGACCAATGTCTGAGAGTCGATTGACTCCATCGGGAAGATACATAACAAACAAAGCCATCGTGCTCTGATAGAGAGCTGGACAGAGAGAGGGGCATGTACTTTGAAAGTCGTGACAATAAGAGAGTGAGTCTCATTTTGAATTTGACACATTGTGGGTAGAAAAAGATTACAAACTCTCACGCTCAAAGTACCCTTTCATGTTGGTACTGAAAATATATATTCAAGTAACTTTGGCCTTTTGGCCAAGATCAAAGTGTAGTATCTGTTCCGATGGATACTACACCCTATAGACCGGTGTCGTCTTGGCCTTCGGGTCTTGATTTCGCCGGTTTGTGTGTTTGTCCTGTGCAGTTCTAGGAGGTCAACCCTCCCAGGTTTGTCTCCCCTCTTTGGGGAGGAGTAAGTTTATTGGTTACTGCCCGAGGCGCCTCTACCGGGGAATGCCAACAGAGCTGCCCAGGCATTTTTTGTAGGCCAGAGTGCTCACCTTCTTGGACGCTGGCTTTTCAAATCCCACTTTCCCGACCTTGTGACACATCTTACCTTGTGGGAGGAAGATAAATAAAATATATATTCAAGGGAGATAACTCTCACCTAACATCTTCCTTCCATATTCTTTCGATGTGATTTTTTGTAGCCAAATTAATTGCCAACTCTGACTTATTTATTTTCGTTTGTGAAGTTACAAAAAAATAACAATTGCCACTTTAATACCTATTAATTACAAAAAAAATGCAACAATTTACAAATAAAAAATAGAATCAAATAATGTAAATAAATCAGTAGGTTTTTTTTTTTCCTTTTTTCTCGTTTCTTGAGCGTTTTTCATTTTGTTGCTTTTGACTGTTGTGATAAGTTATTAGCTAACTTATATGATCCACCATTGGACTCAATTTGTGCAAGCATAGAAAAATAAATTGTTTTCAAATGATACCACCATCATCATATTCAGTTTAATGTCCGTTTTACATGCTGGCTTGTGTTGGACGGCTTTAAGAAATTGACTTCCAAATGAACCTATCTCTGACCAGGTCTTTATCTATCCCTCTTTCTTTCAAGTCCATTCTTATCACTCCCCCCCCCTCATGTTTTCCTTGGCCTTCCCGTTAACTGAACCTGTTACCTGAACTGTTCTATATATACTAACTCAAGAACTCTCATCCATTCTTTCGTGGCCATACCATCAAAGTCTACTGTTCTGCACACATCTCCCTATAATGTTCAGATTTAATGTTCCTCTGAGGTCATCAGAACTAAGCCTGTCCTTAAGACTCACATTCCACATCCCTCGTATCATTCTCATATCATTTCTCTCCAAACAATACATGTCCTCAACCCTCACTGGTCAGGTTTCATTTTCAGACATCATCACATTGTGTACACATGCTTGATAGACTCTTCCATTTGATCAATAGTGATAACGCTCTGCTGGTTAGAAATGGCAGATACTCAACTTTGATCATTCAATTTTCTTGAAAATAATTTATGACGTTGAAAGTCTTCTCCTTTGCGTGTCTTTGAAGCATGTGGTCATACAACAGTTTCACACTTTTTTACGCAGTCCTTTGCATTATTTTTGTACTCAAGCTGCACCGGTTGGGTAGTAGAGGGCAGACAAGGCAGTGCTGCATCGTATGGTTCTCCTCTTCACATTCGCAGATGGTTGGACCAATTTTGTAGCCCCATTTGGCCATAGCAACTTTTGATCGACCCATTCTCAGGCGGTTGAGTGTTTTCCGCTGACCCCAGGGTGCTTCTGAGCCTCAGAAGGGGTAATTCTCATGTCAGTAGGAGGGGGGGGGGGAAGGTCTAGCCGTCTGGTCCACAGCTGTAGTCTGGTCTCTACCTGAGATGTTGTTAGGGGTTTGACATGGCTGAGGAAGCTTCTCTTTGAACTCAGTTGTTGAGCCGTTGGTTCACGTCCATGAAAGAGATGGCATTCATCAGGTAGCCGTTGTGATCTCTACTTGGCTGGCAACTTCCCGTCTCATATCTGCAGGGACAATGCCAGCGAGGAGATACAGGTTGTTCAGGTCAGTAGGCTTCAAGCAACCACTGATCAAGTGACAGGTGTTGTTTAACACTAGGTCTAATGTATTAGCATGCATTGATTTCTCCCAAACAGGACAGGCATACTCTGCATAAAAATAGCACAGGGCCAAGGTAGTACATCTTTGCATGTGTTCTGGTGCTCCCCACTTGATGTTGATTCATTTCTGTAGGATGTTGTTTCAGGTGCTGACTTTTATCTTTGTCTTTTTTTATACGTTTCTGAAATGAGAGGGTGCAGTTCAGGGTTCCGTCAGGATAGAGAGTTTTTTTTTTGTTTTTTTTTTACAGATTTTAATCTCTTTTTATTTCTGACTTAATAAAATCACATCTTTGTATACTTTAATAATATGTATAGTTGTACATTGTTCCAAGTTGTACATTGTTCCAAGTTGTACATTGTTCCAAGTTGTACATTGTTCCAAGTTGTACATTGTTCCAAGTTGTACATTGTTCCAAGTTGTACATTGTTCCAAGTTGTACATTGTTCCAAGTTGTACATTGTTCCAAGTTGTACATTGTTCCAAGTTGTACATTGTTCCAAGTTGTACATTGTTCCAAGTTGTACATTGTTCCAAGTTGTACATTGTTCCAAGTTGTACATTGTTCCAAGTTGTACATTGTTCCAAGTTGTACATTGTTCCAAGTTGTACATTGTTCCAAGTTGTACATTGTTCCAAGTTGTACATTGTTCCAAGTTGTACATTGTTCCAAGTTGTACATTGTTCCAAGTTGTACATTGTTCCAAGTTGTACATTGTTCCAAGTTGTACATTGTTCCAAGTTGTACATTGTTCCAAGTTGTACATTGTTCCAAGTTGTACATTGTTCCAAGTTGTACATTGTTCCAAGTTGTACATTGTTCCAAGTTGTACATTGTTCCAAGTTGTACATTGTTCCAAGTTGTACATTGTTCCAAGTTGTACATTGTTCCAAGTTGTACATTGTTCCAAGTTGTACATTGTTCCAAGTTGTACATTGTTCCAAGTTGTACATTGTTCCAAGTTGTACATTGTTCCAAGTTGTACATTGTTCCAAGTTGTACATTGTTCCAAGTTGTACATTGTTCCAAGTTGTACATTGTTCCAAGTTGTACATTGTTCCAAGTTGTACATTGTTCCAAGTTGTACATTGTTCCAAGTTGTACATTGTTCCAAGTTGTACATTGTTCTAAGTTGTACATTGTTCCAAGTTGTACATTGTTCCAAGTTGTACATTGTTCCAAGTTGTACATTGTTCCAAGTTGTACATTGTTCCAAGTTGTACATTGTTCCAAGTTGTACATTGTTCCAAGTTGTACATTGTTCCAAGTTGTACATTGTTCCAAGTTGTACATTGTTCCAAGTTGTACATTGTTCCAAGTTGTACATTGTTCCAAGTTGTACATTGTTCCAAGTTGTACATTGTTCCAAGTTGTACATTGTTCCAAGTTGTACATTGTTCCAAGTTGTACATTGTTCTAAGTTGTACATTGTTCCAAGTTGTACATTGTTCCAAGTTGTACATTGTTCCAAGTTGTACATTGTTCCAAGTTGTACATTGTTCCAAGTTGTACATTGTTCCAAGTTGTACATTGTTCCAAGTTGTACATTGTTCCAAGTTGTACATTGTTCCAAGTTGTACATTGTTCCAAGTTGTACATTGTTCCAAGTTGTACATTGTTCCAAGTTGTACATTGTTCCAAGTTGTACATTGTTCCAAGTTGTACATTGTTCCAAGTTGTACATTGTTCCAAGTTGTACATTGTTCCAAGTTGTACATTGTTCCAAGTTGTACATTGTTCCAAGTTGTACATTGTTCCAAGTTGTACATTGTTCCAAGTTGTACATTGTTCCAAGTTGTACATTGTTCCAAGTTGTACATTGTTCCAAGTTGTACATTGTTCCAAGTTGTACATTGTTCCAAGTTGTACATTGTTCCAAGTTGTACATTGTTCCAAGTTGTACATTGTTCCAAGTTGTACATTGTTCCAAGTTGTACATTGTTCCAAGTTGTACATTGTTCCAAGTTGTACATTGTTCCAAGTTGTACATTGTTCCAAGTTGTACATTGTTCCAAGTTGTACATTGTTCCAAGTTGTACATTGTTCCAAGTTGTACATTGTTCCAAGTTGTACATTGTTCCAAGTTGTACATTGTTCCAAGTTGTACATTGTTCCAAGTTGTACATTGTTCCAAGTTGTACATTGTTCCAAGTTGTACATTGTTCCAAGTTGTACATTGTTCCAAGTTGTACATTGTTCCAAGTTGTACATTGTTCTAACTTGTACATGAACTATCGGATGGAATATTAACAATATTATAATATACATACATATAGACAGATACAGACATAGGTAGATAGAGAGGGGGAGAGAAAGAAAGAGAGAGTCAACAGATTACGATTAGAACGGAAGTGACGCCGCCGTTACTGACATAGCGTTGCCACGAACGATAGCCAGGGAGATGCGTTGGAACAACCAGGCTGACTCATGGGGCTCGTACCTAGACATTGAAATCCTCCATCCAATGTCCTGAAAAAATTTAACAGTCTCGGGGCCAAGCACACCCGACGTTTCCACTGAAATTGATTGGAAGGCAGTTCTCAAGTTGTATTCCAGACCACGTAATGTTAACGGGTCGGTGGGCTTCCCGGTCCTGAGATGGAATGAGCCGACTTGAGTCTTCACAGGGTTTGCCTCCAGGTGGTTGCTCTCATAGTAGAAGAATGGCTCATTTAGGACTAAGTTGAGTTTTGTTTCTACTGCTTCAACCATACTCTCTTGGGATGTTACACAGAGGTCGTCAATATAGATGAACCGCTTAGTGTTCTGGTCCATTGCTTGGTCATTGGTGTAAATGTTATATAGTAATATAGCCAGCATACTACCTTGAGGTGAGCCATTCTTTTGTCGTCGCAAACGACTATGTTTAGAGTAACGATTGAAAGTAACCATTAGCATTTTTTGTTTATAAATTAAAGTCATTTTGTCACATGTTAATAAATAAAGTGCATTAACTGTTCTTGTGGTGTCAGGATACAAATAAAAAAAAAAAAGCCGCTGCCCACGAAACATAATGACATCTTATTCATATTTAGTGTAGTACATCTAAAATGTATGGATGTAAATTGTTTTGTGTAAGTGAAAATAAAGTACAATAACTTTTTAAAAAGTAAAGAAATTTAAACAGAAAATTTATGTGATGCTAGAAATTTATTGCAATCTCATGTATCATATCTGCAGCAAGACTTGTAAAAATAAATCTGGGCTGCTAAGCCATCTACATGCCCACAACCGAACATTGCGATCTTGTAAGGATAACCTTTTCCCCTGTAGAAGTGGCAATCACCACTATATATTAAAGTATGTTTCGGCAGCTACCCTTCCTTTAGACATATTCTATTATATATTGAAGAAAATGTTTTGCAGATTAAAGAAAATCATTGTCGGTGCCAAATCTTTAGGGGTCGGAGATTGTTGACCCGTGTCCTAATATTTTGACCACCGTCGCTTACTTTAATACATTCTTTTTTTTTTTTTTCAGTCCAGAATCTCAAGGTGTGATAATTGGGACTGTTTTCTTGATCATAATGTTTGTTTTCATCCCAATTCCATTCAGCCAATATCTGACTGAGAAAAACCCTGAAAACTTCCCACATCATAAGGTACGTATAATAATAATAATAATAATAATGATGATAATAATAATAATGATGATAATAATAATAATAATGATGATGATAATAATGATGATGATAATAATAATGATAATGATGATAATAATAATGATAATGATGATAATGATGATAATAATAATGATGATAATGATAATAATAATGATAATAATAATAATGATGATAATAATAATAATTTTTTTCTATGTAAATAACTTTTACATTTATGAGATTTAAAATATCAAGAGTCATTATTATGACCATTTCGTAGTTTCCTCACGACGTGATTCATCATTTCCTCACCACATGATTCATCGTCATCAGAGAAAAGATTATAGCACCAACACAAATAATGCCCACAAGTTTTATAAAACATAAATCTTATATAATTTCACCCAACTAATCCCATTCCTACCGCCTTACAAAAACAACTTTAAAATCTAACCTAAAAATAGTGACATCAACTTCTAAAACAATTAAGGATTTATTCAACACCAAACCCCGTCCCCACTTCCCCCCCATGTAAGGGCACTTCTTTCTGAGCTGGCATCTATAAACTAAAATGTGCCTCAGGTCCGATGTATTATATCGGCGAGACGGACAGAAACATCAAATCCCGTATCTACAAACATAAACAGGGCCTCAAACAAAACTAATGCACTAGTCACACACAGGAACACTTTAACCCACAATTTTTACCTTACAAACTACACCCTCCTCTAGACTGAATCCGCTCTCCCATGCTGCAAGCACATCAAAAATGCTGTAATCCTTTTCTGATCGCCATCTAATGTAAACCTTCGGCTCGTACTCCTTAACGAAACATCTGGCAAAAATCACACTCAATCAATGTAATAATCTTGCCACCTCATTATCAAGTCTGATCCCGCTTATTTTTACTGCATTTCATCTATGTTTCCATTTTTTTCTTTTCCATTTTTTTCTCTTCCCTTTGTTCCCAATTAACGTCTTTTTTGCACGTGCCACACATTTTTTCAAATAGTTACGCACGTGATAAAAACATCCCGATTCACGTCTTCTTTCCTATGTTTTTGACGTTGTTCAATAAATTTCAAATATTCACTTTTTCTGAAGACGTTTGTGGATCCAAGCAAAACTGGTCAACCTCTCGTTTTATTTTTATTTCTTCTCGTGTTTAATTGTTTTTCTTTCGTCTTTTTCATACATATATATATATACAGGGTGATTCATAAGTCACTTCACTTAGCTATTTAAAATGATTACCATATGAAGCACAAACATACTATGAACTTTTGATAATTGTTATCTTTACTCTCTAATTACTGCTATTTGTTATTTTAAATTTGTTCGTTTATATATTTGTTTCTATATATATTTATTTCATAATCAATCAAATATGCTACAAAGAGTCGTAAATTCCTTGCAAAAAAGAATGGAGCTATGCATGCAGAACGAAGGTGGAAATTTTGAAGATTTGCTGTAATTTTAAACTCCCATAAATGAATTTGTTGAATAAACTTTCTATTTTGTATTACCGTATTTTTTAACTTTAGAATTTCAAAAATAAATAGCTAAGTGACTTATGAATCACCCTGTATATATATATTTATAATTATAATCGTGTTTCCATCCATCTGTTTGTCTGGCTAAAATTTTAAAACTATTCAAACTATTCAAACTATTCAAACCTTACATATCCTGATTTAGTATGACCCTGAGCTGATTATGGTAAAAAAATAAAATAAAATAATAATATTCATTCACTTGGGGGCATCAGAGACCAAATTAGTGCATGAGAGCTCAGAAAAAACAACTTTCTTTCATTCTTACTGGTAAATGTTTGAAAAAAAATACTGAAACTAGGTCAAACAGTCAGTCATCTTCTTTCTTTCTTTCTTTCTATCAGTTTCCAAAGTTTGCCCATGAATGTGAGAGAAAGAGAGGAAGAGAGAGAGAGATGTTACACACACTTTAACTCTTCTATTTTGTTGTCCATTCTCCCCCCCCCCCTCGGACTACGCTTGGTAGTCATACTAGTATAAAATAAATAAAACTTATTTAGAATTCTCATTTATATGTAATTTTTGTTCATTAGACACCAAATATAATGATGGAAGATTTTTAAATGTAATCATCCATGTTGAGGCACCATTGGATTTCTGTTTATAAATGCGGTTCAACAAAAACGATTTCTTCCTTTTTGATTTTATTCATTCTTTCTTTCCAGTTCATTGAATATATTGCGGCACTCCTTTCCATCTGTTGTATGATATTCTTGGGATTTGCTGATGATGTACTGGATCTTCGATGGCGCCACAAACTTCTTCTTCCGACCATTGCCTCGTTGCCTCTCCTCATGGTGTATTATGTCAATTTTGGAAAAACTGTGATCATCATTCCAAAGCCATTCCGAGAAATATTTGGATTTGACCTTGACTTGCGTAAGTGTAGTAATGTGATTTTTAATATAATTTTATACTTTATTTTATTTACTCTTAAAAATATATATTTCAAGAAGACTTTAATAAGACCTCATATTGAATATTCTAATCATTCTTGGGCACCGGTGGGGATTGGGATATATTAAAATTAAGTGTACAAGGATAAGTGACTAAAATAAATTTTTTTTAAAAAACCCAGAAAACTGGCCATCTGTATGCCACGGGTGGTGACCCATGATACCTGAATACAGGATCTTGGTGGCTGAGCCATTCTCCCACTTATTTCGGCTAGATGGGAGATTAGAGAGACCCAATCCGATCAATTGGCTGGTCACGTCATGCCCTAGTATGTATAGGTTTATCTCCAACTGTATTATTCACTCTGATTCTTCAAAAAATCAAAACCTTATTTCCCCTTTTTATTTTCTCCCAAATAGATACTAGAAGGCAGTGACTGAGGGTCAATCATGTTCAGAACAAAGAAGATTACCAATGCTATGTAGCAATGTTTTCAAATAGTAATGTTTTCAAAGAGCAATGTATTCTAGGAATAGTGTCACTGGTGGGCTGGTGCCTTGGGGTGCTCCGTTTTCTGTTCTTGAGTAATGATGGTATCCTCTGTTAAATTTCCTTCTAAGAGTAATGTTTTCCAGGAGTAGAGCAATGTTTTCTGAGAGCAATGTATTCTAGGAATATCATTAATTATCCTACCTATAGAATTATATTTGACAACTTTATTCGGCATTAAATAATCTATAGTTGGTTGATATACCATAAAACAAACCAAACCAAAATAATAAATGGAATAAAAGAACTCAATTATAAGTTGAAATTCTAAGGTTAACTACTTTACCAGAGAGAAGAATGAAGAATAATTTGAGGCCTTCAAAATAATTAATGGTGTTTCAAAATATTGAATACACTTTTTTAATATTTTTCTTTGCACTGGAAATTTATAGGCAAGAAAGATTTCAGAAACTACATCTATCACAATTAAATTTATTTTTTATAATAGCGTAATTTGAAAGAAATGACATAATCAGGTTAAAACTAACACTACTGTAGAAACTTTTAAAATTAAAATGGATGAATTAAAGAATAATGGTAAAAACTGAATTTACATTTTTAGGTTTATTTGATGAAATATTCAAGAAGTTAATCTGTATATTTATACTATTCCTATCAAGATGAAACGTGACTTCTCTGAAGCCATCGTTACATCAGTTCTTGTATATGGAAGTAGCATCTGAACTTTTGCCAAAAAACTGGAGAGGAAAATTGATGGTGTGTACATCAGAATGCTAAGAGCTGCTCTTAACATCTCCCAGAGACAGCACTCCATGAGAGAACAACTTTATGGACACCTTCCTCAAATCTCAGCCTTGATCAGAGAGAGAGAAGAACCTGATTTGCTGGACACTGCTGAGGGGACTAAGGATAAAATCATCAGCGATGTTTTTTTGTGGATGCCAAAACAGAAATGTGGCTCAATGGAGAGACCGCACAAAACCTACATAAAACAACTAGCAGAAAACTCACAATGCACCTATGAAGACCTACCAGGTGCGATGGAGGATAGAATGAGATGGCGTAAGAGAGTCAGAAGGTTCCATGACACCACCACAACTAGATGATAATGATGATGATTCATATTATATATTCTGTGAGATAAGAAATTAATATCAAGGGTGGCGCGAGAGCGCTCTATTCCTTAATAGACTTTACAAATGGCCTATGCTGGAAATCTCATTTATTTGATCAATCATAACTCAAAAACCAATAAATCAAATTAGTTAAAACTTTGCACAAAATTTTTATTTGATAGGTTCTATAAGTGTGTAGAATTTCAGCATCATTAGTCAAGGCAACCCAGAGATCCAGAAAGTTCAATCATGAAATCATGTTATCTGTATGTACGTACGTATGTGCCACCCTGTATCTCATCAACTATTTGATGGATTCGGCTGATTTTTGGCAGAGATAGAGGTTCTATGGTCTAGTTGATGGCATTTTAATTTCAGTTTACCATATACCTTAGTTTTCCAGAAAATTCCAAAAAACCTTAAAAATGACCAGTATTCATACACATTATTCTATATCTTATCGACCATTTGATGGATTCAGCTGATTTTTGGCAAAGATAGAGGTTCTAGTGTTTTTATTTCAGTTTACCATATACCTTGATTAGTCAAACTACCAACTATATCAGTTATGAGAAGGCATTGTATTGAGGCATAGCCTTTACAAAAGTAGTGACATTCCATGAAAAATGCCAATATACTGAAATCATATGCCCTTAATAGGGTTAAGATGAAAATTCATATACACTAAATGTACAAAAGCATGGAAATTCCCCAATTTTTACACTTTTATTGTCATTACATATCAACCAAACCATTTAATTATCACATCACTACAGTATAAATCTCTATGCATGAGTGGATGACGTGTGTGAGGTGCGCTGAAGAAAAATTCCTACCAGTAAAATACATAGCCCTGTTGTGCTCGCATACCCTTAATGACAATAAAAGTGTAAAAATTTGGGAATTTCCTTGCTTTTGTACATTTAGTGTATATGAATTTTCATCTTAACTCTATTAAGGGCATATGATTTCAGTATACTGGCATTTTCATGGAATATATATACTATTAGAAATACCCAGCATTGGCCAGGAATGAATGAGGAACCTTGTGTCTTCCTGCACTACGCATTGAACCCATGTTATTGTATTTTTGTTATCAAAATTGATTTCTCTTCTCAACAAAATCGTCTCCACCCCAACCTCTGTAACATTTTGATGCATTTTTGCTAAATTGAATTTAGCAGGTAGATTAAAAAATGCATTCTGGTGTATTTTTATGGAATTAAATTAGTTTTTGAATAGAATTTTGAAATTTCGTTTATTTTACACTGTTGCAATTTTTATTTCAATAAATATTCGATTAATAGTAAATAAAAAAAAAAATTTTTTTTTTTTAAATTAGTATGTAATTATCAAAGTTACGTTGACCCAAGAAAAAGACACACGTGAAGATGTCTCATAAGTTTATTAATGGAGATGTACACAGACATGACAAAAGTAAATAGACTCCCTTATCATTAATATCAAATACTCCTGTTAGATGCTCCTGGTCAAACTGCTATTCATTCTTTTCCTTCTCTGGTGAATTAGACAATTACTTGATGGAAAGTGGAATATCTTGATATCTGAAACATAAAAATGTCAATTAGTATAAAATATTGAAGTTTCAAATTTTAAACATCTACCTAATACCTACATATAACATACATTTATCTTGTCGGATTTTTAAAGTCAGAGCTAAATAACAATCTGTCTGACAAATCGCTATTTGACTTGGACTAGCTTTTAGATTTTTTTTTATATTATTTTATTGACCAGAATATAATTTAGTATGCTTAAGTTTCTTTCGGTTATAAATAGACTAGCTAGGAAGTTTGTTAGCCTGGAGCCATTACTCGTTTATAACCAGCAGTTTGTATAAAAAATAATTTTCTTTTAGATTTATTGGTGACATGGAGAATTCAGATAAACAATTATATCAAAAAATAATTAGTATATTTATTTTTTTAAATTACTTTGATATCATAAACATATGTAAACTAATTTGACTACTACTTAAAATGCTGTCTTCACACAATGTTGTAAGTGGCCTTTTGTGTCTATTGTTCACTTATTAAACCAGATTACTGGATCCTTTTTATGGTAAATCCTAATACTAACTAAGCAATTACTGTTTCCTTACAGACAGAAAACACAGACGTCAATATCATTTTTTAAACTTACATAAAAAAAACACCTTCCTTTTCTTTTAACTTATGAATTGCATAATAAAATGTCCACCGATAAAATTACTTTAAAAAAAAAATCGATCACATGCACATACTTCAAAACAACAGAATTATTGGAGGAATAATAAATAAATTTCTCATCTGTTTAAGTGATTGTATGTAATTAATTTTCGTGTTGTTTCAGATTTGCTTTACTATGTTTATATGGGAATGCTGGCTGTATTTTCAACTAACGCTATCAACATTTTGGCTGGCGTCAATGGCTTAGAGGTTGGCCAGTCTCTGGTCATTGCAATTTCAGTGTTAATTTTTAACATTATCGAGATCACGCATGGTAAGTACTTATCATCTAATTTGTTGAAATAATGTACTTATTTAACTGTATTATGTATCAGGTTGCGGTTTTTGTTGTCACTCATGTTTGTATTTGAATGCCTACTAGACACTGTCCTCGAGTGTCTTTGGTCTCTCTGTACAGGGGTTTGTCAGGACAACCTGGCATGAGAATACTTTTGCTTACAAGTAAACCCTGACCAAATATTCAAAATAACATAGTATTCTAAGCACAAATAAGATATCCTCGGTATGGCTACACACTGACTTATATGAGGAATAGTGCACCTTCTCCAAGTTATGTTGCCTCTAGTAACAGCACTAATCTGGATACTTGACCAGACCTGATGAATTCTTGTCCTGGAATCCGGTAAGACCAATTAACCACAAGAAACATACACTATAACATAGTTAAGTGGTCAATTGGGAAGAGGAAAATTAATGTTCTTCACTTCTTTACTAACTCAACGTTTTAAAGGTAAAGGAGAACTTTAATGGAACACTCGGATATCTATGTATCTCATATAGAGATCAAGTGTTAGCCCCCGAAAGGGGCCCCCTTGATTTCTGAGAAGTTACACGTAAGTAATACGATGGTGACCACTTCTTTGATCCCCACAGATTATCCGGACGACGGCAGCTCATCATGTAGACGACTTGGGTCTTGTTTGTTGATGACGTGCAGCAGTAATTTGTTTCCTCTCCTCTTTCATTTTAAACGTTTTCTTCTTTTTAATAACAGATGATGTAAACGTTATTAATAAAGGTACAGCACAAATTCATTTGGGTTTCAACAATCTCTTTGGATTTTCTTCTTGACAGTAAACATGTATACACATATAATACCCCCAACCCATCTCTCATGGAGGAGGGAGCAGTTATCAAAAAAAACTGACTGCTCTCTCTGCTGATTCAGTAAAAAAAAGAAAAATTTGATCTGCTTATTTGCTATGTCACATTAGTGACTTCCCGTCTGTGACGTAACTAAAGGGACACATAGCTTTCACTCAACTTCTAATGGAAAATTTCACTCTAATTAATTCTAACCTTATGTAGAAATTTCCCATTTTTAACCTTAATTTTATACACGATAGACATTATTAAATAAATGGTTAATTTAGTCGATAGTGCTTGGAATGAATAAAGAAAACCACAAAGTGAAAAATGAAACTCATATGTAATCCTTCTTTTGGATGAACAGGTGTTCATCCAAAAGGATCACCTAATGTTGTCCCGTCTTTGACCACTTGATGAAAGAATCCGTTAGGTGTTTCTTCTTTCAGAGTAACAGATTAAATACTGTACAAGTCTCATTTTCACTTTGAAGTTTTTGTTGTTTATTCCCAGCCCCATGGACTAAATAAACCGTTTATTTAAAGGTATTGTCTACACCAACACGAGTGTCAACAAAAAGCATCTATAAATCTTTGAGAAGGTTTCTTTTCAAATAACCTTTCCTGCTAAACTTTACTCTAATTTTAGAGAGTGTTTTCCTATTGATCTGACAATTCATTGAAACGTTATTACTATTTTAGTTGTACATCAATGTTAAAATATCAGAGCTATTGAACTTTTTTGTAAAGAGCAATTTCGTTTCGGTTAATATTGGTTTTGTATTGTCTCCTTTTACCGATGTTAAGTCAATTTTGTACTCAATAATTAACTCCTTCAGAGCACTCATTTGTACCAGATATTTTAAATTCTTTCATAGCCGATATTATTTTTATTCCTATTTATTTATTCTAATCATGTTTGCAATAAATTATTTTTCAAAACATTCGTTATGGTCTTCTAACCTAATTCTAGACCTAACCCTGATTGGCAGCCACTCGGACTTAGGGTTGGTTGTAAGAAAATTTTAACTGCTCTAAGATACTAGAATGGTCCAGAAATAGGGGGATCACTTTATGTTAAATTTATGTACAATACTGATCCTCCACTTTAAATTCTAATATAATAATTAAAAATATATATATAATTTTTTTGGGGGGGGGTTCAGCGGGTGTTAATCTACAAATGTACCAAAACAAAACATCTTAGCCTTATTTTTTAAGGTAAATAAAATACGCTAACTCTGTAGTTATAGAAAAAACAGAATAACCAAAACGAAATTGCTTCAGTCAAGAAAGTTCAAATTATGAAAATATCTATACATTTCTAAACCTCGTCCAAAGTAAAGAAAGATAATCACCCTACAAAGTAGTTAATAATTACTTACAACCAAAAAGATATTCTCTTAAATATGTACATACAAATATTGCAATGGAATCGACGATGATTATACAGATGAAAGCACATATGAAAAATGCATTAAAATAAATAAGGAAAAATTATTGAGTAGATTTTTATAAACGTAAAAATCAATTTTATTGTATTTTTCTGAATCCATGGGCCCTAGTGTATAGCGCAGGTAATATTGAAGAGAAAGGTAATACAAGGGAGATAAATCGATTTGTTATTTCGGCATAGGGTATAACTTTTCCCAAGTGCGGTCTGACCAATGCAAAATATGATAAATTTTATTTTTATGTTTGATTAAAATCTACTTCATAATTTTTCCTAATTCTTTTTGAGGATACTTATTTTTGCCTGCTGTGTAAGTATAAACAATAGTTTTTATTTGGAAATGCGTTTTTCATATGTGACTTCATCTTTATAAGCACCAAATTGCTTTACTCAAGATGCATGCTATAACCGAGTAAGTCTGGTGAGACTTCTAACTTTACTTTTAAATTGTTCATTATGACAAACCATGTCAGCAATGTAGAGTATTTATTTACTCCTCTCCAGGAGTTAGGCACAAGGCCAGTTTTATCTTATTCCCACAAGTAAGAAGTGACCCAAGGTCGGGTCGGGAAAGTGGGGTTTTAAAAGCCAGTGCCCGAGAGATGAGCACTCTGGCTATTAAAAATTGCCTGGGCAGCCCCGTCAGCATTCACTGGTAGGGGCGCCTCAGGCAGTAAGCAATAAAGTTACTCCTCCCCAAAGTGGGGAGGCAAAGCCTGAGAGGGTGGACCTCCTAGAACTGCACAGGACAGACCCATACACCAGCGTAAATCAAGCCCCGAAGGCCAAGACAATACCAGTCTATGTGGTGCAGTATCCATCGGAACAGATACTACACTTTGATCTTAGCCAAAAGGCTAAGAACAACATCATCATCTCATCTATGAAGAAATTCATTTCCTGCTTGTCACTCATTGTTAGTTATTATCATCATCATCATCATCTTCGTTTTCGTAGCAGTCATAAACATTTACATTTATTTTCTCATGCGGAGAGCAGTCCTTGTTAGGTGATTTGATCACACACTGACAAATCAACTTGCCAATTCAACCTCCCCTTTTATTTATTTACTTCTTTTAAAACTTACGTCCTGAGATCTTACACATTAAAATGATATAACTATTATCAATGTGTATACACACACAAGCAACAGAGCTAACACAGAGATGCACACCACACACATAAATAAAAAGATATATATCTATATACACATGCTAAAACACACGCACACAAGAATAATTATATATCCTTATTCATTTTTTCACATACATATACATGCTGTACATATGACACAGTTAACTATTAAATTAAAAACCTTTCAAAGATGCTTACATACACATGCTTCCAAATATCCGCACAGGCCCCCATAGCATACACACTCATATAAGTTCTAAATGAACATATGCACCCTCGTACACAGATTTAAATGAATATGTTTATAACGATATTTACACATATATACACTTTAACACACACTCACCTAGATAAAATCATCTAATATATAAAGTTAAGACGATTTTTCCCCTGTACCTTCTCGGAGAATAGGAAAATAACCACATGCATCACAGGCTACTAAACTCACCATTATATTACACTTGTTCACTCGAGCGTGTTTTAGTAAATTTGTTATTATTTTTTTCCAGCTAACACTAAATATTACTTTTGGTCCGCCATCCACGACTCTCTGCAAAACCAACTCCATATAGGTGGTAGCAAAAACTGTTCCCCCTAACAATTCTGTACTGTCACTCTACTCATCGACACCGGGAACTAATAAACACAGTTTAATTTTCACAAAAGACCCATTCTTATTTATTATTTGCCTGGTATTAATTTACTACATAATATAAAGTAATACTTAATGACCGCTCCCGTTCACTCCGATGATTTTCCGCGAATATCAGATTACGTAATTTCTATTTCTACCTATAACTTCTATACTTATATTCATTCCGGAATTAAGCGAATGAAATTAACGAACACAGTTCCTGCAACATTTAATCATTCAACATGGCGGCTACAATTTCTTGATCGAATCGACTTCCTATTTAATTCAATAAGCGCCAAGATACTCGTAAACCCCGATACATTTACATTTTAAAAATCATACACCTTTAACATGCATATTATAGAAAACTTGCCCAAATCCATTTATTTCATCAACTACAAATGACCTAAACTGTGTCATTGTTGAACTTTACATTTGGTCGGCAGAAGCTAAATCTTAACATAATACGCATGCCAATAATGAAGCTTAGCTTAATTGGCCTATTTTCATGTGTATTTTTAATTCGAAACCGTGGTGCAGTCGTTAAGAAGGCAGGTTTCATGATCGCCAGTTTTAGCATTCGATCCTATTCTACTCTACTTCTTTTTTCTTTTTCTTTAAATTTAAAACATTCGCCAACACGGTAGGGGTGGAGGGAAGAAAACACAATAGGCCGTTTCTTTTTTTATTCGACGTCATGCAATAGGTAGTACTTTCTCCCGTGCAACGCCGGGCGACGGGTTCTGCTAGTATAAGATATTATAGTATGAAAAATTACAGTTTTCAAAATCTAGACAGAATTTTACTTCTTTACTTAACTTATCTTGTGTATATTATAATGAAAGTACAGTGAATTTAATTTATATTCTAAATATTGGTTGCTTTTAATTGTTTTTTTTTTATTATTAATTTATATTAACTTATTAAATTTAGATTGATATTTATCAAACCTCACAATTTTATTCATTAAATTATATTTTTTATTTAAATTACACGATCAAACAAGAATTTAACTATTAACATTTCAAATAATCATATAAGTATGCAAACATGCATAAAACAGATGCAAACAAATATGCACCAATATATCCATAGCCATATTTACACAATTATGAATGCAAACCTACATTCAGAAAGATAAGGTTACATAACGAAATAATACAGCATTAAAAAGTCAAAAATTCTTAATTTTTAATTAGCTTTTACTTGTATATTAATATATTTTTAATTAGCTTTAACTTGTATATTAATATATTTTTAATTAGCTTTTACTTGTATATTAATATATTTTTAATTAGCTTTTACTTGTATATTAATATATTTTTAATTAGCTTTTACTTGTATATTAATATATTTTTTAATTAGCTTTTACATGTATATTAATATATTTTTAATTAGCTTTTACATGTATATTAATATATTTTTAATTAGCTTTTACTTGTATATTAATATATTTTTAATTAGCTTTTACATGTATATTAATATATTTTTAATTAGCTTTTACATGTATATTAATATATTTTTAATTAGCTTTTACTTGTATATTGATATATTTTTTAATTAGCTTTTACTTGTATATTAATATATTTTTAATTAGCTTTTACTTGTATATTAATATATTAAAACGAATTTTATTTAAAAACCTTATTATATTATAATCACGTATCACTATTTACTCCGGCCTTTTTATTTATTTAGCTATTTACTAAATTATTTATTTTATATTAACTGCATTTAATAAAAGAGAATAATATTTATTTAATACTTATCTAGTGAGGATACAACATAATTACGTTGACACACTGGCTCGTGTTAGATCACTGACGTTCAGCGACATTGAGCCTGGCCAGTACAAGATGTGTGACCATTTGGAAATACTAGGCGCTGTATGTCATCTCCCCTAACCACGATGTACATGCTGATTGGGGTCACAAAAAGTGGTATTACCAGTTATTCGATCTTGTGAGGTTATTATTGTTTTGTTAAATTGGATAACATGGTGATTTTTTTTAGGTTTTATTTATAGCAGGTTATACTAAATTCTCTTGGTTGCTATTATATTTAGCCAAGGTGTATTGTTGTAAATGTCTACAACTAATCTCCACTTTATCTCTTTGATTTAACAATTTATCTCTTTCTGGGAATGTAATAATCGCTAATTTTTCATGAAGACAGAGAAAAGATGTAGGGTTATGCAATGTGGGAGTTGAAGCCTTTCACAAACTGATCCATTCCAGGACAGGTACTCTATTGTTCCTTTTTAGTGACCACATGTGTTTGGATAATGAAATGTCATCCTTCTTTCTCAGGTTGTTGAAAGATATTTGATGGTCTCTGTACCTGGCCTTAAAATTTGTGCTTGTCCGGCTGCTGCTGATTGTAGAATCAATTATCTGAAATCTCTAATTCTGACTCTTTTGGATGAATTGTTTTCATTTCCACCTTTGGCCCCGGCGAGGTATGAGTAGTACTGAAATGTAATTGCGTTTATGGTGATCATTTTAAATATTCATATAATGTATATTTATAAAGCTCTACCTTGTATTGAGCACTTTTGAAAAATATTGGTGTTAAGTTCATTTCATCAAAATATTTGATCTTGCTTAATATATATATATATATATATATATATATATATATATATATATATATATATATATATATATATAACATAGATCTTATGTAAACTTTATTACATGATCATTTATCTGTGCTCCAAGAATTCAACATAACAGTATGTGTACGATCGTTTCTGAGATAATATATTCTTATTAATAGCAGATCTCTTCATCAGCACAGTATAGACACCAATTTAAAAGCATACAGACAGCATCAAGGCTATAGAGTTCAACTCTCCCAATTATACAGCAAATTAGAAACAATCTGTGGAGTAGTGGTATGGATCCATCAAATCAGACCGGGTAAAAACAATATTTAGGGATGTACAGTGGGACTCAAAGTGAATAAACGGTTATTACGGTTCAAATGGCCTATTATTATTAGTTGTAGAGTAATTGGTTATTATAACTTTAGTAAGAAACCCCATTAAAAACTATTTCTAATTGATTAGAAGTTATAGAAAAATAAAATTGAAAAATTTATTAACGGTTAAAGTAGGATTTATTTAGATTGAGACTCAAAACTTAGAAATTGTAATTAAGATTTACAGTAAAATTTTAAAGGAAGATTGGAATTTAAATCTTAAGCATCTAAAACAGTAAAAATTTGAGGATGCGAAAAAGACTTTTTCACAATTATAACCAAACGTTATAAATTTGAAAAGCCTTTTTAAAATTAAGGCGGCTTTTACAAAAAAAAAATAGATTTAAGCATATATATACACAATAAATGACAAAAATATATACATACATTCAAATATAAATACAGCACACACACACACACACACACACACACACACACACACACACATATATATATATATATATATATATATATATATATATATATATGAGAGAGAGAGAGAGAGTTACACACAACCACAGACATAAGTAAAAATGTACAAACTGACAGCAGGATAAAATAATGGAAATAATCAGAAAGAAAACAAATAGCTTTAAGACAAGTTAGGATAGATAGATAAAATTATTATTTATAATTTTTAGATAGCAACCGATTAAAATACTGAAGGGCCAGCAAATTGCTATATCAAGTTGCAGTCTGGTACGAGCGATCACAAAAAAGGAGAGCTTAGAAAATAGTTTCGGAGTCACGATTAATAGATTAGGAACAGTTCCCCGGGATGTAAATATATCACCTTAAAGCGACGAAGAAGTTCTTAGTATTTGGGAGATTCATAAATAGGGTATTTATTTACCTCCTCTCCAGGAGGTTAGGCACAAGGCCAGTTTTATCTTACTCCCACAAGTAAGATGTGACCCAAGGTCGGGTCGAGAAAGTGGGGTTTGAAAAGCCAGCGTCCGAGAAAGTGAGCACTCTGGCCCTTAAAAATTGTCTGGGCAGCCCTGTCGGCATTCCCCAGTAGGGGCGCCTCAGGCAGAAGGTAGCGAGTCAATTTAAACCGTATACAATGACCGGTGTTAAAAAGGGGAGGTAATTATTGATACTGCTTCACGGTGCAAGGGGGATAATTCAGACCCCTTGGATAGATGCTTTGATTTTTAGTAACGTGTCAGTTTTGGCAAGGTGATTTAATTAGGGTCTTAAGTAAATAAATTCAAATCTAGGGTTATTCTCCTCAGTTCTAGGGCCCAACAATTTATTCACAGGGGAAATACAGGGTGTTTCAAAAGTCTTGGGAACATTACAAATGCGTATATCTCATGAACTATTCCAGGTAGAAAAATGAAACTGGTGCCATTTTAAAGCTTGCTTAATCAAGTTTTTGGTCATACTAATGATTTTCGTGTTATCTTTCCAGGTGCAGTAATGGCGTTCTCTAAACAAGACAAGGCATTTTGCGTCCTCCAATTTGCAAAGACTGAATCGTGGACATGTGTTCAGCGTGCATTTCGCAGGAAATTTAAAAAAGAAGCCCCTGAAAGGAAATCCATTGTCAGATAGCATGCTAAATTTGTGAAAGATGGGTGTTTGTGCCCAAGTAAGCGAACAGGTCGCCCTTCAACTTCAGAAGATGCAGTTGAGCACGTTCGGACAGCCTTTCAGCGGAGCCCCCGTAAATCAGTGAGAAGAGCCAGCAGGGAACTTCAGCTTGCTCCAGCAACTGTCTGGCGTGTCTTAAGGAAACGACTGCAAATGGTACCTTACAAGCTCAAGTTGGTCCAAAAGTTGAAGGACACTGATAAGCCACTTCGCCGTGACTTTTGCATTGCAATGCAAGAGAAGTTGGAAGATAACGGCTTTGATGACCGGCTTGTTTTTAGCGATGAGGCGACCTTCCATCTGAATGGCAAAGTTAACAAGCATAACACTCGCATATGGGGTACTGAGAATCCTCATGAACTTCTTGAGCACGAGCGAGATTCACCAAAAGTGAACGTGTTTTGTGCAATTTCCAAGAAAGGTGTCTATGGACCGTTCTTCTTTGAAGAGGCAACTATCACTGGTGAATCCTATCTCAACATGCTGGAAGACTGGTTAATGGCTCAGTTGGAACAAGCAGAATCTGATGACTTCATTTTTCAACAAGATGGTGCACCACCACACTGGAGTCTTAGAGTAAGGTAGTTTCTTAACACAAGGCTGCCTGGTAGATGGATTGGGAGATCTGGGCGAGGTGATGACGTTCTCATGCCCTGGCCTCCTAGGTCTCCAGATCTTACCCCGTGTGACTTTTTCCTTTGGGGCTTTGTCAAGCAACAAGTCTATGTGCCGCCCCTTCCAAGAGATATTGACGAACTAAAGGCTCGAGTAACGACAGTTGTGGGAACCATTGATGTCAAGATGCTGGAACGCGTTTGGCAGGAAATGGACTATCGACTAGATGTCTGCCGTGTGACGAATATTGCTCATATTGAGCAACTTTGAAGATTCCCTACATAACTGGAAACTTTAACCTTTCCAACGGTACCAATTTCATTTTTCAACTCCTAATAGTTTTTGAGTTATTAAAAATCGTTATGTTCCCAAGACTTTTGAAACACCCTGTATAATGGTAAACTACCAAAAACCCAAGATAAAGGTACTGAATGTTGGTCTACCTAACTGGGCATCAGTTATAGGTTGTCATCTTTTGGCTAAGATCAAAGTGTAGTATCTGTTCCGATGGATACTGCACCCCATACTGGTGTTGTCTTGACCTTCGGGTCTTGATTTACGCCAGTCAATGGGTCTGTCCTGGGGAGGAGTAAGTTTATTGCTTACTGTCTGAGGCGCCTCTACCGGGGAATGCCGACGGGGCTGCCCAGGCAATTTTTAAACCCCACTTTTCCGACCCGACCTTGGGTCACATCTTACTTGTGGGAGTAAGATAGAAACTGGCCTTGTGCCTAACTCCTGGAGAGGAGTAAATCATTACTGGGCCAACTTAAGGGGAGAGTTTAATCTATTATAGGTAGAGGTATATTATCGCCTCTGGAATAGCAGGGAACTGTATGTCCCAGATAGGTACAGTGTTACTAGGTCATTTATGGTGGGTGAAGGGAAGGGCCAGAAGTTACTTCAGATTTGAACGATTTTTCCAAGTTCGAACATGCTAAGGGAGGCTGATCACTCCAAATCGGTCATTGTATTCAGAATTTTTCCTAATTTCCGGATGACCGAACGGACAAAACCTCCAGTAGATGCATTAATGTATAGTATTTGAATAAAATAATAAAAATATATGCATATATAATATTTTAAGTGTTGGAAATTGTCATTGGAGATATAAAGTGAGTTCATTCTAACAATAAAATAGTGTTGAAAATCACTTCTTTTTTATCATTATTACTGGTACTTTTTACTTAATGGGGGATCATTTTCAAAAAGCTAAAAATGTATGTTTTGTCTAGCTTTTTTGAAAGTGATTTCAACAACACTTTTTTTATTTTTACAAGGGGGCAGGGGGTAGATTTTTATTAAAATTTAATCTCCCCCATCATTGTTTTTAAAAAAAAAAAGTGTAGCAGAGAGCAAGTAACCTTAAAGTTACTGCCCTTTTCATGCTACCTGGAAAATCAATGTTCTTCACTTCTTTACTAACTCAATATTTGAGAGGCAAGGGAGCACTTTAATGAAACACTCGGATATCTATGTATCCCATATAGAAATTAAGTGTTAGCCCCAGGAAGGGGCCTCTTGATTTCTGAAAACTTACACTGGGGTAAAATGAAAAAGGAAAAAAAATATTTACCCTCAATTTAGATCATAAAGAAAATTCTCAATGAGATAACTATAAGATCAAGCAACAATTTGCAACTACAGAAGCTCAATATTTAGTGATAGATTTTGGAGATTCAAAACATTTTTTAAATCGAGTTCCAAATAAAGAGCATACACCAAAGTATTATGGTTGTTTACAGCTGTTTCAAGGCAGTATTTATTTTAGGTCATGCAATGAATCAAAAAAATTATAAACGCTGACTCTCTTCAGAACATAACTTGTCCAATTAAAATTTTCATAAGTGCCTTACAAAACATACCTTCAATATACATGTCCAAAAAAGTCTCAAATTCTACCCAAAACAGAACAGAATCATTAGAAAGATCTTGTCAACAAATACCTCAGTAAATACCATCAATTATTAAACTTAATTCCGCATCAAAATGCATATTAAAAATCAAAAAACGAAGATCAAAAAACATAAGACCGCCATATTTGTTTGGAACAAAAGAGTCCATTAATGAATCCCTGACACAGTATAATCTTTATTTCTAAAATTATCTGATCTCATATCATGTGTGTGTGTAAATAGGAATACGTGTGATTTGTAAGATTAAAAAAATTAAAATCAATTAGTTAATTAATAATTTATTTAAAATAGTTAATTAAAAAAAAATGGAATGAACAAATATAAGTTTAAAAATCAAAAAAAGAATTTGGGAACAATGAATTCGCATGCACTTGAATTCTTTTTAAATATGTTTAAGAGTAAAAATAATTTGGTTAAAAAAAAAAAAAAAAGGCAAAACAAAAATGAAAATAAAAAGATTCCCAGGTAACGCTGGGTAGGGAAAACTAGTGATACATAAAACTTCTTTCTATATCTCTAGGAATTATTAAAAGAAAAAAGACCATTGGTTTGTACTTGAAATTTTATTAGGACTTTCGTTCATATCATATTTGGACCAATTTTCTTCTCTTCTGTGAATTTATTACAAATATATATACTAGCATGGCTACCCGGCGTTGTCCAGGGCAGAAGTGTAACCTATTTCTATTAAAACTTCTATATCTCTCTTCCCAGGACCCCCTCTCCCTCTACCCACCCCTCTTTCTTCTCTGCCCAGCTCATTCCTCTCTCTGGATATACATTTTTTTATAGATTACGTGAGTCGGTGTAAGGGAAATAACCATCTTTTTTTTTTTTTAACATCAGGGTTACTTCCCTTTTAGTTAGTACATGAAAATTACAAAAGAATCACCTAACGGAATCGGCAGGAGTTTAGGGTCAAAGAATGGATATTTTTTTTCCAAATTTTAGATATCATTCATTCTTGGCCACTCTGATCAAGAATATACCAACTTTAAGGGTGTTTCTTTGGTAGTTTTTTTTTTTTCATTTTAGCTGGACATACACACACACATACAATTTCCCTTTTTTTATAATAGACTAGCAGTGGTACCCGGCGTTGCCCGGGGCAAAAGTGTAACATATTTCTATTAAAGCTTCTATCTCTCTTTTCCCCGGTCAGAGTTACTTCCCTTGATTTATGACTTGAAAATTACAAAAAAAAATCAACACCGCCCTAATGAAATTGGCGGCAGTTTAGTGTCAAGGAATGGGTATTTCACTTCCTGTCCGAATGTTCTCAGATTACACTGATAAGGGGGAAAATACATTCCACCCCCCCCCCCCCCGATTCTGCTAGCAAGGCTACCCGGCGTTGCCCGGGGCCATAAAAAAACAACCCTAATGTAACGTGTATGTTTAGTTTATAAAAATCACTCCTGTCTCCAAACCGGTAAGCTGTCTAACTCTGTCCTTGTTGGGAAGCAAGAAATTATTACAATGTTTTATTACATCTGGAAAGTCAAATGAACAAAACGAATTAATATTGCAACTCTGCCCTCGTGTAGAAGCAACAGATTTGGTTCAAATTCTGTAGAAGCACAATTTGTTTGTTACTTTGATTTGAGTTTGCCATTAAAAACGTTTTCTGAATAAAGAAAAGCAATATTTGTTGGAAGGATAATGTGTAGTATTCCGTCCTTTAAAAAAAATAAAATGAAATATTTAAATAAAGAAACCGTTGAGTTTGCCACGAAGAAAGTTGTAAACAAATAACGATTTATTGGCTCTGTCCGCACATTATGGTTAATGTAAAAAAAAAAAAATTGAATAAAAAGGAGACACAAATCGCATGCGGGAATGATTGGAAAACATTTTAATGTAACCCCTCACACACACACACACACACACACACACACACACACTATGACAAAAATTGAATATAAATGGTATAGTTTTAATGTGTATGTTTATTTTTTAAAAATCACTCCAGTCTTCAAACCGGTAAGCTGTCTAACTCTGGCCTTGCGGTGAGGCAAGTAAAACTTTGATTTCTCATTTACTGACCTTGATACGTCACGTAAAAAGGCAGGAAAATTATTTTTAATTGCAAGTTTTTTGGGCGAGTGAAGTGTCGGTTAGTGAGTGTTTTGTTTATGCAATGAAGAAATGTCACGATGAATTTTGCTTGTTAACTTCCGGTTTGATGTCTACGCATGCGCGGTGTACTAAAACAAAAAAATTGTCACCCCCTCCTGACAAATTTTGTGTCAGTTCTACATCAAGGAATTAATGGGTTTTTTTTTTCAATTTTTTGATATTATACACCCGAAAGATGGCTGATTTAGAAAATATCAACGTTATGGTTATTTGTTGCATATTTTTTAAGTTTTAGCTGGATATGCACACACATACACATATACATACAGACAACTGCCCTTTATATAATCGATAATGCTTAGATCTGATGATCTTAGAGGAAGATTAAATCTGAACAGTATATGGACAGGGAGATATTTGCAGAAGAATAGACTTTATTGATTTAGTCACATGGAAAAAATTGATGAGAGAGTGCTTGAGTTAGTAGATCTAGTGGCTGTGTAATATAAGTCTTGAAGACAGTAAGATTAAATTTGGACAGTATAGGGAGATGTGTGTAGAATAGGAGACTTCATTGGTTTAGTCACATTGAAATAATGGTCGAAAGTGCTTGGGTTAGTAGATGTAGAAAAGTTGAGGAAGCAGGGTCAGTTGGCAAGGAAAGGTCAAGGAAAACAGGAGAGGAAGTGATAAGGATGGATTTGGGAGAAAAAGGTATAAATAAAGACCTGACCAAAAATAGGTTAGTTTGAAAGTCAATTTCTAAAAGCTGTGCAACACATGTTAGCATGTAAAAGAGATATTAAACCAATTATTATTATTATTATTATTATTATTATTATTATTATTATTATTATTATTAAAACGAAGAAAAAGAAATTCTAATTTTGTGTGTCCTTAGATTATTTACTTGTTTCGGTCTTTTTTCCTCGTCTTGTTGCTGCTCATTGAATAAAGAGTTCAATTTGAAAACAAAAGTCACCTGAAGAAGGCCAGAAAGTACAGCAGCCGAAACGTTGTGTAAAAATGACAACAACCATGATTAAGATAACGGTCTGAAACATGTAGATAATGTAAATAATAATTTTGACCTTACAACTGTACCCTCCTCAAGACTGAATCTTCTCTCCCACACTTCAAATGCATCGAAAGTGCTCTAATCCTTCTCTCATCGTCATCTAATGTAAACCTTGAGCTCGGCTCTTACTCCTTAACCCAACATCCGGCAAAAATCGTATTCAAACAATGCAATATATACCGCCACTGCATTATCAACTCCGACCCCAGTTAAGTACTACTTATTTTTACTAGATTTCATTCATGTTTCCATTTTGTCTTTTCCTTATCTTTTTCTTCCTCTTCCTCTTCCTCTTCCCTTTTCCCAATTAATGTCTTTTCCCCATGCGCCGCATATCTTTTTCAAATAGTCATGCACATGCCAAAAACATCCCATTTTGCGTCTTCTTTTGCCATTTTTCAATAAATTTCAAATCTTTACTTTTTCTCATCTGAACAAAAGCGATGAATCTCTCGTTTGATATTATTTCTTCCTGTGTTTAATTGTTTTTCCTTTCTGTCTTTTCATACATAGTGTAAATAACAATATCTCTTCTCAGAATGTTGTTACTTTTGTTTCAATTCAAGAATTTTTTTTTCTTTTCGTTTTCAGGTGACCCTGACCCTCATGAATTTTCAGTTTACTTCCTGTTCCCATATACGGCCCTAAGCGGTCTTCTTCTATGGCATAACTGGTAAGTCATTTAGTAAATACTGATTTTTGTATTGTCTATTACTAATGGAGATTTGCTATCTGTATGCCTGAAACCAAAACTATATTATTACTATCTTGTAATGCTATATTCAGTTTACCAATTCAGACTAATGTACTATCTTTCAATGCTCAATTCAGGGGTGGAGATAGTGTAGTATATGTTCTGTTATCATGACACTAACCTCCTAGGCATTATCTTGTCCAGTTTTTTTTTTTTTTGGGGGGGGGGGGTGTAGTGTAGTATCTTTTCTGTTATCATGAGACTATCTTCCCAAGCATTATCTCCTCCCTTAGTGTAGATATACTAGCAAAAATATGCAACTTGAGGGAAAGTTAAATACTTTGGTTTTACAGACATTAGAAATAATTGACTTTCTTTCAGCCCAAACAACACGTTTTTTTATTTGAAATTTCTTTGAATGATGACTGTGATTGAGTCAAATATAAACACAACTTTTTTGTGTCATATTTTTTTTTTAAATATATAGTTTAATTGAACTATGATTAAGTGTAAATGTTTTTATGATTCATTATCTTAATTAAAAACATTTTGGGGGGATTATTTGGACTATTATTCTCAATTGGTAGTTATTTTCACAACGTTTCGGCTGATGTAACCTCCAACCTTCTTCAGGTGCATCTTTTCGAATTTGGGAATCTTTGTTGAACTTGGGAACCTCTATGAAATTTCGAACTGAACCCTTTATTTAATCCACAGGAGTGGATTGTTCTCATTCTGTCAACCATGACTGTGTAGAAGTGTTAATTAATTATTAAATTGTTCTTAATTATCGCTTGTAGTAAGGATTGAACATTTTGTTAAAGACTGTCACTTCTAACTGATTGTTAATCAATATCTTCTGGAAGTTCAAGGTTCAATCCTTACTACAGGAGAGAATAACTTAATAATTAATTAACACTTTTACCAGGTCATTAACTGCGGTAATGCAAAGGAAAACAATATCACCAGTGTTTAAGACCACGTGAGGTTTAGGGGATTTGAAACACTTACCATTTGATAAAGAGGTCTTACCTTGAAATATATTATGGAATACGATTACACACACTAAATCAAGTAAGATTTACTAAGAAAAAATTATTTTGTTTTTGTCTTTCTTTTCAACATCGGCATATTTCCACTTCTTGCATTGTGATAGCCTTCTATGACCCTTCTATATGCATATTACACACAATGCTTCAAACAGATTACATCACCTTATTATATTTTTTTTACTTTCATTGTTACTCTTATCTTCATTCTTGTTTTGCAGAATAATTGATTATGGACAATTTTGAACCTCCATATTTGTGGAAAAGACACAGATTTCTCTTTGGAATCTGTGCTGGAAGGACAGATAAGATCTTAGACTGCCTCAGCAGGAGGGTGGTAGAAAGGTCAGAAATTAATTAAAAGATTCATGAGACCACATTAGAGAAAAAAATATATGATCAACAATCTGACGCTGTCAGAACGCCAGAGTTTGTCACTGAAGGTGACATCGTTGCCGACCCACTTCCCTGAGGGCCTCAGACTGAACATCAATGGTTACATCCACGTTCTGGGTAAAATAGTGAAACTCTGGGTTGACCAGGTAGCTATAGGTAAGCTATACATGTGACAACAAGGCTCAGTGCTCTGCCATACCAGCTGAAAGATCCAGTCCGAGTTGTTAGAGAACTATGTTGACCACACTTCACCTAACATTTGGCTTCCCAGTGTGTCTGATTTCTTTGTATGTGGCGTGACACTAACAGATCTAGTTTCAACACTAACTAAAAGCCAGGATCACCAAAACTTTGGGGACCTAAGACGGTGACGAAGACCTGTGACCAGTTCCAATACCGCCTCAAGGCTGTCACCAGAGCCAAAGTCAGGGTCATTGAGTAAAATCAACAGATCAAGTCATGTTTGATGAACAAATCTCAAAAAGTGAAACTACTGTGTTATTTTTCCCTAGACAGTCATCTTGCGAACAAATGTCGTCCGCACCCTGTATTTGTAAAAGCTTCAAAAATATCAATTTTAAATTAAAACATAAACAATTTCTATTCATTGTTTTTATAATTTCAATAATATTCTGTCATAATATTAGATTACCGTTTTAGATTTTTATTTCTTCTTAATCTTTGGCTCATTCTAATTCCAGGTATCCCGCCCAGGTATTTGTGGGTGACACTTTCTGTTATTTCTCGGGCATGACATTTGCCGTGGTGGCAATTCTAGGACATTTCAGCAAGACTCTTCTGCTCTTCTTCATTCCGCAAATCTTCAACTTTCTCTACTCTGTGCCACAATTGTTCCACTTCATCCCATGTCCGCGTCATCGATTACCAAAGTAAACAATGTTTTGCTTTTTTATTCATTTTTGTTTTATAATCTTTCAAAATGTCCTGCCGGAAGTTGAATGGCGTCATAATATGTCATATTGACTTAAAAATGTCAATGAATGACTGTAACAGATGTTATGCCTTACTATGTCTGTTTGTTTCTAGTTCGTTTCTGCTCTTCGTTTTTAGAATGTTACACCACTATTTATTTGTTACTGGCAGGCTTTGCTCGTTCGCAATCACTTCACACTTTAATTCCAATTCATTAATTGAAATCACTGAAACAAAATTAATCATTAAAAAAAAGAAGACAAAACTCTCTCTTTAATAATAAAAACGGAATATTTTTGTGTCTATAATAAAAGAAGAAAGATGAAGATAAAAAATTGCATAAAATTACATAAAATTGATACAAATTTTATTACATCGAAAGTTCAGATGCAAGGAGTTACACTAATCCTTAAACTATGGTTTTTCAAAGATAAAACTCTTCTCGTCAGAGGATAAAATTCGGTAATGATTAGTGTAACTCCTTGCATCTGAACTTTCGATGTAATAAAATTTGTATCAATTTTATGCAATTTATACAATTTTTTATCTTCATCTTTCCTTCTTTAAAATTGATTGCTCTACTCAACGTATTGAACTTTACTTTATCACGATAGATCACTTTACGAAACTTCACTTATCGTTAATTCTATTATTATTATCTATAATAAAAATGAAAAAATTTCTTTTTTATTATTATTATTATTATTATTATTATTATTATAAGTTATTATTAAGATTAAGCCTCTCCTTGTTTACTCATAAAAATTAAACTTGCATGCATGATTATTGAAGGGAGCCAGACACACGTGCATTCACTTTTATTATATAGATATCATTAATTCACCGGATTTATGTACATATGAAACGTTGCATACACAATAAACAAATTGTAACTGAACAATAAACCTGAAGAAGGCTAGAGGGCATATCATCCGAAACGTAGCTAAAACCTAAATAGTATCAGTGAGAACATTAGTTTGAAGCAAAACTATGCAAATAACATTATATGAAGATTGAATTTTGATTTTATTATATTTACTAACTGGCTTTGCCAGCTCGCTATCACTTTACAAAGTTTGCTACTTGAAATACCTGAAACCAAAATTTAAAATAATAAACATTTCATTCAAGCACAACAAGACTTTCACATTTATTTGTATAAATAGATAAACATTAACATTTTTGGTAATTTTGATAGAAATTAATTTATTTTTTAAATAAGATCGTAATGAAATGAAAATTAGCAAGCCAGCCACCCTCTCCCTTCCTTTTCTCTTCTCGCTTATGCCTGTTGGTAAGAATTCTAGTGAGTTATGTTAGTTTAATTTAAGACAGGTTTTTAGTAAGTTATCCATTTGTTTTTATTAAATCACTTTAATTAATTACTTTTAATATCAACAAAACTATTGCATATATATAGACAAAATAGGGCAATAAAATTACAATTGAATAACATCAAACATTAATTTATTATGAACTGTTTAAAAAATAATTATGCAAATTAGGCATTCAAATAATTGTCTTTGGATCGTTCATCTGTACTATATATAGAGTATTTCAAAATTCTATGTTACATTATCTTATATAAATAGAGATTTTGTCTGTCCGTCACAATTTTTTAACATAATACATTGTGGAATTTGTCTCATTTTGAAATATCAGAGATATTAACAACTTTTAAAAATGGGAATTTATTATTTACTATTAATGCAATATTCTCCAAAAAATAAAGCGCATTCCATGACCGGAAATCAAAACCTTGAGATTTTCAGTTGGAGGTTCTACCAACTGACCTATCTGGACTTTCTTATAAATAGAGCTTTAACAAAATAATTATATCTTTGATTTATGATTTACATCATGTTTCAAAACATGAATTCAAACATAAGCGATAATTTAAAAAAAATGAATGAATGGGTAAACATTATCAATAGCATTGGAAATTATTTTAATAGTCCAAAACAATTTATTTTGCTTTAACTATACAGAAATAGTGAGTTAAATGAGCCAATTCGCATTTATAGTTGTTGCCAGCATAGTGATCCTTTGTTCACGTATGATAGGCCGTCCGTAGAATTTGGGTCCGTAGAACCCATAACATCTAGTTGATTTAATAGCAGTAATCCGTTTTGATAGGAGTGATGAATTAAAAAAAAACTTTTGCATTTATTCATTTAGGAGACCAATTTTGATATTGTCAAAAGAAGTGTGATAAAGAAGAAATTAGAACTAATTCATTAACGTATGTTCTCGTGAGAATAAAACAAGAAACTTTAGTTAAAGACGTGGATGGTAAAGAAAAGCAAGATTGTGTATGAGATATGTTAGATTACGTAGGAAGGAAATTTCCACTTCAAAGTTAAAGTTAGAAATTTTCTCATGCGCCCCTGTCATATCAAAGAACCAAAATTTCGTTTATATCACTAGTTAGTTGAAGTAAACGTTTTTGAAGGAGCAAAGAAGATGGGGTTGATAGATTTTTTTTTTTTTTAAACAATTTGAATGTTTATATAAATAAATTTGCAAGGTGTAAGATTTTTATAACCCATCAGAAATTGAATGACATCATAATGCGTCACATCAACTTTAAAATATCAATGAATGACTGTAACAATGTCCGTGTCTTACTATGTCTGTGTCTTACTATGTCCGTGTCTTACTATGTCTGCTTACAATTCATTTCTGCTCTTCTTTTGTAATTAAATACCATTAAAGATTCAGTTTTGATTTTATTATATAAAAACGAGAAACATTTTAATTTTATCAAAAACAAAAGATAAAGATAAAAAATAGTTAACATTTTCAAGTCTGCTTTCATCATTATATTCGGTTTAATGTCTGTTTTACATGCTGGCATGTGTTGATCGACTTTCAAAACTTGATTCCAAACTAACCTATCTATGACCAAGTCTTTCTCCTAAATCCATCCTTATCACTTCCTTCCATGTTTTCCTTGGCCTTTCCTTGCCAACTGACCCTGCTATCTCAACTGTTCTACATCTACTAACCCAAGCACTTTCAACCATTATTTCAATGTGACCAAACCAATGAAGTCTCCTGTTCTATACACGTCTCCCTCTACTGTCCAAATTTAATCTTCCTCTGTCTCTAAGCCTGGTGCTACCAGATCAGGTTGTCTGAAGATACCGGCTTCTTGACTTATAATGCATCAAACATTGATGTTATTGTTTTTTCTTTTCTCTTTGCAAAGCCAAAAAAAAAAAAAAACAATTTTCCTCTACAAAACAATCAAACCAAACACCATGAATAAATATTTGAAGATATAAAGAACTTGAAGCATAAAAACTTTTATCAAAATGACCGGATTCAGCATTAAATAACCTGAAAGCCGTAAAACAAAACAACCAAACCAAACCTCTTTCTTTAAGACTCGTATTACACATCCATTGTAAAAAATAATGATGCAACGTAAATTTTTTATATTCAGTATTTTCAGAAATATTACCAAATATTCCAATGAAATAATAAAAACGTGATTAAAAACTAACAATTATATTTACTTAAAATCATCATTAAATAACAACAATGTCTATGTCTTATGATGTCTTATGTTCTACAATGTCTTATGATGTCTTATGATATCCTATGTCTTATGATGTCTTATGATCTACAATGTCTTATGATATCCTATGATGTCTTATGTTCTACAATGTCTTATGATGTCTTATGATATCATATGATGTCTTATGTTCTACAATGTCTTATGATATCCTATGATGTCTTATGATGTCTTATGTTCTACAATGTCTTATGATATCTTATGATATCCTATGATGTCTTATGTTCTACAATGTCTTATGATGTCTTATGTTCTACAATGTCTTATGATGTCTTATGATATCCTATGATGTCTTATGTTCTAAAATGTCTTGTGATATCCTATGATGTCTTATTATGTCTTATGATATCTTTTTATGTCTTATGATGTCTGTTTAGTTACAATACGTTACTGTTATTCATCCTTTTTAATTTAATATCACTAAAGATTCAATTTTAATCTTCCATTATTTAAAAGACAGTTGTCTGTGTGTGTGTGTGTGTCCATCTAAAAGTCAGAAACGACACACAACACACGCACAAAGCTGATATATTCTTTTTCAGCATTGGCTATATAAGCCAGTCGCTTTTTGGCATTCGTTCAAATCGCATCTCTTCTTTCATCGCATCTTTAATTGCATCCGACTTGTGAGCTGTTTTAATATGGAATGTGCAAGGATGTGAATATTTACAAACCGGATCACATTTTAAAGTTTCACACTATTGCACAGTCGGTGTTAAAAACGGTGCACAATTAAAATATATTCTTTAAATCCTACCTTTTAAAGGTTATGACCGTTTTCATTAGGGGATCATTTTACGATAAGCTTTAATGATGCAATTGCCCTCACCACCAGTAAAAACTTTCAAAATAATACATTTTGAGGGTGATAATTTGAAAGCTTAGCGTTTAATCAATTCATTAAGAAAAAAATTTTTTTAATTTGTAAGTTAGGTGGGGGCTTGCTCTAAGTCTGTCAAAACCGTTTTTTAACCAGTGTTGAACTCGGTTTTGATAAATATTGTTCTGCAAGCTCTACAACAGATATAACCTACTAATTAATCTACTGTCAATGGATACACTTTCTTCTTTAAGAGATTTCTAATAAATGTATAGATAAATACATTATTTTTGTAACCATTTTTTGTTGTTGTTAATCTTTTTAGATATGATCCTGAAAAAGATACCTTGAAAATGAGTGTAACAACATTTGAAATAAAAAATATAAATATCCTCGGCCAATTGATGCTGAAGATTTTACAGACTTTACGTTTGGTTCGCATCCACAAAAGCAAACCTAAAGATGGCAACAAGACTGAACAAATTGAATGCAACAATTTAACTTTACTCAACCTTGTACTTTATTTCACGGGTCCATTGCACGAAAAACATCTTGTCACAATTATTCTTGGCATTCAGGTAATTATTTCGATGTTTTATTTTCATTTTTATTTTATTGCTGAAATCTTTAAAGTACTACAGTTAGATATTGAGGTGGAGGGGCGAGTTGTCTTCCCTTCCCTTTGACTGAATAGGAGAAGGAATGACCTCAGAGCCGGAAGAGGGTGAAGTGATTTCCAATTCCAGGAGACTGACACATTTTCTAACAGCTGGCATCTACAATGAAGGGCTGGGATTTTGCTGCTAGTTGGGTTGGTCGGGGTATTTACATTGAGGGAGTACAAATGCAGTACCGGAGCACATTCTGTGAAGTACTTGTAAAAGAAGCACAGAGACGCAACATTGCAGCAATGGGACAGGGGCTGGAGTTTGATAGACAGTGTAAGACCTATTAGATTAGAGATTTTTTTTGCACTCTGTCCAAGAGGGAGAGACTAGTGGTTGGTGTACCAGTCCAGATGTGACAACAATACTCCATCATGGGCGAATGTGTGGCTTTATAGAGATAAAGGATACTGGCAGATGTGAGAGGTTTTCTAGCCTGATAGAGGGAGTTTACCTTCTTTGCAGCAGACTTAGCACTACCTTCTATGTATTTATTCTAATTTATGTTACCTGTGAATATTAGGCAGAGGAGTTTGAATGTTGGACTCTCGGGAAGAATGAAAAAAAACCCCTGGAACTTTTAGAGACAAGCAACACCATTAGCTAAGGTATATTGTGGACTACTAAAATATTATTCTCATATTTCAGCCGATGTAAGCTTCGGCCTTCTTCATGTGCATCTTGTCGAACTCGGGGATCTATATGGAATTTTGAACAGAACCCTTTATTTGATCCATGGGGGTAGATTGTTCTTGTCCCATCAGCCATGACCAAGTAGAAGTCTTAAGTAATTCTGAATTATATTCTTAGTATGACCTTCAACCTCCAGAAGAATGTCACTTAGAACTGATTATTAGGTACCACTTTATCCGTTACGCCACAGGTCTAGTTCGAAATTCCGTACAGATTTCCGAGTTCAACGAGATGCATCTGAAGAAGGTCGGAGGTTACAGTCGGCTAAAACGTTGTGAGAATACCAGCCGAGATGACAATGGCAATCCAAATTATCAATCCTCATCTAAAAAAATTCTGAAAACTTTTTATCTTTGCTTTTTGTTTCTGCTATGTTTTTTTTAAACTAAGATACAAGGGCTGTTCAAAAAAATTCTAAGCCACACCCAGATGACATTTTAGTTATAAAATAATCTATCACTCTGCGTAGACAGTTATTTACACTCCCTCATAATAAAACTTTTATGCAAATTAGAAATTATGTCAAATGATAATGAAATATTGATATGTTTGATTCCAAGTCATACAGGAATCAGTGGAAACGACTAGATGGATAAAGCAAATAAGTCTGCTTTAAGTGTAGTTCTGAAGAATGTTCAAGACTCCAAAGACATATAAATAAAAATAAACAAATATATACATTAACAACATTCTTCTTTTACGGATCCTAAAATGTGAAAGCTGTTTGGAGATGCATTCTCCTTATGCAAAAATGAAGAGTCGAAACAAGAAAGATTTTTCATAGCTCACATTTTATTGTGGTGGAACGCAGACATTTTCTTAGTAAACTTAGCTTTACATATACAGTCAGCTCCTCAGCCCCTGCTGGAGGGAGCAAAAGGTGGAACCTTCACTCACCTTGATCTCAAGATTAGCTCTGTTGTTTTCCTCCAATTCTCTCGATCCGTGACCATAATTCTGAAAATTGTTTTTCTTCACACATTCTTCAATCTAACAACAAACGATAAATGCTTATTTACATTTTCCTCTTAAACTTGAAATTGTCAAAACAACCACAGTCGCATTCCAAACGTGACGTCCACCCACCCACTCCTCCTGATCTGCATCTCATTACCATCTAGATTGTAATTCCTATTCACTATCCTGCTTCTTCGATCACCCCAGGTGATCTTGTTCCAAAAGGTAATATTGCTAGAGCAGCAATAAACATGAAAGAATAAATCCTAATAATGAAACCTACAATAGGAGAATGTAAACAAACATTACAGAAAAACTCGAAAAGAAGAAGTAGTATTGTTGAATATTGGTTCTGGTGTATCGGAAACGGCACCTGACAGGAATAAAACCTACTTGACACAGACACACACCTGGCCAGAAGAAACAAGCACGGCTGTTTGACATGGTTGATTTTCACACAACTCTTCGGAAAATCAAATATTTAGTGATTGATGCAAAAACACCTGCATTGCAGGTCCTGCAATGGTTACCTGCAGACAATAATACCCCATCGCTAGATAAATGCTTTAAGGATGTGGCTAAATTGACAGTGAAGACGAAATCCCAGAATGGGTGTTTACAGGTGGATGCATGGGCGTCTAAAACCATTATATAAACTAGCCCAAATTGAGATCGAAAGAGTTGACTGACTACCGAGTTTGGGGGACCAACCTCCATCAATTCCCATACTTTCTCCACCTCTCTCACTCACCCCATTCAAGCATTGCCACGACAATAAAGGTATATCGTTATATTTTTACACATCAATGTTTGTCGTCATTTTTTAAAGCACAGCAGAAATACTACAGTATTATCCAGACGTCGCATTGATCATACAAGTATTATGTATTCTTATTTGCTTAAAGAAGAAGAACAACAACAACAACCAATATGCCATGCCAGACTGCAGACATTGAATAATAAAATATTGAATGTATTGACCTAGTTCTTTCTAGAAAAGAAACATTTTACAGTTACTAAATATCCTTCCTGCCATAATATCCTTCCTACAGTGAACCAATCACAAACAATATGAAAGAATTGTTTGAAAAAACTAAAGTAAACACCATAATATTCTTCCTACAGTTGGCCTTTAGCACGCCAATATGGCATATACAGCATAGTACTCCACTAACTAGCTGTATCTACCCGGTGTTGCCCCGGATGCAGCAAAGTCATTTTAGTTTTTAATTTTTATTTGTTTGTACATTTTTTAATTTAAGGTAGACAACTCCTATTATATTCTTTAATTTAAAATTAATTATCTCCCCTGTTGATTTAAAAAAAAAATGTTTACATGATTATTTTAAAATGTTTCATATTAGCAGCCGTGTGGCCCGGACTAAGTAATTTTAAAAATAAATTGTGGCAAAAAATATTATATTGCCAATAACATGGTACAACAATAACAAATGAAAATTGGCTAGTCAGAAGCAAAGTATGATTTGTCAGCTTAAATGCTATTTGGGTCTAACTTTGAAAATCTGGCAAGATAACTTTATATGTTAGAAATGCTCTTTCTGGGTGAGGCTTAGAAACCTTTTTGAATGACCCTTGTAATAACATTGCAAGGTGGTCCTAAAACCTTTGCTAATGGTTGTAGGTTTATATTACTACTACTACTACTACTATTACTACTACTACTTGAAAAACAGGTGCAATGCCTCCAACAAAGCTATCATTAAACAATGACCCTGAGGTTAGACATGGTTGGAACTGAAGCATCATTATTTCTTTACCCCTGGGTGCACAAACGGAACCTCACCATCAGGCCTTTTTGGTCTGCTGCCATATTGTGTCAGGTAACCTTCTCCCGTGATTGTCTAAGTGGTTTAGATCTTTTCAAGCAATCAGAGCCTTTGGTATCTCTCGGCCCATCCTCCTTTACTCTAACAATTGTAGACGTGCCAAATCTGCTTAATGTTAAGGCCATTGATCTTCTCATTTTCTGTTTATGTCTATCTAATTCTCATCAAACATGTTCGTGTGTTCAAGTTGTGTTGGCAACACAAACTCTTGACGTCTGATTTCTGTGGTAGGGAAAAATATACATCAATTGTTTAGCTGTTTCTTAAACGTGCTTCATACTTTTTCAGATTTTAATTGAATGTGCCTAATCCATACAATATATATATATATATATATATATATATAGTCTAAAGAAGCTTTGAGTTATTTTAAACAAAAGAAAAAAAAGAGGAGGGAAATGCAGTTTAAAAACAGGGGACCTTAACTTAAGTGTGAAATATTAAAACGGGGATCATCAGCTGTTTACCATGTAACTGTTTCGGAGATTTAAAAACAGGACAGTTATAATATTTATGACTCTCCAATGGTACTGATCAAACGACCATTTCCCCAATAATCAATTGTAGAAATAATTCAGCTTAAATTTCACTAATATATACATACATAAATAAATAATAATATAATAATAATAATACTATCCAAACACTACACCCAAGAACCATTCTGCGATATGGTAGCTAGCAATAAAATTATATAGGAATAAAAGTTGCATTGGAAAAAAAAAAAAAAAGCTTAAGTACCTTAGGTACCAGATAAGTAAGTAGATAAGAGGAAGGAAACCTAGCCATACACATCTAAATACCCAATATATAGTCTAAAGAAGCTTTGAGTTATTTTAAACAAAAGAAAAAAAAAAGGAAAATGCAGTTTAAATTCCCAGAGAAACTAACTAAATCCAAGATATCGCAGACTTAGCATTCGTTGGAAAATTCATAAATAAAAAAGGGGGATTCAAGTATCTAACAGTGTAACAAAAACAGGAGACCTTCACTTAAGCGTGAAATATTATATATATATATATACATATATATATATATATATATATATATATATATATATATATATATATATATATATATACACGGCATAATCATGTTCACACACTAGTTCTCATTGAATTACCCAGTTGAGTGACGTTGAGCCTGGTCAGTAGTAAATGGGTAACCATTTGAGAATATTAGGCACTGTATGTCATCTTCCCTGACTGAGATATACATGCAACTGGGGGCCGCATGTGAATTCGGTATTCCCTAGAAACTTCCTCTTTTGGTGGAAGCCTATCCAAGGTGAATACCGAATGTATAGAATCCATACAACAACTACCAAATAACATTAATATAGGGGGGGGGGGGTCTCTGATACTAATCAGAAAAGAAAACTATTTTTTTGTTTTGTTTTTTTTACTCAGGAATCATGAGTTACCAAGATTAAGAGCCATTCAAGATTAAGGGTTAATGACTTATGGGATCGTTTATGATGAAAAAATGTTTATTAACATTAGATTTTTTTTTTTAATGGAAATCGCTCCAGACAAGGCATGAAGCCACTTGATGTAAGGAGCTAACAAGAATGAATATGATTATCACAAAGACAGGAGATGCCTATTGGCCTTCCTCTTGAAAAAACCAAGGTTATAGGTAGGAGGAAAACAGTCAGCAGGTAGAGAGTTCCACAAGCTTGCAGTTCTTGGAAAGAAGCTACTGAAATAGGAAGCTATATTACAATGAGGTATCAAAACAGAAAATTGATGGAGACCACTAGACCAACGAGTAAAATGAACTGGAACAAAAGAAGCAGGGAATAGATCACATAATTCTGAAGAAAACATGCCATAATAGTATTTATAGAAAAGACTGGGGTTTGAAGAGGACCATGTTATAGCCCTCAGGGAAGCAATCTTGTGGCAACGTGTTCCATATGTGAGAAGTTCATGGAAATTCTGTTTTATGTTTGGCAGATAAAAATCGGGGGAGGGGATGGGGTTACGGTCTGATGAGTGAGAAGCCCATTTAGGATCACACCTTCTACTGATGAGACGATCAGCAAAGTGTCTCCGTGTATCATTGAACGGCGATAAAAGAAAAACTGTTGGACGTTCATGACTGAAACTTGGTGGACAAGTCACGTATAGACTGAAGTTGATTTGTACCAAATATGTTTGGATTGCAGAAAGGATTGTGAATTTTAGTAACGATTCCATGAATGGGTAGCACATAATTTGGGTCACCGTGTATAATTGTTTACGATTCAAACAAACGATTCCCCAATTTCCGGTGGTCTGCAATTAGTCGAATATTATATTACTGCTCTTTTAAGGAAATGGATTGTTCCATCGTCCTTCTCCAGTTTTATGCAGGGTTAGTGCCACCTACTTCTGAACCCTTCAACCAAAGACAGCTCAAGTTTACTGGAGTGCCCTCAAAAGCGATGGTTTCAACAATGCTCTGGAGGTCACATTGGTTTAAGTTTTATCCCCTCAGTCAAGATGTTGTTGGAAACATTATATAGAATCAAGTGTCGATATGCCAGACAGATTACTATTTGGGTCTGAATTTGAATATCCGACAAGATAACTTTATATGTTAGATATCAAATTCAAATTGTTTGAGATCTTTGTACCCCCACCTTATTATTATATTATTAATTTTATTCTATGTCTTTGTGTCTCGTGCTGAGGTTAGATGTTTTGCAATTAACTTCCAGCTTCTGTCTGTTGCCATTTCGTTTGTGCCGCCTGTTAGGAGCAGGTCATCATCAACTGATCCTCTTCATATCTTAAGCGGCCGGCCTACCACGTGGTTTTGGACCATCGATATGTAACACACTTTGGTGCATTTCGGATGACTGACATCGGGTGACGCGGCCCTACCAGTTGAGACATTGTATGTGTATATTTATATTTTAGGTTTATAACGAGAGTTAATTAAAATATCGGGAGACAATTCCTTTCTATCTGAATGGTGAACCTAACTCTGGTCGCTTTCTTTTTTTTTTCTTTTTATTCTTTTCTTTTTTTTTCTGGTCTCCCTTGGCTACTAACATCGTGGATGGAAATTCTCCCCCAACTTTTCCAGCCATAACCACTTCCTTCATCCTAAGTCGATTATTCTACATCGTCTACAACATTTCTGATGTTTTATTTCAAGTGTGTTATTTTGTTTCTGATATTTACCGATTAAACATTTCATTGTTTCTTCTGAGTGCTATATCTCATATTACGCGCAAAGGGCGTGATATTAAGAAAGTAAACCTTTGTTAAATTGTAGCCTCTTGATTTCACTTTTCAGGATTTATGCCAGGAAATTTCAAGTATTATCATTTAATACATATAACAGTAAAACTGAATTTTAATGATTTTTAATGCACTGACCATTAATTTCCATTAGAAATTTCTCTAATTATACATAAAAAATATGGTAATTAATTTTATGATTAATTATATAAAAAATGTCTAAAATTATTATTCATAAACTTTTTTTTATTTTAATCTTTTGCAGGTCGTCTGCAGCATAATTGCCTTCCTCATCCGCTATCAGTTGGCTAAAGTTTTCTATTAATTTTAATTCTTTGCTGATAACAAAAGAGATCATAACTGGTCGTAAAGATGAAAGGAAGCAAAAAGCCAACAAGCGGTCATGTCTTCTTGATGTAAATAGGTGAAAAATACAACCAGCTGATTTACTTGCACCTCAGATAGGATGCAACAATTTTACAAGTAAAAGGGAAGACAACTCAACAAGTATTTTTGGAATTATATTTTTTACTGACATTCAGATTGATAAACGATTTATAAAATATGCAAACAGATTCATTTTCTAAGACATTTGTGCAATCTTCTCAGGTTCTGTAATTATTCTAAGAATTTGTTTGATGAGAAATATTCACACGAGATCTTTCAAATTCGTTGTATGTTGGTGCAATTATTTTCCAAAGATTATCAGATATCATTTTGTTTATAAAGATAAAGTATATACGTATATGTATATAACATTCGTTTTTGTTTTACGTTTTTATTGATTTTCTTACATCTATTACCATCATGAATTTTCTTTGTTGCTGAATACTGGATCTTCATCAAAATATAAGATAATATATCATATATATATATATATATATATATATATATATATATATATATATATATATAAAAGACTCAATGACTGTATGTATGTGTGGGTGTGATGTTTTTGTGTGTTTCCTATAGAAATAAAGGTTAATTTACATAAAATCTAAAAGTGTATTCTTATGTAAAATTTACCAGTGAAGTGTTCTCGAATCTCTAAGTGCCCTCCTAACCTAAGGGAGCTATGGGCCATAACCCCCTTAAAACATCAAATATATCCTTCATTTATGAAATTTAAATCATATGTATAAAATTTTCTGGGGAAGACAATGGAAGCAGTCTCGAATGTCTAAGTGCCCTTCTAACCTAAGGGAGCTACAGGGCCGAACCTCCTTTAAAATTTCAAATATATCCTATTTTGATGAAATTTATATCATATGTATAAGATTCTCCAGAAAAGACATTACCCTACATGACTCTTTGAGGACAGAATCCCCTTAAAACTTCAAAAATGTATATCCGATTTTAATGAAATTTAAATCATATGTATAAGATATTAATTCAAAGAGTTTTCCAACATTTCAACTTCTACCGACTATATTAGGTGGCGAAACGAGAGATGGAAAGGGGGGGGGGGGTAAAAACAAAGGAAGTAATATGGTGTTATGATCATAATGAAAAAGTACATAGTAGTGATCCTCATTCAATGCCGAACAACATCAAGTCTTCCTGCTAGCTTTTATAATTGTCATTGTGTCATTTTATAAGTAACTAACTGTACCTACCCTGCATTGCCCGGCAGTAAAAGACTAACTTGTTTACGAAGAAAGAGAAATTAATTTTGGTGAGTTTAATTTTGTTTATAAAAATAAAGTATATATGTATATGTAAAAAAATATTGTGAAATAGGTATTTTTTTAAAGTTCTTTTTAGTACTTGACGCTAATTGGTTAATAGTAAAAAAAAAAAAATTAAAAAATTTTTAAAAACAAATTTTTTTTTTTAAAAGCAAATAATAATGTGGAATTAATGTGGAGGTTAGAAACACACACACATCTTAGAAAGATCTCCATCATTCCAGTGATAATAGGAGGAACCTGACTCATGCAAAAGAATTTCAAAAGCTACCTGGCGAATATACCCGGTGAACCAAGTGCAAGAGAGATATAAACTATTGCACTTAATGGGAGGATTAGAATCCTAAAAAGATCTCTCAGTTGGAGTTTCTGAAATAGCGGGTGAATGTCTGGCATCTTGTAGGAAAAAAAAAACTGTGAAACCTGAAATAAGGATATGTGACAAGAAGGAAAGAGTAGCAACCCTAGTTGAAGTCAGTGTCCCTATTGATGCTGGCTTAAACAGAGTTGAGAGGGAGAAGATAACTAAATATCAAGGTCTTTTGTACGACATAAAAAGAAACTGGAATCTTAAGAAGATGTCCATCATTCCAGAAATCATAGGAGCTACTGGGCTCGATGAAAAACAAGTTCAAAAACTACTTGCCAAATATAACCAGTGAACCAAGTGCAAGTGAGAGCCAAACAATTGCGCTTAAAGGGGCGATTATAATCCTACAAAAAAGATCTCTCGATTAGAGTCTCTGAAATAGCGGGTGAATGGCTAGCATTCGGTGGAATGACCCATCTCCAACAAAAATAAAAAGATAAGATATAGAGTCAGATGGGTTGCAATAAATTTTAAAAATATATGTCAATATTGACACACGCATACATATACAGGCACACATGTAGCATTAGATAAAACAATATGTCAGTATTCACGCACACACATAGACATACAAACTTAGCAAAAACAAAAAGATAAGAAAATTGAAAAGAAAAAAACACATCTGGGACAACAAAGTAAGCCACGTCTGGTTATGCAAATGATTCATTTTGTTTACCAATCAATGACATTTTAAGTTCGATATAAGCAGCAAGCGTATTTCACCGATTCAAGCGGTTAGTTCAGCGATTAGCTTGACACTTAGTTCTAGTCAGTTTCCATTTTAAGATCGCTTCCCGTTGCGATAATTGGTGTTTGTTGAAGACTCATAGCCCCTGGTCCGTTCGTTCGTTCGTTCAAGTTTAAATCAGTTAATGGCTGATTGATCTTTGACTTTCTATAGGTCCCATTCACTGTCCCGCGGGGGTCAAGGTACAAGCAGTTTTACCCTGATTCAGTTTTATTTACTACAATGATTGGAAACAGTTCAATGTATACAATTAATTGAACACAAGATGCTATTTTAATCATAGCTGGTGAAAAATTGTGATTCCATAATTTTGCCAACAATATTATTATGTAAATCATGATAATAGTTTTGATTGAATTTGAATACGACATAACAGATTTTATAGTTCACAATGGTATCCACGAGGCCAATCAAGCCTCACCCATGATAATATTGAATTGTTGACGATGAATTAGAATAAGCCAGCACTGTCTGGATGACCTTCATATTCAACTTAAGATATATTTAAAAGCTAGGTGTCTAAGTGTTGTACAAAGTGGTCCAAATGTCTTGTTATCCCTACCAAAAAGTAACAACAATAGAGGAAGAAGTAATGCAGCAATACAAAGCACATCTCCTGGATTCAGTTCATTAATTTCAAGAACAGTAAAGCAAAATACAAATACTAAAACAATTGAACTAGTGATATAGAAATGAACATGGATCCAGTTCATTCACTTTCATTAACACTGTCACATATCACGAAGGTCTGTATGAACACGATCATTTTCATGGCACAAAATGATGTGACACCATGACCTGAGTGATGTTTTATAAAGACATTCTTTGGGGATTGTTCCTTCATTGTTATTTTTGTTAAGAGTAACAAGACTTTCGGACCACCCTGTAGAGGTAACAAAACTTTCGAAACACCCTGTCAAGATAACAAGACCTTTGGACCATCCTGTAGAGGTAACAAGACTGTCTGTAACAAGCTCTTCTTGTTTTATGCAGGTTTTTGAATTAAGTATAAAAATGATAATTTACGGTCGGGATTGGAAGCAGGTGTACATGGACGTCCTGATTCATTATCGGGCAATGTGAGGTGGAGTTCCTAGTAAAATTATAAAAATGATCTAATTTTTCTAAAATCAGATAAAAAATATTAAAGATTCCTTGAAAATTATAAAAAAAACTATCTAAATAATTAAATAAAATCTATCTACAAACAAAAACAATTTACTTGAATTCAAACAAATAATTTAATCTTAAGAGAGTCTTATAATTTAATTGGAGCATTGTGAGTAGTGTGTTAAGAAGTTTTTATAATTTAGAAGGTTGTGACAATGCGGGGAGGTTTAAGCACCGGGTGTGTAAAAATAATGTTAAAAACGGAATTTTTCACATAATGTTAGAGTAAGTAGAAAAGTAGAAAATTCCATTAGAGGATATGTAAAAATAATGTTAAAACAGTATTTTCCACATACGGTTAGATTAAGCAGAAAGGTGGAAGATTCCAATAGAAGTTAAAGGTTAGAAATAGGGTGACGTGTCAGGATATGACGTCACAGATGGGAAGACTAGTGACATGTAGCGGATAAGCTGAGAAAATCTTTCTCTTGTTTCTGAACCATGGAAAATGTGGCCGCATTTAGGACAACTGTTCCCTTTTCCTATCAGGGATGGATTGGGGAAGATCCGTGGGGTATTATGTATGCATATTGTATACTGTAAAAGGAAAAACCACGAAAGCATTGTTAAACCTGTAGTATTTCTGCAGTGCTTAAAAGAATGATGACACTGATATACGAAAATATAATGATATATCTTTATTTGCGGTGTAGGAGTGTGGGTTAGTGAGAAAGGAAGATCCACCCACAGAAATTCCACATGTGGTTTTTCTTGGAACCATATTGCCAACTAACTGCCGAAATCAATTTTGGGTTGTTATTATATAACAATTTGTGACCCTCTGCCTCCATCTGCAAATGCCCACTCTGAGACTTCGCTGTCAATGTAGCATCGCCCCCAGGACGTTTTATTTAGCGACAGTGTTTCTTTATGCCGCTAACTTTTTCTTTTAATGGTTCCAATCAAAAATTATTTTATTTTTGACAATCCACCATATTTGTTTTTCCTAGCCAAGTGATCCGACTTCAACCAACAATTATTTTATTTTAATCAATCATGTTATTTTCTTTTCTTCCGGCACGGTGCATGTCCATGGCAAGTGCATCTACTTCTGTCAAATTACCTTTTCAGTATACCTGGCCTGGATATTTAACAAATCCCAAATGACCGTGTGCTGTCTTCATTAATAACTTTTACACTGTTCTTAAAAAGAAGACAATTACAGTAAAAAGAAAAAGAGCAACATCCCTATTATGTCTACTACTGCTACATGTCATCTATGCGACAAGATTCCAGTTGTTTATCTTATGAGCTGTCGTCCGGATAATTTGTTGTGATCAAAGAATTGGTTCACCATAGTGCTATATTGCTATGACTTCTTATATTCAATTAAATTCTTCTAACTTTTAAATTTCTACAAGAGTTCAATATTGCCTGCTCCAAATCTAACACTCCCATTGTCTTGTCAACGTTTGATGGATGACTTCCAAAATACTGTTCTCTGGTCGGCTGCATGGTGCTAATTTCAAAGTCTGACCATACAAGATGTCGTCTGCTTGATCATATCATTCTCAAACATTTGTCGTTTAGACTATTTTAATAAATAAATAAAAACATGCAAGAGACGCTATTGGATATTCTCATTCTACTAAGATAGACAAAGTGTGGTTAGGGAAGGCAAGCGAATCTCCTAAATGCATGTTTGCCAGCATGCACATGTTGACAATAAAAGATGACAAAAGGGGGCTGGTTAAATAAATATGTCTTTATCCACAGTTTGTTTTCGCAAACTATAGTACAATATAAAGTAAACAAACAAAGAGTTAAAACAACCGAATGCACATAATTGTAACAAAGGAAGAAAGGCGTATGAAACACACGGGGAATTTAATTACAGTCAACACATGGGAGTTGATAAGTCCTGGGAGCATATTGTAGCAGCAAGTCCTGGGAGCATATTGAATATCCAGTGTAGCAGCAAGTCCTGGGAACATATACCAGAAAAAACAGTTGGAAATAATTCATACACCATCAACTATGACTATGCAATTCCTACAGCTACATATCTAGAAAACGGAGCTGTTAAACCTGACATCGTAATATGGGACAAAAGGGAAAAAGTAGCAACTCTAGCTAAAGTCAGTGTTCCTAATGATGCTGGTTTAAACAGAGCTGAAAGGGAAAAGATAACGAAATATCAAGGTCTTATGTACGACATGAAAAGAAACTGGAATCTTAGGAAAATCTCCATCATCCCAGTAATTATAGGAGCAATAGAACTAATGAAAAAGAATTTCAAAAGCTATCTGGCGAGTATACCCGGTGAACAGAGTGCAAGAGAAATACAAACAATTGCACTTAATAGGACGATTAAATAAATAACTTATCTAACTAATTAAATACCTTATTTTTAAGATATAAATAAAAATGTTAAAAGTTTGGGTATTATTGTACATTAACATTACGTATGAATACCCTGACAAACCTGGTGGAAAGAGAAAACAGCAACAGAATTATTTTAAGATTTAACGTGGGGGATCAGTTTTGCATATAAATTTAATGTAAAAGAATCCTCCATTTCCCGGCCATTCTAAAGTTTTATGGCAGTTAACTATTTTGTTTTTTGCTATTGGAGATGTATTCTGTGCGTTATTTTTTGGGGGGTGGGGGAGGGGGCACTTTTATAGACGATTACGTGTGGTTTTTGCAACCTTGCCAGTCGAACTTAGGGTTAGTGTTAAAAAATATATTACTTAACTGCTCTAATAAGTTAGAATGACCCTATAAAGTAGAATCTCATTTTTTAAAGGGGGGGGGGTTGTAATTTAGCTGAAGGTGTTAATCTACAAATTTACTAAAGTTTGTTGTTAAAATTGTGGAATTCTCTGAGTAAAAACATTTTTTCAACTATAAGCCCTTCTCCCAATTAATTGCCGCCGAGAGGGCGGGTAGATTTTGCTAGTATATACTATGGGAGAAGTGATTTGGCAATTTAGAAGGAAGAAAAGAAGTTGACTGGTTTTGACACTGTACCCCCTCCCTATTTTGGATTTATGCCAAGCGACTGAGTTTTCGTCTTGGCAGTTGCTACTGATCAGAGAATGTGATTATTTGAAATTTCTAATTTTGACTTTTTTTGATACTTTGTTTTCACTACAATCTATTGGTCCGATGAGGTACAAGTAGTATGGAAGCGTAATTTCATTTTAAAGGTTTACATAATGTATATTTACAAAGCTCTACCTTGTATTGAGCACTTTTGAAAAAATATTGCTTTTAAGTTTATTTCATTAAAATAGTTAATCTTGCTTAATTTATTTATATATATATATATATATATATAAACTGCAACAATATTACCGGACAGAAAAGAGTCGATTCGAAACAAGACCCTATTTTTCCTAAGAAGACCTGAGAATTATTTGCATCAAAAGAAAAGAAAACTAGAATTAATATTAAAGGAATGTTGTTTTTCCATTCTCAATATTTTGGGAGATAAGAAAACCCTAATGCCAGAGATAAAGAAAGAGCGATAACATTCGTCACCAGCCACCTGGTTTTTGTAAGTCGCAAAACAATAGGTTTTTGTTGCCGAGATAATGTTGAATTGTGACAATATTGTCAGACTGAAAGAGATCAAACTGAGAATAGAGTTTGTTTTCTTAGATTATGAACACGTGAAAAGAATTTAAACAAAATGTTTTGACACAGGGAGAAACCAGCCAACATTGATAAGGGAAGGGAAAGGCTGTTTTCTTTGCCTCGAGGTTTGAGACATGGAAAGGCAGAAATGGGTGACCCGCCAGGTGGGCCTTGCATCACAAACCAGTGTACAGCTGTTTTGCATCCTCGGCATTGAGGTAACAGTGGAAGATAGAAACAGATGAAGAAAAGAAGGGCGGAATAAAAATACGATTAGCCATTCCAGAATTAGAAAGTCAGATTGAAAATATCAAATATGGCAAGAAAATAATAATGAGAAAACATTTTCTTTTATTACTGAATTAATTCTATTGAAAGAGAGGTGGAGTCATGCCCGTCTAATTCTCAATATAAGGAAAGTGTAACAAGCCTCATGAGAGACAGAAAGAGAACCTCGACAGACGCACTTGGACTCCATTTTGCTCGTCACCAAATTCCACGTCTTTAAGAGACGGACTCCCGGACTTAGGGTTAATATTGGCAAATCAAGATCGCCCAGAACGTGTTAAGATTTTGCCGATCTGAAACACAGAGAAGTTAGAAGTGTGAAATCACCTTGCCTTGTAACGGAACAAATAATTATCCTTCTAAAGAAAAACTCAACAGACGGAGTTGTTGAATTCTTTTTTCTTTTTTTTTTCATTGTTTCCGAGCAGTACCAGGTGACCAACCAGATTCAAGAACGGACAAATTGATGACGTCACTGGTTGAGGAGTAGGGGGTACATAACAATATTTTATTAAATAAATGTTAAATTATTTTAACCTACAGACGCTGGCATTTCAAGCTATTGCAATCATTAGTGGAGAAGGTGACAATTTCAGACGGTCGCAAGGCACGAACCCAGTACAGCAGTGGTCCTCAACCTTTTTGTTGCCGCGGACCGGTAAACGTTAGACAATTTTACCGCGGCCCGGGGGTAGATTATTTACTTGCAACTTACATGTAGCATCGTACCAACAACATAACATGAAAATAAAAGCCTCGAAATAATAATAAATATATCATTAAAAAGTTTACATTAAAAATTTACTTTAAACATTCCTTTCAAAATAAAATACAGGTACACCAGAAAAACGAATATAAAGTGCATGAACATTTTAACATTACTAGAACACCAAGTCAATGAGAACACTAGTGACTAAGCTTACAAAGCGTATGACTAATCTTATGACAAAGCGTACAAACTGAGATAAAGAGCTTTAAAAACTGCGCACATGTATGCAAACTATATTTCTAAACTGTATTTCTTACGCGGCCCGGTACCAATTGGTCTACGGCCCGGCACCGGTCCGCGGCCCACCGGTTGGGGACCACTGCAGTACAGAATCAGCCTCGACTCTACAAGCTAGCGCTCTAACCCCACGCCATGGGAAATTATCACGTAAAGTAGGGAAATTAAGTTCTATTTGTGCGTTAAGAAAGCAGGCAACAGAATAGTAGACAGTCGAGAGGGTTCAACGAACGTTTTTGGAACCTTGCTTATAGCTAGGTGACAGTCTATTTTTAACTCCCCGAACAGGGATCAACTTTAATTTTTTAAAGGGCTATAACAATATTTTATTAAATAAATATTAAATTATTTTAACCTACAGACGCCGGCGTTTCAACTTTTTGCTATCATCAGTGTAAGGTGTGACAATTTCAGAGGGTCATAAGCCATGAACCCAGTACAAAATCAGCCTAATCCCACGACCGCGGGAAATTATCACATAAAGAAGGGAAATTAATTTCTATTTGTGCGTTAAGAAAGAAGGCATCATATATATATATATATATATATATATGAGAGAGAGAGAGAGGGAAAATAGCAGGCTACATTCCAGTGACCAAGATTTTATTCATTTTACTGTTAACTTTTTTTCTAATTCAAAACTTTTAACATATTTTACGGACCGTTTCGCTCATACCGACCAACCGAAATGAATTGATATACTAATTGTCTATTTATATATGCTCTGTTGAAAAGCGCTAGGTCTGTGAAAAAATAGAAAGTATATGCACAAACATATATTATCCCATATGTCTCTATCTCTTTCTCTCTCTCTGTCTCTATCTCTCTCTCTCTCTCTATATATATATATATATATATATATATATATATATATATTGAGAGGGAGACGGAAGCAAGTGTGGTAGATACTGTATGAAATAACAGAGGGTGGGGGGTCAAACAACATACAATGAGAGAGGGTGAAAGTAATAGACAGAAGTTTAGTAAGAGATGTGTGACTTGGTGAGTGAATATCAAATTACGACTAATTAGAACAATTAAAATGGATTTTTTCCCAAACACCACAATTATTTAATCTATAGCCGAGAGAGAAAAAGAGAAAGAGAGGAGGAGATAGAGCAAGCAGAAAAGCGACTAATTTTGAATTTTGTCTTTCAAACAATACCAAAGAATATTTTAGCATGTATTTTGTGTGATTAAAATATATATTAAAAAAAGCTTTAGAGAAACCAACGTTGATTACCTCAGCTTTTGCATAATGATAGATAACGATTACTTTGTGACAACCAGATGAGGTCTTAAAAAAGGTGAATTCAGCTCTCCCGGCACTTTGATACTTTCTAAGGCAGCACAGATAGTGGGGATTGATTACGGCCTTTTTCTTTTGGCGTGTAATAGGGGGAAATACTGCATTAGAAGTACTCCCAACTGCTGAATCCGGTTTTGTATGTACTGTAAATACATTACCATGGGTAGCCAGAATATGGCATAATCACATTGACACACCGTTTTTCTTTGGATCACTGACACTGAAGTTAAGCGACGTTGAGCTTGTTCAGTACCGAATTGGTGACAATTTAGGGGTACTAGGCGATGTATATAGGAGGACGGCAACACCTTGTAAAAAGAAACTGCAAAAACTAACGTTAAAATCATCTTGTATGAGCAAGATAGACATGCGCCTGGGGATAGCTTGTGAATTTGATATTCCCAAGAAACCACCTCCTCTTTAGGAAGCTGGCTTAACCCACCCGGGGTATGTGCTACGCTAGGACATGAGTAGTCTGAGACAGAAGGATTCTGACTCTTGACAAAATTATTAAATTGATAAGTTTTACAAATACTTCAATGGATTGTGCTCCGATGAATTGGCTGCTCTGGTGCCCCCTCGTCGTATTTTCACTAGACCAACTCAACAATCAACTAAATCCAATCCATTCACTGTGGAGGTCCCCAGATGCCGGAGAGCTTTCTACTCAAATAGCTTCTTTCCTCGTGCTGCTGGCCTCTGGAACTCCCTCCCTGCCCTCTGTTTCCCCGACAGTACTTACATGCAGAAATTTAAAACTAATGTAAACAGACATCTCGCTGTGCGGATCCCAATTTAGGTTGACCCCCCCAACCTTCTCCCTTTTCTTTCTTCTCAGTAGCCCATTACGTCTACAGTGGCGGCCTGCCTTGTCTGGGGTGAACTATGTTTTAAAAAAAAATTTTTTTTTTAAGTTAGTGTATAAAATGTTGGTTTTTTTTTGCCTGGTTCAAGTTTGGCTTCATTCCAGAACTGAAAATTTCTTTCTTAAAGGTGAACCATTTTTGCAAATACGTTTTTTTTTTCTTTCTTTTCTTAACAACCCAGTCTGTGAAAGTCAAGGTTGATTTTTATCTAGACTGGACCAGCTGATCCTGTTTCTCTAGCTCAACCAGGATGGGTGGGTGGTTGGGTGTCAATGTTTGGCATGATAAGATTATGCTAACTTGGTAAAATACTAAGTTAAGTTTAAGTTTGATGTTTTACGAATTTATTGTACTTATCCAACTCATCAGGATTGATAAATTCTCTTCGTTAGCATTTCATTCTTAATTTGTATACATACTAGAAGACGGAGCAGTTTTGTACCACTGTATGTCCCCCTTACAAAAAATTAAAATCAAGATATAATAATACTAAACCTTATATCTAGAATCCTAATTCAAGTTTTGATTAAAATCCATTACATTATTTTGATTCTAGAAAATGTCTTAAGAGGTCTTAAGAAGAAATTGAAGTTCAGAGAATCTTGCTTAATTCAGACTATGAATCAAACTTAATGCAAATCTGAAATATTCGAATTTTCAAATTGTGCCCATATTATGCCCTTTAAAAACCTTTGAAAATACCCCAAAGAAACTGAAATTTTATTAATTGATGTCTAATATGTATTGTTAAAATTTAACAAAAATCGGAGGTATCTGAATTTTGACAAAGAGTTTCCACATCCTTTTACCCTCTTTGTATAAAACTAAATTAAACTGAATGTAACCCACACCTATATTCTAAAATTCATAATAATTGGTTAATTAGTTTAGGAGTGAATCCTATACATAGAAATATATAAACATATACACATATCTAATTTTATATTACGTAATAGAGATTAAACACCATTATTATTTTTATTTTCTTTGATCTTATGAAAGACGATGCATATCATTACATTAAACTCTGTTCACCAGTGTGTGCTGTCAAGCCTTCTTGGGGATCTATGCGTGGTTGTGACATTATAACAATCACACTATTAATCGAATAATTATTGAAATCAAATGCAATAGCATAAAATAAAACGAAATTTTAAAAATCCTATTAAAAAAAATACGAAATTAAATCCATCAGAATGCATTTCGATTTCTTCAGTGGTCTTCATCTATTTACTCATTCTCTCTACAAACATGCATGCCGATATTGTAAACAATTTTGCTCGATTGATTTTTCTAGAAAATCGATCTTTTCTCGATTTTAGTTAGTTTATAACAATTTGGTTTAATTAATAATTTAATAACCAAACGGCATCGTAATAATTAAATTTAGATTTAAAAATCCTATTTTAAATAAAAATAATATTGTAAAAAACGTAAAATAAAAATAGTTAGGCATAATTATAAAATAATAAGTTGATAAAATATAGTTTTAAAAAATAAACATGGTTAAAAAAAATAATAATTTTTTAAAACAAATAGACATAGTTAAAAAAAATAATAACCTGCTAAAAAAATAATTTAAAAATAGTTAAGCATGGTTTTTAAAAAAAACTGAAACTATTTATGGGATTTAAAGACGTCTGATCTCTTTTATTACAACATCGATTTTTTATATGACTAAATTCTTAATTAAACTGTCTTTCTAAAACTGTAAATATCTTTTTACAAGAAATTAAGAGAAAAAACAAAAAAGACGGGAGCAGGGGTCAATGAGTGAAACGGAAATTAAAGTAAAAAGACTCCCGGGCAATGCCAGGTAGGTACATATACATTTGGTAATACCAGGTGTGGTATTTGCCCTGAACTGGCATCCAACTTCCACCGAAAAAGAAAGTTTCTAAGGAATATCAAAACCACATGTCTACCCCAGTCATATGAAATGACATACAGCGCCTTATATTCCCAAATGGTCACCCATCTGATACTGACCCGGCTCAACGTTGCTTAACTTTGGTGATTTAACAAGAACCGATGTGTCAACGTGATTATGCTGTATATAGGTACAGTTAATTAAATATATAATATGGATACTTATCTGCTTTGTTGCTATATTTATCCTGAGACAAATGCAAGAGAAGTTCTTTAGTAAGAAGAAAAACCTGTATTTTGCTTTTGTAGATCTGGAGAAATCTTTTGACAGAGTTCCAAGGGATGTTGTCTGGTGGGTATTGTGTGAACTAGGGGCAAACGAGTGGTTAGTGAAGGTTGCTCATGCAATGTACAGTAATTCTCAAAGTCATGTTAGAATGAATAGCACATTTCGTGAAAGCTTAAATGTTGAAGTGGGAGTGCATCAGGGCTCTGTACTGAGTCCGTTTCTTTTCATCTGTGTCTTAGAGGCATTGTCCAGGGAGTTCCGCACGGGTTGTCCAGAAGAGATGCTGTATGCTGATGACTTAGTACTAACCTGTGAAACAATGGAAGGTTTACTTGGCAAGTTCAAAACTTGGGGGAATGCTATGGAAAGTAAAGGCCTGAGAGTGAATGACACCAAGACAAAAGTGTTGATTAGTGGTTGTAGCGTTGAAAATCCTCCAGAAAGAGGAAAATTCCCATGCTCAGTTTGTGGTAAGGGAGTCGGGTGCAACTCAATTTTCTGTGGTACCTGTAAGCATCGGATACACAAGAAGTGCAGTGGAATTACAGGTAAGTTGAGAGATCTCAATCAGTTTGTGTGCACGAAGTGTAGGACAACAGGGACGAATGCAAATTCAGATATGGAGAAAATATGTGTGGATGGCGAAGTTATTGAGGTTGTTACCTTGGTGATACCATTGGAAAACAGGGTGGAGCAGATGCTAGAGTGATAGTTAGAATTAGGAGTGAATGGAGTAAGTTCAGGGAACTTTTGCCATTACTAACTAGCAGAGCGTTACCACTTTCGACCAAGGGAGGAGTCTATCAGGCATGTGTACGTGTGATGATGTATGGAAATGAAACCTGGCCAATGAGAGTTGAGGACATGCGTTGCATGGAGAGAAATGATATGAGAATGATACAATGGATGTGTAATGCAAGTCTTAAAGACAGGATCAGATCTGATGAACTCAGAGGAAGATTAAATCTGGACAGTATAGGGAGATGTGTGCAGAACAGGAGGCTTTGATAGTATGATCATGTTGAAAAAAATGGATGAGAGTTCCTGGGTTAGTAGATGTAGTAAAATTGAGGTAGCAGAGTCAGCCCACAGGGGAAGGCCAAGGAAAACATAGGAGGGGGGGGGGGCATGATAAAGATGGACTTGAGAGAAAGAGTGATAAATAAAGACCTGGTTTGAGATAGGTTAGCTTGGAAGTTAATTTCTAAAAGCCGTCCAACACATGCCAGCATGTAAAACAGACGTTAAACCGAATATTATGATGATGATGATGTTTATAAAAAGTAACACATTGATTTGGTTACAAATTGGAGCGACCCAGTGGGAGGGTTAGGGATTGAACCCCAAGAGTCGCCACTGACATTAGTGAGTTATCATACATGCAAGAACAAATTATGTAAATGGTTCTTAACTCACACTTATAGAGTTGGTCAGATGTGAAAGCCTTCATTGCCAGATGCCAAATACCTTCAAATGTGTCTGCGCGCATCCTAAGCATCAACAGTCAAAAGTGATCCGCCGAAAGCAGATAAATAGCTCGGCGCCATGAACCAGAGAGGGCATTCAATGGCACACTGTCAACATGACTCTCGTTCACCGTCTCACCCTCATCCCTACAGGCAAAATATCTTCTCACAGAACATCAACTAATTTTCAACAAGCATAAGATGCTTCTGATTCAAAAGGACATTCATCTTCAGACGGACAATTCATAGACATCTATATAATAATATGCTAAGGTATTTCATGTTCATACGTACATTATCACCTTTCACACACATTTGAAAAAGAATAAGATCGTATAATCAGCAAAGATGTTGATTGTTGATTAACCTGATGTCGCCAAGGTAAAGAATTCCGGCTTTGAATTGTTTCAAAATCAAATTATATCGTCTCGTCGACTAAAACAAAACAATTTTAAATAAATACATTTCAAAAAATCACATTGGTTTTATTGATTTGAAGAATATTTACCTGACAATTATTTTTTTCTTTGAAAAAGAATTAAATTGCTACAATTTTAAATAAATAAATAAATAAGATAAATATTTGATTTATTTATTTAAAGAATATTTTGCTGACATTCACAATTATTTTTATGGAAGAAAATGGTATTGTTTTCTTTCTTAATAGGACTGACACTGAGAGACATTTATTAATTCAAAAGGAATATTATTATTAACAGTAAATTATAAAGATTGATGTAGAAATCACCGTGAAATTTCCACGGTATTCCGCGAATTATAATAATTGCAATGCCAACTAATTTTTTGGGGATCGTCTGCCGTCCTTTTCATTTACAGAAACAGCTGTTTGTAGTGTAGTCTAGTTTTGGGAAAATTTATTTTCCTGGAATTTTGGCAGTGTCGGAGTGAGGGGGGGGGGATCATCATTTCTTGACATGATGTGTCCGCTTCTTCTTTCGTGTGAATCAGATGATTCTAGTGTTGGCATTAGTTTCCCCGATGTTTTTCTAGTTATAAATCTTTCTGGAAAGACATCAGGTACTTATGGGAAGGACCACGAGAAGGTTGCCAACATCCCTAAGTGAAAGTGGTACTGTGGAACCGACTGGATTCGAACTTGGAACACCCAGGTCTTCAGTCCGTGTCGATATCCACTTAACCACAGTCCTCTTATCACCATCATCATCAGCAGCGTTACGTCTGCCTGCTCTGATGTTGCCGACGGTGGGCCTTAACAGTCTGCTAAGAGGACGGAAGTTGAACCCTGATTGATTGATTGGGATGGCACATTGCTTTATAGATTTTGGCACTAATCTCAACAGTTCTGGACATTTCAACTTTGAATGAAGACGTGTTTTACTGGGCTCCGTCGATAATTACTTTCCTGGGTCTATTTGCTTATTTGCTGCATTTTTGTGTCTTTGTTGTTTCCACCTTTTTCATCTTGTTCCTTGTTACCTAAAAGATGAATTTTGTTGTCACGGTTTCTGTGTCTTCCTTGTAGCTACAATAATGTACCAAAATAAAAGAAAAACACCAACAACATATTTGCTCAATGGCGTCATGTTTTTGTGATGCTTTATTTTTTTACACGTTACGCAAGCTTCTCTTCACCCAATTACCGGGGGGGGGGGGCAAATGAAGTTAGAAACACAGGCAGATCACGGGCCAGAGATACAGATGATTCTCTCTTCTTTACGACGTCTCATTTAAGACTTCCTGTCTGTGACGTCATATCCTGACATGTACTCCTAACCTCTAACTTGACTTTTAATGGAATTTTCCACTCTGTGCTTAATTTTAACCTCATGTGGAAAATTCCCGATTTTAACCTTATTTTTACACACCCGCATGTAAATATCGCTACATAAGTTTTAATAAAACATTCTTTTCCAGGTATTTCAAATTAAGCTCAATAAAAGAAATATAAACTCCTGTTTATGAAAATGCATGATTGACCTAATGGAATAGGCTATTGTAGTCATTTATGCATTAGTATTGTTAGGAAAGGCATGAACCCACAATCCTCCCACCCACCAAGCGATGGGTAAAATAGCATCTTCTGTTCAATTAATCGTTTCTAATGGGTGCTGTATTTCGAAATAAAATAGACTGATTTTACATAAAAAATAGACAAATCAAACAAATGAGAATTAAGTGTTTAATATTAAGGTGAGTATGTTAGCTGGTAGATATATTAGCTAGTATATATTGCTGAGATATATACGGCAGTTATTTTGGAAAACAGGAAACAGAGACCATGAAAAAGTCAAGAGATTGATCCAACTGAATCATGAGATGAAAAGAGCGGACATGACGTCACCTGTTCTCAGACTGACAGTATTATACTAGGAGCAGAGAGTTAGTTTAAAGCAACCGAAGTGGGAACACACGTTTAAGAATAGTCACACAAAATATAAATATAATTAACTTAAAAGAAACTCTCTTTCTCTCTCTACCTCATTTTTAACTTTCAGTCACTAGACGATCATATAGTTAAATAAATCTTTCATTCCTCTAAGAACGTGTTCTTAGAATTGATTGCATGATAATTAATGTAAGAAATGCACCATGGACTTTGTTTCAGATAATGGAATTATCCCCGATCAGGAGGATAACAACACACATGCACATATCAACAACTGATTATCAGTCAGGAAGGCTAATGATGCAGTGAAGTCAACAAATAATTTAAAGTTGATTAAAATAATTTAAAAAACTAAATGATTGCTGCAAAGTATGGAAGATGTCCCTTCCAACGTCCGTCATTGCTAAATAAAAAGCAAATGGCCGCTTCCACAGAATGTTATATAATAATAAGGGGGAGATAACTCCCATTTACTCTTTCAACACGAGAGTAGATAACTCCTTTACTTATACATGCCCCCCCCCTCCTGTGACCACGGTATAAATTGGCGTGGTCATCTTCGTATGCACCAGAGAACCCGTGCGATTTTTGGGGACAAGTTTCTTGGCGCTCTTGTTCTGCGACATGATGGTTGTTTCAATGGTGGGGGACTAACCGGGTGTGTATATCTTCCTGTGTTGCTCTCCAACACCCCTGCGGTATCATCCATTTCCATTTCTTCCTCCTCAGGCTCACTGGGTTGTCTGAGTGTAATTGTAATGTAATGAATTGTGTTCCTTTAACCGTGCAATGCGTTTTTCCTTCTTTTTCTTCCGTCTTCTCCCAACGTATCCGATCTTCGTGACGTTCTCTACTCGACTGCCACCGATCCAAAAGACACCGCCTTTTATGTAGCCTTCTTGCTACACCTAATTTGCATAATGCAACCCTCTCAGTCTCGTAATTTAATGGGCGTGGGTTCGCGCCTCGGTGTTACGACTGTCTCCTTCCGAGCCGTCACTACACTCCCCCCTGATCTCATGATCACAAAGATGACACCTCGGCGGTCGTCTTTGCCGGGTGCTCCTTCGCAAAAGTGGGGCTTCTTCAGAGGCGTGGGCTTCTTCGGGGGTGTGGGACTCTTCAGGATTGCGGGCTTCTACTTTTGTCTCGGGTAAATCATCCGACTCCGTGTCGTCGTCAGTTATCAGACTCTCTGAAGATGTTGCGCTGTCAGAATCTTCCTCTAACGAAGGTATACTATAGCGTGGGCGCAGGTCCTTCACATGTCTGGGCATTCCATTCACCACGACAGATTGTGGACTGATTAGTTCTGTTACCCGACCTTGGCCAAAACTCGTGGTGCAGCGATTCTCCGGTGACTTCACCCACACGCAGTCTCCAACCTGGTAAGGACCGTGTTCAGGATCTGCTGATGATGACATCACGTCAACCCCTTTTACCCTCACTTCGTAACGGTAGATCGCATTGGCTGGTGCGGTCAAATGTGACTCATCGTCTTTTGGTGTGACGTTATGCCAGTAGACAGCCTCTTGTATGGAGCAGCTCATTCTAGCCGCAATCCGTTTTACGGTACGGTGGCACCGCTCTGCAATTCCGTTCCCGGCTGGGGCATATGCACAACGGAATCTCAGGTTCACGCCCCATTCATGTGCGAAAATCCTGAATTCCCTGCTGCGAAAGGCTGTGTCGTTATCGGTGAGTAGTTCCCGCGGTGGGCCACGCTCAAAAAAGACAACTCTCAGTTGACCAATCACGCTTGTCGTGCCAACTGCCTCCACACAGAAAACCGCGACGGGCCACAATCTGTGATAGTTAGGAAATGATAACCACCGTAATGTGTAATGTCCATCCCCAACCTCTGCCAGTTGCTGCTCACCTCCAGTTTTCCCTTCTCCCAGTGAACCGGCGCTGGATCTATTGATTGGCATTCTACGCAGGTTTGTATAGCCGACTTAACCGTTGCTTTCGCCGTTGCAGGACAAACTCTTCTGGCGAAATAAGTTGTGCGTCGCACTCCTGGGTGTCCACTGCGTTTGTGAATATCCATGATCTGGGCCGCGTCCAGTTCATCTACGTGTACAGCACCTATCAGGGGCTCGGGCCCCTTTTCCCTTTTCATTGCGTCAAACCACTGCTGTGGCACGCGCGTCAGTTGGTCGGCCACGTTTTGAATCAATGCAACCAACGTTACGTCCACCGAGAGCTTGTACTCCATCACAAGCTCCTTGAGTGTGCTCAACCGTCTCCTAATTAGCATCTCACTGGCTGCCTTGGTGCGAACTCGTGTTTTCTCAGTTAGAGTGTCCGACACCCAGTGGTACACACATGCAGAGTCGGTCTTTATATGCAATACCTTGCTCTGCCACTGCAGAGCCAAGTTGATGCCCTTCAACACGGCGTCCAGTTCGGCTAAATTAATATGCTGGGCATCGTTCTCAGGTCGCAGCCAACAAGCATCCTCCAACACTGTCCCCTGTCTTTCCAATGCAACCCCAGTTGCTAGCGAGCTGGCATCGACCCATACATTCACTTCCCGGCCGTTCACGCACCAGTCTCCACAAGCTGGATCACTCCGCTTCACTGCATCCATAGTCTCGCATATCATATTCCGGAGGAGGGAGTCAGTCACTTTGTCATCCCAGCCTTTTGTGATCGAACTGGCTCTCCTCTTAATCACTCCGCATGCCACACGAAGCCATGCACACACCGGGAAGTGCCCAACAAGCCTTCCACATAAGGAGAACACAGTTCGTCGTGTGACGATGTCGGGAACTTCTTGAACTGTGTGTCCTCGCTTCCAGCGCAAGACGCCGCGCTCCCTCCAGACCATTAATCCCAGCACGCATGTGCCGTCCCCCAACCGCTCCGGGTCCTTACATTCCAGTCCGAACCGAGCCAAATGTTCCCTAACACAAGACGCGGGCATAACATCTTCGTCAACCAGGATATCATCGATGTAAGCCGATGTTGCGCGGTCCATGGCTTCCTCATGTGATAGAACCGTGCTGACGATGGCCTTCATGACAAGGGGAGCCACATTCAATCCAAATCCTAGACGCGTCAGACAGTACCTCTTTCCATCGATCTCCACAGTCTGGTACGGCCACAGTGTCTCGTGGATTCGTACTTGGAGGTACGCTCTCCTTTAACCGGGCCTCTATCTGCTCTACGTCCAGTTGGTCGCTCTCGTCCATCTCCAAGTACAGGGCCAACGCGTCCCCCTCCAGATATAATGGGAGCAGGCTCGCCACATCATCCACCTTCTGAAGTCTCGCCACCAGTCTCAGTTTCTTAAGCCATGCTACCACGTCTCCCTCGCCAGTAAATGGCTTTACCATGTCACTGTGTATGCGTACCTTCGCCATAGCAAAAAAGCCGAGATAGCTTGTAATTGTAATGTAATGAATTGTGTTCCTTTAACCGTGCAATGCGTTTTTCCTTCTTTTTCTTCCGTCTTCTCCCAACGTATCCGATCTTCGTGACGTTCTCTACTCGACTGCCACCGATCCAAAAGACACCGCCTTTTATGTAGCCTTCTTGCTACACCTAATTTGCATAATGCAACCCTCTCAGTCTCGTAATTTAATGGGCGTGGGTTCGCGCCTCGGTGTTACGACTGTCTCCTTCCGAGCCGTCACTACACTGAGATTGATGTTTCGTTCAACATCCATTGCTTCCTCAGTGGGTCGTTCCTGTGGGGGTTCAGGATTTGTGGACAGATTTGAGATCCCTGCAGTGGCATATTGTGGCCCATCCATAACTGGGTGGATTTTACGGAAAAATCGACGGTTGCACAGCATTATTCGATTGCTCCCATCTACCCGCACTCGGTACTGCCGGTTACCATGTGTCTCCACGATCCTCCCTGTCTTCGTCCATCGACGAGAGTAATTACCATCCTGGTTCTGGATCTGGACGAATTCTCCAACTCGGAGTTCCCGGAGTGGGCTGATTATAGAACTGCTCATTCCGCATATGCCTCTTGGCCATTGCCAACTCCCTTTGTTTGCCTATTTCTGTCCATTGTTTACGGGTTTGATATTTATTCCGTAGGACCGGAACGTGGTCTTTAATGATTCGACCGTATAGCATTACGGCTGGAGACATGTTAAGGTCTTGGACAGGAGTATTGCGATGGGTTAGCAGCCCGATCATGGCATAGACGTCCATAACTGTCCATATTGTCAGCAAGTATTCGTTTTGCTGTCTTAACGGCTAACTCTATGTTAGAGTTTGTGTCTGTTGGCTTCTGTTGGTTTGAATGGGATGGTTTCTGGTTTCATCGCGGACAAACGTTCTGCACGGGCACCCACATGGGGCAATTTCCTTCATGTCTCTTAACGAGTATTTTGCGACAATGAAGTTGGGAAATTGTAAGGCAACAAACCCAGATCCTTCAAGGCAGTCTGTGACAAATAAAATCCTGATGTATTGTCTGTTACATATACTGCCTGTCGTGTCCTTTTTGTTCCCACTTTTATGCATAGAAACAAAACACCTCTGATCTGTAATCAGTTATCTGTTATGCCCCATATCCGATGGGTAGTTGACATGAGGTACCCAAGGAGTTTATGAATCTCAGGTCCACTCGAACAAGTCTGCAAAGGCTGAGATGCGATGACCATGCTGGTTCCCCAGTTTCTTTGGTATTCGTCCATATTTTTTATGAATTCCAGGCATCATGGTGACTTCCACTGTCACCGAAGAGAGTAGCTCTAGGGCGCTCATCTGAAATTGTTCCCCATCCAACTCGAGGTGAGGCACGTTTGTCGATTGTGTTTTGTTATACCTGCTGTCCTCGTGAGCAGAACAACTATCCGGAGCACTGTTAGTGAACATGAACGACTCCCCACTCCTTGACATTTTACTCGTGGCTTCCGTTTTGGACCCCACAAGTTTACGGCATACTTTATTCATGTGCCCCATCACTCCACAAAAGTGGCATTTGAGTCCAACTGCCAGGCAATCCTTCATGTTCATTGACCCTCTGGGGTGTGAAGTCTCTCCACATCCATTGCAAGGTTTGGTGTATCGTGGAGTTGGGAAGCCCCTGATCCTCTGGTAATGCTGTTCTTGGTTCGACCTTTGTACATTGGATAACGTAAGAGAGGGTGTGGCATTGTAGAAGTGAGGGGTTGACTTGTCTGTTGCCTCCAGATAGACCAACCGTGTGAACTTCTGGTCGAAAGTATCAAGTGATGCTACCTCCGCCAGTACCTTACTTTGGTGTTCTACATTGCTAAGTCCTGCTATCATTTGTCCGGTGACCATGTTATCTGAGTAGTCTACTTGCTGCCTGCAACTTTGTTCATTTGGACATCGAACCCTGAATTTGCAGAGTTTAGCATGGTCACGTCATCTCGATAAAAAATGCATTATCGACTCACCCTCTTTCTGCCTCATGGAGTGGAATTTCTGTCGGTGGACTTCTTTGTGTAATCCTCTTACTGCCACCAGTCGTATCTGACGTAAAAGGTACTCCTTCCATGGTAGAGTTGAGTGTTTCTGGCCCTACTAGTTCGAAGAGTAGCCTGTTCGTTTCCGGTGTGCATGTCTCCCGTAGTTTGTTCCGGAATGCGGCTGGGTCTTCCAATCCACATACATCCTTGTATCGAGCCCATGTATCCAAAAACAATGCCCATTCTCCGTCTGTGGTATCCAATCCTATTGAGGGTCGTTCTGGTCTTTTAACTCGCAACGTATTAGACTAATCGTGAAGCATTTATTTTCGGAGCTCAATATTTTCTTTTTGCAGCTCGATAAGTTGTTTCATTAATAGTACACCTTCATGCTCCATGGTGGCTGGTGGTAGGTAAGTTTAATGTCCGACGTAGAAATAATTGCAATATTGAAAGGGGGTCCCAAGATGGTCCCAAAGGAGCATGAACAACACCACTGAAAAGCTATGAATATTTCATATTTTAGCTTTTACATTTTAGCATTCTCCGATGTTGACCGAAAATAAATAACCCAACATCACCGATTCCCTAAAACGTTTTGACATAACTGAAACAAACTATATCAAGCAAAAGTTGAAAAGAGGGCCAACATATGTACGTAAAAATGATAAAAAGAAAATATATAGGAACACATTTTCGTCCGTCAGTGGTGAACGAAAAAAATAGTTTTTAAACAAGGAGATGAGCAAAAATTTTGAAAAACCTTTAAAAGAGTCACTTTATGATGACAAAATGGTTTTGTTTGGCTATTTCAATGTTAGATGAGTTTCTTGGAGGAGTCCATTTATGGTCAGTGGTAAAGTTACTTGTTTTACTTTTTCTTTTTTTATACCAAACCATGTCTGTCTGGGTTTTGTCACAAGTTAGGTCTCTGTTTTGCCCTTATGTTAAATATCCAGGCTGGGTGTACCAAAAAGTTAATTTGACAGGAGTAGACGCACTTGACAAGGACCTATCCCCCAAAAGACAACATAACATGATTGATTGTCGAAAATAAAATAATCGTTGGTTGAAGTCAAGCCACCTGGTTGAGAAAAACAAACATAACGATTGTCAGAAATAAAATAATTGATTGATTGAAACCACCTGCAAAAGTTATCAGCAGAAGGATATACCCCGTCACCAAATAAAATGCCCTGGAAGCATGGCTACATTGACAGTTAAGTCCCACAGTGGGTGTTTGCATGTGGATGCACAGATGTCACAAATTGTTATATAATTATTAAAAAAAACGAAATTGATCATTATTTAACTGGCGAAAAAAATATAAAAACAAAAGTAATTTTAAACACTTAATTAGAGTTAGGCGCATATGGAATAGTTAATTATAAAGTATGTTTTATAATTGTGTCTATTTTTCTATTGTTTTTTTAAATGTTTTCTTTTATAAGTGAGATTAACCTGTAAAAAGTTGCAGTATTTACTGGTACCAAATATAAAGTATGAATTTTTAGGTTGCCAATTTTATAGTGTGCATTCTAATAAAGGGGTCACCACTGAAAAATACGAATATTAGATGATACTTCCTTTATTCTGCGTGTTCTTAACGAGGGATCACCAGTGAACAGCTGCAAATATTTTATATTCTAGCTTTCCACATCCTCTGTATATGTTGGGATATTGTGGAGTCTTGGAGATCTTGGCTTTCTAGGACCGTTGTTCACGGTCCGACCTCTGCATGTTGGATAATGTAATGAGGAGGTGCATGGTTTCAACTTATCTGTTGTCCCTAGACTGACTAGCTTGTCGAACTTTTGCTCTAGAGTTGTGTAGATCTGGCCTCTGCTAATATCTTTCTCTTGTGTTCGATATTAGCAAGTGCTGCCACTATGTCGTTGAAATAGTTTGCTTGCCAACCATTGTTTATTTGTTTGGTGAAGTTACTGAAAACGTCAAAATTATGCTAGGGATCGTAAATGAGCTAGAAGTGTGTGACTGATTCTCCATCTTTCTGTCTCAAAGAGTAGAAATTCTGCCGAGGTATTTCTTTCTACAGCCCGATGATGATGATGATGATGATGATGATGATGATGATGATGATGATGATGATGATGATGATGATGATGATGATGACGATGATGATGACGACGATGATGATGATGATTATGATTTATTGTGTAGAGTGGAGAGTTGATATTAGTTGAATGTCGAGATGGGAGATACTTGTTGAAGATCAAGGTAGCCATTTTCTTGCAGCATCTGTGTTTATCTGACTCGGGTCGTTTGAGATGAAGAAGAAGTTCCAAATAAAATACCAACATCTTCTCTACAATAAAATCAAACTTTATTTAACAGTGTCGACAGGAATACAGGAATGTAAGGCAAGTTGGATCGGCAGGCGTGTGTTAGAGTAGAAATGTAACTGAGTTCCAGGTTTTAGGTTTATTCCCGCCTTTGGGACTCGTCTCCAGTCTAAGTGACGACGAGAGATGAAGCAGGGATTCAATGTCTTGCCATGTCTACACCTCGACAGGAACAGAATTGTAATTGCAGTGAAAATAGCTGGGCGAAAATTAGGAAAAGCTGTGCACATGCAGAAGTGTTCGAATTGACTAATGTATTTCTATGCAAGGGATTGCATATATACAGAAGAAATAGATGTCGGTCGTGCAACTGCTACAATTGTACAATTGTGTGGTGAAGTTGAGTGTCTTGGCTCTCTCTCGCTCGATCAAAGAGCAGTCTGTTCACCTCGATTTGTGTTTTTTGACATGGGACTTGTTCAGCTGGCTACAAAATCCTTCCATTCCTAGCACAATATTTTCTTTCGGTAACTCAATAAGTTGTTGTATGAGTTCTAAATACTGCTGGTCTACAACTGGTCTTGTTTTAAAGTTGTCATTCTGAACGTTGGTAATTTTCCTTTTGGAAAATGGTCAGAGTTACAAGTGTAAAGTGTTCTGGTCTCGGATGGTGAGTTAATACTATTTTACAGAGGCTGGCTTATATAGCCCTCATTTACCTGCATATGTAAAGTATCGCATGTGGACGAGTTAGTCCTATATTATTGGGTTACCAGTGTTGGATGAAAGGACATCTCCCCCATATAATACGTCCAATATACTACTCTACAGATATGATTAGTTATCTATCTATATGCACATATATCAATGTGAAATTCTGCATATACAGGGTGGGCCAAAATAAGGGTCCTATCTTTAAATTTGAATAACTTGAATTTGAATAACTTCCACAAAATAAAAGTTAAACTCACCAAACTTTATGTGTGTGTAGACTGACCCTTCCGAGATTTTTTGAAATAAACAAAACAAATTTTAGCCGAAAAACACTTCTTAAAACTTACAAAAACTAAAGTATTGTTTTTTACACTGTTTTGAGTTTTTTAAGCAAAAATAATGTTTTCTAAATGAGGGTACGTTCCTTAGGGCTAATACGGCTCATGCTTGCTTCGGAAGGGGTCCTTTACTTATTCTAAAAAAAAAAATTTTTTTAAATCAATAAATAAAAAAGTTATGAATTTTTAAAAATAGGACCCTTATTTTTGCCCACCCTGTATTTATACATCTATGTTACAAATCAGTCCAGCAGTGGCTTTGTTGCTGTTGGCCTACTGTTCTGTTTAGTTCATCCTCCCAAACTTTACCTTCTCTTCAAGGAGGGGTTGGTTTATTGCCAATCGCCTGACGCACTTCTACCAGGAAATGCTTACAGGGCTACTCAGGCATTTTTTGTAGGCCAAAGTGCACTTATCCTTGTGCACTGGCTTCTCAAAACTACACCTGACCTTGTGTCTAACCTCCTGGAGAGGGGTTAAATAATATGCTAACATCAAATAGTTTAGTATAATGTTAAATCACTAATACACTATGTATCTGAAATATTGATTAAATACAATTCTTAAAACGCTTAAACAATAGTCATTGTACATTTCATTTGTTATACATGTTTAAAAGCTTGTTTCAATAAATAATTGTCCTGTGTTATTCATACTTTTATTATATTGTATCATATTGTCCTTGGCCTTCTCCTGTTATGCATTTCAGAAAGTAATTAAACAAAATAAAACAGAATAAGTATGTAAAAGGTATTAAATCGTTTTTTGTTAAATGTAGGGTTAATTTTAAAGGGAGGTAATTCAAATTAAAACTGTCGTAAATAAAACTTGATCAGGGTACTGCTTTTTATGCTAACTCCCACGGAACAGCGAATGGGACATGTAGAAAGCCAAAGGTCTCAAACTTCGAAGGATGAACGGATCAAGGGTTACACATTTTTAAGGAATTCTGCTTTCAATAAACACTGCCTCAAACAAAACACCGGTTATCGCAATGGAAATCGACTAGAAATAAATGTTGATGACCCACCTACCGAATAGTGAATCATGCCTAAACAAATCATTTACATAACCAACCGCAACTTACTTTGCTGCTCCGAATGTCTGGCTACAACTGCTTGTGAAAAACGAATCATTTGCATAACTAGACACGGCTCACTTCACTGTCCCGGATGTTTGGACAAGCCATTATCACCCTTTCCACTGCAGACACAACACCACAAGTCTGACTTCGATTAGCGTGGGCGACTATTATTACTGAAGACAGTGAGCAATTCATTGTTAGTATCAGCATCACAATCATCATCATCATCATCATCATCATGATCATCAGTTTAACGCCCGTTTTACATACTGGTATGTGTTGAACAGCTTGAATAAACTTATTACCAAACTAACCTATCTCTGGCCAGGTCTTTATTTATCCCTCTTTCTCTCAGTTTTTCCCCATGTCTTCCTTGACCTGTTCCTGTGAACTGGATATGCTATCTCAATTGTTTTACATCTACTGACTCAAGAACTCTCATCCATTCTTTTAACGTGACCATACCATCAAAGTCTCCTGTCCTGCACACATCTCCCTATACTGTCCAGATTTAATCTTCCTCTGAGGTCATCAGAACTAAGCCTGTCTTTAAAACTCACATTATACAGCCATGATATCATTCTCATATCATTTCTCTCCATGCAACGCATTTCCTCACCCCTCACTGGCCATTTTTCACTTCTATACAACATCACACAACAACAAAAATTTTTCATGTTTTTAAAATTTTATTAGTTTTTTTTCTTCCGTCATCATCATGATCATCATCGGTTTAACATTCGTTTTACATGCTGGCATACGTTGGACGGCTTTAAGTAATTGACTTCCATTTGCATTCACTTTCCAAAAAGCGCTCTTAACAAAGTTTACGAATCGCCTCAATTTCTTGTGTATTTATATACAAATTGTAGTTACTTTCTATTTGTATCTTTTTTTATTTGTTTTTTTTTCTACAGTTAAAAATGTGTATACTGAAGAGGGCAGTACATTTTCTGTGGAAAAAAGTGCAGGCGTAAAAATAGTTTATTAGCGAATTCTATTTTCTTAATGTTAGATCGTCAGGTGTCATTTACAACCACCACTCCCTTGGTACAACCACCACTCCCTTGTTAGTGTTACCTTCACCTTTCTTTTCTGATTGTGAAACTATTGAATGTTGTCAGTCTGATGAAGCACACATTCAGCAGTGAGTGAACAGCCCCATGCCGGGTACTTTGCCCCAATATGTTTCTGCCCTCCAGGAACTCCGTCGATCGCATTTCAGATATCGACTCATATTTGATCCCCTGCTCTAGGACTACATTGAATAACTGGCCGATTTATTTTTTTGTCTGGCAACAGGACGCTTGTTGCAGTTTGGCTAACTATATAAGCCAACATGGTTAGCTACTATACTGGCGATTTTGTCTAGCCGTTGACTTGATCAGCTGCTCATGCTAATGTTCTGGAGAATTCTCCAGGCTGTCGACTAATGATCACTGTAATTAAACTGCAGTGCAGTGAAACAATTTCTTCTTCAAGCCACTGAGCTCTCATTCAACCGCAGCACAACAGGACCATTTCTCTTGCAGTCCACCAAGTTTTACTTCAATTGCAGTGCAATAGGAACATTTTTCCTTCAGTTCACTGCAGTACGATAGGAACATTTTTCCTTCAGTTCACTGCAGTACGATAGGAACATTTTTCCTTCAGTTCACTGCAGTACGATAGGAACATTTTTCCTTCAGTTCACTGCAGTACGATAGGAACATTTTTGTTTCAGTTTGCCAAGCTGTCATTTAATCACAGGGTAACAAGACCATTTTACCTTTAGTCCACCGAACTGTTTTCAAACACAGTACTATGTGACCATTTCTCTTGCAGTCCACTGCAGTATGACAGAACAATTTCACTTCAGTCCTTCAAACAGTTCTTCAACAGCAATGTCAATGCTTTAACCATAATCGTTGGAAAAGCAAGCTGACCAGGGTACTTAACGTCAATGTTCCTATGATGCTGGAAACTAAACTCAATCATAATTGTACCAAATAAAATTCGACTATTTTTATTGTTATCAATTCCTGTGTTTTCAGCGTTCTTTGCCACATTGTCTTTGTGTCTAACAAGTTGCAAGACTGATATCTGTACATGGCCCCCGCAACAAAATAATGAAGATGTAAGGGCGGACTTGTATGGCACCGAGTCCCCTCTCCACATTTAAAAATGTTATTCCAAAGAATTTTAAAAATTCTTTGGAATAGTACTGATTAAACGCCACATTTTCAGATTACATATTATTTTAAACATATCCGTTTTGTGTTTAAATGGGGTGATCCACATTAAATGTCTGTACACACAATCGAAACACACATAAATTGCCAGGGTAAACACGGAGAATGTGTGGGTTTTGTAGTAAAGTAAATGTAACTTACTTTGATGATGTCTGGGAACCATTTTATACACGAATACTACGACCAGTAGAAAAGGTGTCATGCAGAAGTCACGTCTTAACTGTCCAGAAGCGATACCTGACAACACAACGTCAGCGGTGTGAAAACTGTGTAAGAACTGAAAGCCGGGCTAACACACTAGTCCAGGCAAAATAAGGTTCGACTTGGAACAAATTGCAACAGAATTTTTTTCACCACCAGGCATTCCCATGAGGTGTCTAGAACATCATACTAAAAGTCCTAAGGAATCAACGTTGAGGAAATATGTCTAATTTGCATAAATCCAAGATGGCTGCCAATTTTCGATAATTTGCCACATCTCCGCATTTAGATGTCATAATTGAGTGATTTGAAGTGCTAAAATGGTGTTTTTGGACACAAGGATTTACGTGGAATAGGTTACATTTTTATTGGATAAAGAATTTATAGCCAAAAATCCAATATGGCCAAAAAATATTGAAAAATGTTCATATGCGTGGTATCCGAAACATAGGCAAACTGAAATGTGACTGTTTTGCTGCCTCATGTGACTAACTCTTGACTAACTTTATATTATAACTTTATTATAACTTACTAACTCTTGACTAACTTTATATTATAACTTTTTATATTTAACTATTTATTTTATAACTTTATATATTATTTTTGTTTCTATTCCAGGGTAATTAATCTGAGATTCAGCAAACATTGACAATGGAGAAGTGTCGCATCTGTAATGAATCAATCTCTGATGGAAAGGCGACAGTTGTTCTTCGAACAAAAGGCAGCGATGGCGTGAATCGTGCAAGCAGTCAACGTGGTAGCGATTTGGTAGTGAATCCAGGAGAGACACTACATGTAGAATGTCGCCGCAACTATTGCAAAGCAGAAAACATTGCACGTGACCTAGCAAGGCAGCAACAACCACCAAAACCCCGCTGTGAGCTCCGTTCTGAACTACACTTCAATTTTCAAGAACACTGCTTGTTGTGTGGACAGTCAGCTAAAACTGGTAGGAAGCAAAGAGAACTGGGTGTTTTCCCAGTTAGGACAGAAGACTTTCAGAAGAGTATCCTTCAGGTTTGTCATTCTAGAAATGACGAATGGTCTGCAACAGTATTAAGCAGAATAGCATCGGTGAATGACCTACACGCAGCGGATGCAATGTATCACCAGCAGTGCAGTAGCAACTTTAGGACAGGGAAAAATATTCCTACTAAGCACTCTTTAGACACCAGTAGTACTGGAGACAAATCAAAGAGGCTCAAACTCGGAAGGCCTGAGATAGACGAGAGAACGTCAGCGTTCCTGGAAGTGGCTCAGTTCTTAGAGGAAAATGACGAGGAGCAAACCACCATACATGACCTTGTTCTCAAAATGTCAGAGTTTCTTCAGAACACAGAGCATGAACCTTACAGTGCTAAATACATGAAAACTAAAATAAAGGAGCACTTTGGCGAGAGGGTTTTAATGACTGTGCTGAGCACCAAAGAATGTGTGGTCACATTGCGAGATACAGCAAGCTCAATCCTCTATGCATTCCACAAGCAACAGAAAGCTGAAAATATTGAAGATGACAAGTTGAATATTATTGAAGCTGCTGCAAAACTCATTGCCAGTGATGTAAAGTCCATGGAAACCCCAAAGGATTTCTATCCAGACACGGGCGACATTGCTGATTCTGCTAGCTACATTCCAAACTCATTGCAATTACTGCTTAGGACTATGTTTGCTGGCAAAAATGTTGGTGTAAAACTTGCTTCGATTGGGCAGGCCATAATGCAAGCCATACGACCAAGGGCAATAATAACCCCTCTTCAGCTTGGCCTCGGTATCCAGATGCACCACCATTTTGCGTCACGTTTTTTGGTGGACACGCTTCACGGGCATGGGTTTTCATCTTCCTATGCTGAGGTCATGAAATATGAACGGAGTGCAGCTGTTGTACAAGGTACTGAGATCCCTGGGTATTCCGAAGAGCACCACATAGAGTATATTGCCGATAATGTGGACCATAATGTGGCAACAATTGATGGCACAGGGACATTCCATGGAATGGGCATTATAGCTACTGTTACACCAGAAACAAAAACAAGCAAGGCTGTCCCCACAGTCCATGTGATGGCTAAAGAGATTGCTGCCATTGGTCGCATCAGCATTCAGTACTTCAAAATTCCTCCAGCATTGGAACCTATCATCTACAATCCACTGGTTCGCACGATAGAAGAGGATCCAACATCAGAGTTAGATATACTGTGGAAGACATCATTACTTCTCCACTCTCCAAGGCCATCATGGTCTGGCATGATGCAGTTCCTGCATCGAGGTCAACACCCAGGAAAAGCTTCTGTGACATTCCTTCCAATGATTGACCTTGATCCCAGTCATGCTTCATGTATCTACTCTACAATGAAGTTTGTGTCTACCCAAGCTCAACTATACGACGTTACTCCAATCCTCACATTCGACCAACCCTTGTACTGGAAAGCTTTAACGATTATAATGTCTCAACCAAATGACAGTGATCTCAAGCGCATAGTCCTCAGGCTTGGGGGATTTCACATGCAGATGAGCTTTCTTGGGAGCATAGGTCACCTAATGGCAGGCTCGGGACTGCAAGAGTTGCTCGAAGTGGTATATGCTGGAAACACAGTGCCCCACATGATGACAGGCAAAGCTGTTTCCAGAGCAGTGCGGGGACATATGCTGGTAGATGCTGCACTGAACACCATTTTGGTTGCTGATGCCTACAATGTGCCTGTGCCAACCAAAGACACAGTTCAGGAACCACAAGTGGCAACTGCTGATACTGAGACAGATAATGTAGAACCACAAGATATTCCTTCAGATACAGTGACGACTGACATAACTACAGCAAGTGAATTGTATGACAGAGCAATGTCCTCTTCCCTCTCAGTGGAAGAAGTTTGCTCTGCAAAAGTGTTGCAAAGAATCCATGCTGAACTTAACAACAAAAAGGAAATGATGACTATGCCAACAGCAAAACTCTGGTTGCAGTATCTCAACATGGTGGACATCTTGTGGAAATTTATTAAAGCTGAAAGAACAGGGAACTGGAGCTTACACCTCCAATGTGTGCACGATATGCTTCCCTACCTTGCCGCTTCTGGACACGACTGTATACAAAGTCTGCATATGTTTACCTGCAAATGATGACCGAACTACCAAATACACATCCGGATGTGTATAAGAAGTTCCAAGAGGGATACCACGTTGTGCGGCGCAGTGATAGATACTGGGCAGGGCTCTCCACAGATCTGATCATCAAACAAGTTTTGATGAGAAGTATAAAGACGCATGGGGGCCTAACTCGAGGAAAAGGGATGACAGAGACTCAGCGCTTACTGTGGGTCCTATCCATGCCAGCATGCGCAAACATCAACGATGCAATGCAGAAGTTCAGCGGGGTCTCCTACGAAACCAGCGACCAACACAAAGATATTTCGAAGGCTAGACAGGCCAGAGATGTCAAGGACACCCTCGATCTTATCAGCTATCTGAAGGAAAGAGATCCATTCAAGGAGAATACCTCACTTCACAACATTGCTAATGGCATGGCCGCTCAGGACGGAGTCAATGTTGAGCAAACAAAAGAAATTGGAGAAAAGATTCTTGTGAGCATGGCAGGGAAATCTGTGGAAGAGTTCACCTTCCGAAAAGCCGATGAAGCAATGACACTTGCATCCAGATCAACTGTCAAAGTCAGAGGGAATCTGTAGTAGTGGATCCACAATTGGTGTTCCAGCGACTGGTAATTGTAGGTGAACGGTGCAAAGACTTGTCAACGTTATTCAAGTTCGAACTTTGTAGCTACCCTCCTGCCTTATTTGACTCGTCATCCCTTCCCTTGCAGGCCAATAAGGCAGTCCTTGCTGATGTTCTGTGGAAGTCTATAGATGAAGAACAACGTGAGCCGAGTGTAGACCAAGTCCAATATGTCCTTGATGGCGGCGCGCTACTCCATCGGATTCCCTGGCCAAGAGGTTCCACATATAATAGTGTGTGTCAGATTTATGTCAGATATGTGACACAGAAATATGGAGCTGCTGTCATTGTTTTCGATGGCTACAAAGATGAACCCACAACTAAAGATGCCACACAACAAAGAAGAACAGGAACCTGCTCTAGTTTGACCGTAAGCTTTGCTGGTGATATGATCATCCAATCCAAGAAGGAGGACTTCCTGAACAACAAGGCAAACAAACAGCGCTTCATACATTTTCTCAGCGACAAACTAGAAAGGGCTAGATGCAGTACAGAACACGCAAAGCATGATGCTGATGTCCTCATTGTTCAAACAGCCCTTGCCTCTGCCAGAACAAGAGATACGGTTCTCATTGGTGACGACACAGATTTGTTGGTCCTCCTGTTGTATCACGCTGATATGACCGAAAACGAACTGTTTCTTGTATCAGAGTCAAAGCAAGCCACCAAATCGAGAAGGGTGTGGTGCATAAAGCAGTCGAAAGAGTTGCTGGGTCTTCAGATTTGCGACCATCTGCTCTTTGTCCATGCTATTCTTGGCTGCGATACCACTAGTCGCCTGTTTGGATTGGGAAAAGGTTTGGCAGTGAAGAAGGTGAAGACTGATTCCCTGTTTCGTGAGCAATCAGAGATGTTCCACAAATCAGGGCAAACACCGGAGGACATAACTGCTGCAGGAGAGAAAGCTCTGGTATCACTGTACGGTGGTACCAAAGAGGAAGGACTGGACAGCTTAAGATACAAACGGTTCTGTGACAAGATTTCCAAGAACACATCTTCCGTGGAACCACAAGCTCTACCCCCAACATCAGCAGCTGCAAGATTCCATAGCCTCCGTGTCTATTACCAGGTAATGGAGTGGAAAGGAACATGTGTCAACATGAAGCCACAAGATTGGGGATGGCACCTTGTGGACAGAAGGTGCATGCCTATACAGACAGATCAGCCCGCAGCACCACCGGAGATACTGGATGTCATCTGTTGTAGCTGCAAGAAAAACTGCAAAACAAGGAGGTGCACATGCCAAAAATATGGTCTCCATTGCACTGCCATGTGTAGAGAATGTCGTGGTACAAGTTGCTCTAACTCACAGGTGCCAGATTTGTCAGATGATGTAGACGACGATGCTTAAGCCGGATACCGCAAAGTGGCACCACTGGAATTGACACTCTTGAAATTAATATTGATGATCTGTTGTTGAAACACAGGCTTACTGTTGTTCATGAGTATGATAACAAACTTATCTATGGCTACAATTGTGTTTTCCTACATTTCAGTAGGCCCTAGATTAAAAAATGTACCGAAAAAAATAAAATGTTGAACAAATACATTCTAAAAATAGACATTCTTTCCAGCATATTGGATTTTTGGCTATAAATTCTTTATCCAATAAAAATGTAACCTATTCCACGTAAATCCTTGTGTTCAAAAACACCATTTTAGCACTTCAAATCACTCAATTATGACATCTAAATGTGGAGATATGGCAAATTATCGAAAATTGGCGGCCATCTTGGATTTATGCAAATTAGACATATTTCCTCAACGTTGATTTCTTAGGACTTTTAGTATGATGTTCTAGACACCTCATGGGAATGCCTGGTGGTGAAAAAAATTCTGTTGCAATTTGTTCCAAGTTGGGCCCTAAAATGTGCTATATTGCCTGGACTACACTGGTAGGCCTCAAAACAACTAAGAAAAAGACCAAGCCTCTAAGCCAAATTTTGCACCACGAATGTGCAATTTTATTTTGTACTTCAAAATGGAAGAGTCATTAACACTCGTTGTCATTATAATTCAGGGGAGATAACTTGAATATGGTTTAATAGACGTTACTCTGAATATACTACCGCAACAGTGGTTTTTAAATGGAAGCCGGAGAAGGGAGAAGACCGTCATATTTAAAAAAAAAATAACTTCGTGGAGAGGCAAGAGTTAAAAATGACCTTCACCTTCCCTTTCTCCTCCTTCCATTTACAAGCCAGGAAATGGCAAAAGGGGGAGGGAGGGGGTCTTATTTATGTTAAAATTTAAAAACTATACGTTTCCGAAATTACAGCAAACGTCGAGTTAGATGAAACGTAGGGTGTATTATTTTTTGTTAATATATTCAGAATAACCCCCCCCCCCCTTCAATGTGTGTATGTGAAGATAAAGATATATCGTATAAGTCTGCTAAAAATTAGTATATGGAGCTTATAAACATTAGGAAACAATACCGTAATTAATTAAACACTCATTCTTTTTTTTTTTTTTTTTTGCTTGTCTCCTGACTGAATGCTTAACACCTGAAATGTATCAGCCAGCAAAGAGAGAGGAGAGAGAGAGAGAGAGAGAGAGAGAGAGAGAGAGAGCGAGAGAGAGAGAGAGAGAGAGAGTGAGAGAGAGAGGGGGGGGCAGACAAAGAGGGAAAGTGGAGAAACAGAGTGGAAACGGAGGAGGAAGAAACATTTCTGGGGTCTGAGTACTGATATCAGATATACTAGAATACCAAAATTAGTCCTGGGAAAAGTTCTACCAGATCTGTCGAAGTTGGTACTAACTGTCTAGTGGCATCGTATAAATAAGTCTGCAGGTAGTTGTGGCTGTACAATACGGTGCTTGGGTAGTGAGATTTGGAGGGACTGGTTGTTCTATTGTGTGATTTGCAGGTCATTCATTGGATTAATACTACTAGTATTACTATTACTACTACTACTAGTAGTAGTAGTAGTAATAGTAAATTGTACTCATTAATGTATTTTATTTAATAACAAAAAGCCTATGTAAAAGATGTGACAAATAAAAAATAAGATTAAAATAAATCTTCATTATCATTTACTTAAGTTGTCAATTATAATATAAAACTTGCAGGAAGACCCGACGTTGTTCGGGATTAAATGAGGAACACTATGCCCTCTTTCACTATGCTCATAACACCAGCACCCCATACCAGTATCGTCCGGGCCTTTGGGTCTGGATTTACGCCGGTCTATTGGGGGTTGTTAGTCCTGTGCAGTTCTAGGAGGTGCACCCTCCCAGGCTTCGCCTCCCCTCTTTGGGGAGGAGTAAGTTTATTGCTTACTGTCTGAGGCGCCCCTACCGGGGAATGCCGACGGGGCTGCCCAGGCAATTTTTAAATGGCCAGAGTGCTCACCTCTCGAGCGCTGGCTTTACAAACCCCACTTTCCCGACCCGATCTTGGGTCACATCTTACTTGTGGGAGTAAGATAAAACTGGCCTTGTGCCTAACTCCTGGGGAGGAGTAAATAAAACACCATATTACTTTTTTTTACACAGCCCCCCCTTCACCCTCTAATATAGTTGGAAGAAACTGAAATTTTGGAAAACTCTCTGAATTTTTCATTAAAATTGGATATATGTATTTGAAGTTTTAATGAGGTTCTGCCCCTCCCCAAGCTCCCTTAGAGGGGGCACACAGAAATTCAGTGCATTGAGGGGCACGGACAGATCCTGGACCACTTCCATTGTCTTCCCCGAAAAGTTTTATGCATATGATTTAAATTTTATCGAAAGAAGATATATTTAAAGTTTTAAGTGAAGTTCTGCCCCCATAGCTCCTTTATAGGGAGGGGCACTTAAAGATTTGTGACCACTTCTATTGTCTTCCCCTTCTATAGTTTTTATGCAGATCCCCTAACTTTTCTTTCTATAGGGAACAGACATGAGTGAGTACTGCGACAATATAATGAAAACTTTGACTTACTAAACTAAAGTACTAACACTTTGTAAATGTAACTTAACTTGGAAAAAGAGTACAAGATAAAAACAAGTCTGGCACAAGGTTGTAAACAGGGCATCTGGTAAGAAACAAACTCAGTACACTAGTCAAAGATCTACAAGAGCAGCTTATTGACTATTAGCTGTATCTACGCGGTGTTGCCTGAGAGTTTTTTTACTTTCGCCCATGCGTGGAGTATTATTGCCACATCGGGCTGGTGCATCAGTCTCTCCCTCTTAGACAAGGTCCAAAAAAGAGCCTCTAATCTAATAGGTTCCACGCTGTCTACCAAGCTCCAGCCCCTGTCCCATTGCCGCAATGTTGTATCCCTGTGCTTGTTCTACAAGTACTTAAAGGGAATGTGCTCCGACGAACTGCACTGCACTTGTACCCCCTCAATGTAAATACCCTTGGTCAACCCGACAATCAACAAAATCCAACCCCTTCACTGTAGATGTTGCCAGATGCCGGAAAGCTTTCTACTCTAATAGCTTGTTTCCTTGAACTGCTTGCATTTGGAAACCCCTCCCTGTTCCCTGTTTCCCCGACTGTATGAACATGGAGAAATTTAAATGTAATATAAACAAACATTTTGCTGCACAACTCCCCACTTAGCATGCCCCAATTAATCTGGCCCCTAATTCACAGTAGTCCCTTACGTCTCTGGCTTTGTTGATGTTTAATATAAGTTTTTAAAAAAAGTTAAGTTACTATTTATTTTGATTAACGTAAAAAAAAAAAACAGAAAAAAAACGAAAAAAAAACAGAACACTAATAATAAAATGAAAACGACAAAAATAAAAGTAAAAAGACTCCCGGACAACACCAGGTAGGTACAGCTAATAGTCAATAAGCTACTCTTGTAGACCTTTGACTAGTGTAGTGAGTTTGTTTCTTACTAGATGCCCTGTTTACAGCCTTGTGTCAGACTTGTTTTTATCTTGTACCCTTCTAGTTGTCTGTAAAGGGTCGGTCTTAAAAGTAATGAGACTGGGGGTGCTGTGTGAGCTATTGGGGAAAGAGGGAAAAGCGAACTATGTCACTGTGTAACATGATATATTGGGAGTGTATAGCTGTAATCTCTGCAACCATTGCATTCTATTACTTTACAAAATTCATTACTGCTTAAATTTTCCAAATGTAATTTTAAGACACTTCTTAAAATAAAATTTCGGAAAAATATTCATTTAATAAAAATCCAAATGTTTTCAAGTTCGTTTGGTTAAAAAAAAAAAAAAGTAGTATTTATTTATAAGCATGATGTTAAATTAGTTAAAAATAAATAAATTAATACTTTCAAATGCATGAAAAAAAAAAGAAGAAAAAAAAGGTTTCCCTTCATTGCAGGTTTAGTAGAAGCGTTTAAGTGTCATTTTTATTTTATAATAAAAATTTTATTACACAAAAAAGCAAAAAAAAATAATACGGTAAATTTGTAGATTAACGCCATCAGCTGATCTTTTTTAGGCGATTACGTGTGAATTCCCTGAAAAAGATTGTCGAAAAGAAGAAAAAAAACTATTAGTTTAGAACTCAAAGTGGGGGATCAATTTCGTATATAGATTTAACGTAAAATGATCCTCCATTTCCAGGCCATGCTAACTTTTTATGGTTTTTAACTAACTTTTTTTACTATTAGCCCTAAATCCGACTAGCAAGGTCGTAAAACACACGTAATCGCTTTAAAAAGGTAGCCCCCTTCCCCCAAGCACCGAATAGCAAAAAAAATGTTTGGATTAATGCCCTAAAACGCTAGAATGGCCCGGAAATCGGAGATCATTTTACGTTAAATTTATATACGAAATTTATCTAAAAATCTGAAAATTCTAAAACAATTGTTTTTGTTTTGTTTTTTGTTCCCGACAAATTTTTTTTTTTAGTATTCACACGTAATCACCTAAAAAAAGTAGAATCTCATTTTTTTTTTTTTTTAATTAGGGGTTGGGGTGCTAACGGAAGGTATTAATCTATAAATTTACCAAAAAACGAATTTGTACTCTCGCCCTAAAAATAACATTAAATGTTTATTTCTATCTAACAAGGACTTCAGAAATATTTCTTTGAAAATTAGTCGAGTAACAACATATCCATATAAAAGTAAGGAATGTTTCTAAGCTCGCCTCCTGGTGGTTGCTATGCCAACGCTAGGACGCTACGGTCGCACAGACGCTGACGTATCACCCCCCTCCCCAAAACGTTGAAAATTCGCTTTTTAAAAACACGTGTTTAACAACGAATGCATGAGATTATTACTATTTACTCACGAGTCATTATCAGTGATTGCTCACTAACAAAAACAGGTGGTGTTTCCTGGAATCTGAGAGACAAGTCTCCTCAGATTTCCAGTACTCTCCACATTACTTTGCTTTCTGTCAACGGTCATATTGCTACTACTACTACTACTACTACTACTACTACAACAACAACAACAACTTTGATGATGTCACCGTTCACACTTTAAAAGTGTCACTTTTCATCTGTCCATGAATGTTTTGGATGATGGGAAGAAAGAAGAATAATGTAAATAAAGGGAGAGCGATGAGATAAATGGAATGATGTAAATAATTTAAAGAGAGAGAGAGGAAAGAGGAGAGAGAAAGAAAGAGGGATAGGGATGGTCAATTATGACATCACAGGACAGTTTCATAAATATTTGGAAATTCCAAAATGTATCCATAAAACTCTCTTGTGATGTGATGTCATAATAGAGCTTCTCTCAAAAGTAAGAAGTTAATAAAGGAAGAAGAAAAAGAAGAAGAAGAAGAAGAAGAAGAAGAGGGAAAAAGGTGACGCCGGCACCTGCGGCTCTGACGTAACAAGAAAAGGCAAACACGGGTCTTCGCTTCTTCTTCGCACATGCGCCAAGATGGCTTCTTACGGCAGCGGCTGCTAAATATCTGGCCGAGTGCGCTTTTCGCCAAAGTTGCCTTCATTTGTCGTTGGCATCTTTCATTAAAAAGATCCGATCTATAAAACCGTCTTAAAGAGCTTCTATCAATCGAACAGTCCCGATGAAGGACCTTTATGCGATTTTGGAAGTGGATCCGGAGGCGAGCGCCGAAGAACTTAAAAAGTCCTACAAGAGCCTGGCACGAAAGTACCACCCGGACAAAAACGAAGAGGATGGCGCCGAGGATCGATTCAAGGAAGTGTCCCAGGCTTACGAGGTCCTGAAAACCAAAGAGAGCCGCCAGGATTATGACTTCCAACGTAAATACTGCCGGAAAGGAGCCGAGGGAAAACGGTATCAGACGAACACTTCTTACGACTCTTCCACGAGAACGAGGACTTTCAATTTCTCCACGGGTCCCGAAACCCGTCAGCAAAGCCCTGGTTGCGGCAAACGGGATTATTTCTTTGACGACGATTACTCCCCTCGGACGAGCAGCAGTAATTCAAGTACCAATACCGATGGCAGCAGTAGTAGTAGTAGTAGTAACAGTGATAACGGTTACTCTTATCAACAAATGCCCGGTTTTTACCAATCTTACTTTTCCAACGGCAAGTCCAATTCCTACTCTTCGCCATTTACTTATCGAAATAATTCTTTTGAGCGAAATGCTAAATCATCTTCGCCCAGGCACTCTACCTCCAATTATCACTCCACAAGAACAAATGGCAGTAGTAATGACGGTAAAAAAGATGCATTTTTCGCAAATGTCGACCGACCTTCTTCAGCAACCCGTACTAAAAGCGAAAGGTAAGAAAAGAAACTCTAAAAGAAGTAAAAGTCGTATTTGTAAGGAATGGGCACCCGGGGATTTCAGATGTTGTTTTTTTATTATTTAACTTTAATTCAACCCAAACACGACACATTGTCACCGAGGCGTAAGAGCCTACTGTGAATTAGGGTTCATATCCGTAAGGGCATCCTAGGTGAGAAGTTGTGCAGCAAGATGTTTGTTCACGTTACATTTAAATTTCTGCATGTTGGTACAGTCAGGGAGCAGGAACCAGTTCAGAATATTGACGGAGAATCCAGAGTCAGTCCTAGAAATGACCGAAGCAGTTTACGATTTTAAAGCCGCAAAAAAGGTACTTGTGCAGTTTACGGACCGGGCTGAAATAATAAAGTTATTTAGAAAGCCATTCTTAACAGGGAGTGGGTTCTTTATTAACTATTCTGTACTTTCACCTAACAAATTAATAAACAAAAGGTGCAGTAAAAATTAAATTTAACTTGAAAATCCTATCTAAAACAAATAGCCCGGTCCGTAAACTGCATAAGCACAAAGGGAAAAAATGTAAAGACAGACGACCCTAAGCATGCAAAGGGTTTGGTTAGGGTTTTAAAAAACGTTAGCCTCTAAAAAAAAAAAATAATAAATAAATAAATAAATTTGAAAAAAACTTTTTTTAAATGGCTTTAAGTATCGTAAACTGCTTCGACCATTTCCGAGACTGACTCGGGATTCTCCACCAGTACTCGGAACTGACTCCATAAGAACTGAAATTCTTTTGGTGCCCATTCTTAACTAATACTAAAAGTTTTGATTCAATTGTTTTCAATTTAAGAAATTCTATTTTGGGTTAGTTTTGTCGTTGAATGAAAGTTTTAATTAAATTACTTTCAATTTTTCAACATGTCAAGTAAACTTTTTATGAGTTTAAAATATGAGAGGCTACAACATTTCACTTTAAACAATTTACATGATTGAAATAGGAATTTACTAATTTTTGATTGCGGTGAACTATCATCTAAAAAAAAAATAAATTGATTTTTCTAGTAATTTTCCCCCTCCCCCATTAAATTTCGGTTCGTCCCTAATCTGCAAAAGTGCCCGATCTTTTTTCGGGAAAAGTTAAAATATAAGAAAAATGGCGACACATGGATAAAATCGTTTTTATTTTTGATTTAACAAATACTGGATGAATTTGCGTAATTTTTGGTGTACACTGTACAGTCTTTTCAGCTACCACGTAAGTACATAACAAAGTTTATACATTTCTTTAGCTATTTTAAAGCGTTTTTTAGTTCAATAAAAAGGTACGTTCAAGTCTGTTAAGTAAATTAAAGTTAAATTCGAACGAAATAAATCATGGCTGTCATTTGGCGACACGTGAAATCGCTCAAAAATCGAAAATTAACGGAAATACAGCTAATAAATGTCACCAATGGTGCGACAATGTAATGTTCACTCAAACTGTATATTTTTATTACCAGTACTTTAGTTCAATTTTCGACTTTTGAGCGATTATCAAGGCTCGGTTATCTTACTAATGGCGCTCCCACACAGAAAAGTAAAAATAAAAAAATTATATATATATATATATAAATATATATATATTTATTTCATATTATGATAGTAGGAAGGTTTTTTTTTTTTTAGTAAAATCAATGTACTATTAATTAGTAAAATAGAAAAGACGTTAAAAGACTTATCGTCTTAAGGGGAAAAAATGTCGGACGATGCGATAGAAAAACAGAATTGTTGACTTGGAGAAACGAGGCGAAACAAAGACGTATGGGGCATCTTTTACGAGACTCAGCAGAGTAAAAACGCTAAAAAAACAAATTTACAACAAATAAAAGTAACTGTAAGCTGTAAAAGTTAGTTTCAAACTTGCATGTGCTATTTGTTTGTATTTTAAACCCGTTTGAAGTGCTATTTATTAGAAATCAATAGTTTTGTTACCGTAACTTGAAAAAAAAAACATGGCCGAATTGGGGGGGGGTACTAACAAATGCACTAGGAGCGCCATATTGTTTTTGTGAAAACGGGGGGGAAAAAAAAACAATTTTTTTTTTTTACATCTAATGAAAACCCATTTATAATAGGTAAAAATAAAAACAAATTACATAGGTAAGTAGAAAAATATCTATTCTCGTCGTAGGTCAACTTCACTTGTTGCAAATTTATGTTTTTAAACCCTTTCTCGTTCTTTTTTTGGACCCCGTTCGCGCCTCTGCTGAGCGTCGTAACATATACCCCTATTTTTTATTAACACTTCTTGTAAACTTTATTGCTTTATGTGAAAGGTTCGTTTTTCGTTCAACACATTCCGGTTGATCTAAAACGTGACACTTGGCGGCCATATTGGACGAACTTGGGATTATTTACGAATTTCTTCGATAGTTCATAGATTTCAATCGTGCTTTTCGTGTGTAATACTACTTGGATTTTAACTCTAAATGATTCCTCGGTTATTATTATTTAACAAAAACAACATAATACCATTCCTGTTATACACGTAATTTATCGGATTCTGTGTGGGAACACCGTTAGTAAGATAACCCGAGGCTCCACGTGCCACAGCCAATTTTTTTTTTTTTCGTTCTTTCTAATTTAACAGACTTCAACGTACTTTTTTTTATTGAACTAAAAACGGTGCTTGTACAGAGAAGCGTCCGTATTAAATTATCAATACCACACGAAAAAAACAGTATTATATACTTACGCATCAGATTTAAATAAGTATCCTCACCAAAAAGTAGGAAAAATTATCGGTGCTTGTCAAGAGACGGGTACATATGAAAATCGTAGTTCCAATTAAATTAACTGGAAAACTCTTTGATATACTTATGTATCAAACAAAAATAGGCTTGTACACCAAAAATTAGCAAAAACTAACGAGTAGAATTATAATAAAAATAAAAATCCGTTACATCGTTTAATCGGATTCGACCATTGATTCGAGCGAAAAACACGAAAACCAGGGGGAGATAACTCAGTCTGTCATATGAACAAGTAATAAATCAATGGCATTCACCAAAATACGATGAAATTGATTTTGATTTTTAATTAAAATTCTACTCGATCATTTTTCCTACTTTTTGGTGAGGATACTTATTTAAATCTGCTGCATAAGTATATAATAATGTTCGGTGCAATTTTAGTTAAAGGGCGATGCAGTTAATTATTTTCATGTAAAAGCATTATTTTGTACTTACTCAGTCATATTTTATCTCTCACGGCACGAAAAAGAATTTAAAAATATCAAGCAGAACTTTAATTAGAACGATTTTTCCATTTCGATGTACAACCTGTATTTGCGCCCGAGCCGACATTTTGGCTGTGAGCGGTCAATAGAATAGACAAGGGCATTAACTCCGTTTTTATTGTTAGGATTATAAAAAGAAAGAAACACATAAGCAATAATAATAAAATATATATTTGTTAAATAAAAAAAATAGAAAATTAAATACTTTGTTCACCGGGATACTTTCCACAGTATAATTTTCTTGTTTTTTTTTTGTTTTTTTTTTTCATATTTACATGGTAACAGCGACCAAATATGGATAATAAAATATATATGTATTAAATTTAAAAAATAGAAAATTTTCGCCCAGCTATTAATTCCTGCGATTGCAGAAAATCAATAGTCTTCGCCGGCTTCATGCACAAATATACCAAATCCTTCACATTTAATGCGGTCACGTCCATTCTCAGAGAAATTCTTCAAAAGTACTAATTAGGTCACACGTGCCTACCTAGGGGACCCAATTTCGCGACACTTATCTGCCCTTAGTTAGCTAACCGGTCACTCCGAAAATGGCAGCGACTCGACGTTTCATATCTCCTTTATGGAAATGGAAAAATCGTTCTAATTAAAGTTCTGCTTGATATTTTTAAATTCTTTTTCGTGCCGTGAGAGATAAAATATGACTAAGTACAAAATAATGCTTTTACATGAAAATAATTAACTGCATCGCCCTTTAACTAAAATTGCACCTAATGTTCTTTTATGGTATTGATACTTTAATAGTCACGCGTTTCTGTACAAGCACCAAATTAAATTCTTATTTCAGTCACGTAAATTATTTAGACTGAAATTATGAGGTCGTATATTTTAGACCCTTAAAAGTGCAAAAGAGACTTTTTACTAAGTAATTTAGACTTTTTTTTTAAATTAAATTAATTATTAATATGCAATTGAGGATATCGTCGGGACCATTAATTTATGACTTCCCTTTAGAAAAGCAGGGTTATATAAACGGAAAGCGATAAAAAATTCTATACTTTGATTTTTATTTATTTTTATTTTTAATAGGATTTTGGAAGTTAAATTTACTTATTACAGTACAGTTTTGGGTGCTTATCTAGAATTACCGAGACATTCGAAAAAAATAAAATAAACTGAGAAATATCTGTTTGATGTACGATTGTACGTAACTGTCACGGAATGAATATATCCTATACCAAAAATAAGTTAATAAAGTAGGTTTTATTTTATAAAAGAAAATCAAATTTTATCGATAAACGAATAAGGGGGGAATATCGGCGCCATATTGGTCATATTCAAGGGAGATAATACAAACTTTTGCAAACTAGAGAAATAAAGTCTGGAATATGACCAATAATGCCGCCCAGATATCAACATTACCCGTTTATTGATAAAATTTGATTTTCTTTCATAAAATAAAAACTACTTGATTAATTTACGTGATTTTTGGTATACGAAATATTCATTCCGTCACGGGTACATAAATCGTACAGATATATCTGTTTGGCACTTCTGTAGTATATATGAAGCAGCAGATTTTCTGTCCTTCTACTGAAAATAAAGGGAGGTAATTCAACCGGAAGTGATTTTTTTACAACATAAAAAAAAAAATGCAAGACTGATTTGTTTTTGGATAACAATTAACAATTTCTTTTTTTTATTATATGAAGTAAAAAAAATTTAAATAAAAAACCCTAACCCTAACCTTAACCCTAAGAAATCAGGCGGTGTGCCTGTAAAAAATCTATTGTTTTTTGCGGCTGGTTCATTAAATTACCAATGTCTCGAAGATTAATCTCATTTAACTTCATTTTCTAAATACTAAATTCAACTTCCGGTGAATTCTGAATGAATGGTACTTGGAGAAAAAAAAAAACGGAACTCTTCAATTTCGATTTCTTAATCGGCAGCTGCTTCATATATACTACAGAAGTGCCCTCAGTTTTTCTTGTCCCCCCTCCATATCTCGGTAATTCTGGATAAGCACCAAATAGTTTCTAAAATTTTCGACCTTTTGATACATGGTGATTTGCTATGAGGTTTTTAAGCCAGAAATGATCTACTCGACAGTTTAAATGCTTCCAAATTCACGTATTATGAAATTCTACTTTTTGCGATTACTTGTGAATACTTAGAAAAAACAAACAAAATTTTTATTTTTTTATTTTTTATTTTAGACTTTACACATAAATTTAACGTAAAATAATTACCGACTTCCAACCAGATAGCGTTTGAACATGTAACAGTTTTAGTTAGATGTAGCCATGTTTTTTTTTATGGGGAAAGGTCTATATGCCATCCGAACTTAGTTTAGTTTTTTTTAGAGGGGGGGGGGGGGATATTTCCACCCGGATTTAGGGTTAAGGGAGGGTCCGTTTTTTATTTTATAACTTTTCAGCATGTGCCCACCGCCCCCCCCCCCTCGAAAAAGCAAATCAATTTGTCTCCATAAACAACAAAAATGCTGGTTATAGCCCTTAAACCGCTATTCGGTTAGACAATGGTCCGGAAATGGGTGATCATTTTACGTTAAATTTATATGCGAAATTGATACCCCTACTCTAACTTCTAAAATAATCGTTTTGTTTTTTTTGTTCGCGTGTGAAAAAAGTAGAATCTCATCTTTCTTTTCATTTTTTTTTAAGTGGGGAGTGTAGCGGAACCAAATTTAAAATCTTACAGGGTCACGAAGTAAATTAAAAAAAAAAAAATTTTTTCTTACAACTATTAAGATTAAAATGACTGATTTGTTTACGAAAAAAGCAAAATGCATTCTAGTGGATTTAATTTGGTAAATTTTAAAATTTGGTGTTAAAATCGGGTGTGATTTTTTAATACCCGATTTTAACACCGAATTTATCCAGATTCAGGGAAGATATAGATCGGACAACCAGCATACACAGCAGAAGTTTTGGAAAATTCCAAACCTACAACAACTCCAATTGATGCTGGTGCAAGGTTAACTAAAACCATTAAAGAAAGCGAGCTATTCAACTAAGAATTGTACCAATCAGCAGTTGGAAGCCTACTGTATCTGTCAACAAAGATACGACCTGATATTACCTATGCTGTCGGCAATGTAGCAAGATTTTGCTCCCAACCTACGATAGAACACTGGGGGTCTATAAAGCATATCATGCGTTATCTAAATGGTATGCGGAACTATGGGTTACTATATGACAGGGAGAATGTAACAAATCTCATAGGATATTCAGATACAGACTGGGCTGATGACCTGGATGACTGCAGGTCAACCTCAGGCTACCTATTTAAATTAAGTGGAGTATCTGTCAGTTGGAGAAGTAAAAAGCAGACTTGTGTTGCATTATCTACAGCTGAAGCAGAGTATATGGCGTTGGCAAGTGCAGCACAGGAGGCAGTATGGATGCAACATCTTCAAAGTGATCTCAATGAAGCCTAGGTTGGACCGACACTCATCTACGAGGATAACCAATCCACAATATGTATGGCAAAGAATCCACAATATCATGGACGGGCGAAACATATTGATATTAAGTTTCATTACATCCGAGAGCAAGTTGAGATGAAAACTATTGAATTGAAATACTGTCAAAGTAAAGACATGATTGCTGATGTGCTGACAAAAAGACTTGTGAGCGCACAATTTGTGAAGCTTAGAACACTGTTAGGTGTTAGAGAAATCATGAAACAGTCTGACAGCTAATGAGGAGGAGTGTTGAAATTACTCACTATAGTCAGTACTTGTTATTAACACATTCGAATTTACTGTAAGTAAATTATGAGTTAGAGTTGTCTGCCCTTTTTCTTTTCTTTGGTCTGTTATCTAGTAGTAAAATAAACGCACGTCTCGCGTGGAAGCTTATGAAAATGTGTTTGTCTTATTAACTGGAATTCTTCCTGCTATGAAGAATATCAGAATGTTGTTGAGAACAAAAGGTACGTCTCACATTCGTGTGAAGTTGGCTTTATATCGATAATAATTGTTCAGTTATCGGTTCATTTGTCTAACACATTGTGGATTTATCCATTGTTTATAGCTGAGCTTAGATTGCTGAGTGCAGATGAAAAAATATTTCTTGCTTTGATATAGATGACTATGGATTGTCTTGATTGGCAAGAACCCTTGGCCTAATGCCGACCAGGGTTATTGAGTTGTTTGCTAGTGTTTTGACTGACAATGGTCTACCTGGTGAGCTGTAGTTCTGTCTTATTGCCTTGAGTCTGCTTAAGTTTTCGTTTATATAGAAAACTTTGACAGGTGCCCGGCTCCCACAGCGACTGTTTCTGATTGGTTGAAGGGATATCATCAACCAATCAAAATGGAGTATTTTAGAGAAAACGTTTTTTCTACTTCAGCTGTTTTTTTTTTCTCGCTGCTGCTGCCTTTTTTTTGTTGTTTTTTGTTCGCTTGAAATAGAGTTCTAATCAGTTAGGCGTTATATATTATCTAGGAGAAAACTTAATAAATTGGAATGAGATCTTGCCACTGATTGTGTAAAAAATGGTTGAAAAAAATAACCCAAACAAATCAACAAATAACTGTTACCAAAGGCAATAAAGTTACTTTTCTACCTATCTGCCTATTTTATGTGTTTTAAAGTATTTTAAAGCGTTTTTACTGCACTTTCATAATTCGTCCAAATCTGATCGCGTTACAGTTCCATTTTCAAGAAGGTGTAAGCGGATATCGCCAAAGTTAGTCTAATGAGTTTTACGTCTTTTGGGGGTGTAAGAACAAATATAGTCAATAAATAACTGTCCCAAACACCTTAAAATTTACTTTTCTATCTAATTGAAAAGCGAAAAGTACAAAAAAAAAGAAATGAGCAGACTTCGTAGGCGGTCGGCAAATGACTGTCAGCCATCTTTGTTTTTCAGTCTAATGTAATTTATTTGACTGAACTTATTAATTGAAATTTTAAAAATAAACGCCTTAAGACTTAAAAACACCAAAAAAAATAGGCAGGTAGGTAGAAAAGTAATTTTTATTGCCTTTGGTAAAAGTTATTTGTTGACTATTTGTTTTTTGCGCATCTTTTCTTTCTGTTGATTATTCTTGACAAACGCCAAATGCGATCCGCATTTGGTCAAGTAAAACAATTCCTGGGTAATTTAAAATGGTTACTTTGTGTTTTTGCCTTTATTATTAAAGACAGAAATATAAAACAAAACTTAATGACGATTTTTTTTAAATATGATTCTATATTTTTTTTTATAATTAAAAAGTGATGAGAATGGAGGGGGGCGGGCTTTTTTATTTTTTAAATTTTATGGCAAATGTAATAGTTATCTTCATCAGCAGCAGCAGCATCATCATCGTTGAATTTCAAAATGATCATTTTGAATGTTAAATGTTTTTCATTAAATCGTTATAATATTACTACTAATAATAATAATGATGTTAATATGAAAAAAAAACTATTATATAAGGAAATTGTAGAACAAAAATAGAAATGAATTGTGCAAAATATTAATTTATTAGTGTTTATAGAATTATTATTTAAATGGGGCATCATAAGTGTGTTTTGAATGTTAAATGTTTTTCATTAAATCGTTATAATATTACTACTACTAATAATAATGATGTTAATATGAAAAAAAACTATTATATAAGGAAATTGTAGAACAAAATAGAAATGAATTGTGCAAAATATTAATTTATTAGTGTTTATAGAATTATTATTTAAATGGGGCATCATAAGTGTGTTTCGACAGTGTTCCGTTGGGTATATATGATTTATTTGAAAATATTTAAATGTAAAAGTGAATTAAACCAGTTTAACATATTTTGATATTAATATAGTAGGTATAAATGAAAAAAACTTTAACGTTTATTCTTTTAGATTTTTTTACCATCCCTTACTTGGAGTTATTGTTTGGGTCAATGAAGGACAAATTTTTTTCCCCCTTTTTTTTTTTTTTTTTTGAAAAAAAATGCCCTTCATTAACCCAAATACTAACTCTAAGTCTGAGGTGACATGGTAAATTATATTAGTTCTGGAAAAAACAATTATTTTTATTTTAATTCGTCATTCTTCATTTAAGAAAAGTAGTATTTTAAGCTTTAGAGATTTGATTAAAACTCTGCACATGATTTGCCAAATCTAGTTATTGTCCTTGGTTTGTGAGATTAGACTTACCTTATTCTTTATACAGATGCGAGAAAACGCACGCACACACATGTGAAGTTGGTTCATAATTTTATTATTATAGAGATAAAGAAAAAATACATTGAAGAATTATAAATACAACTAGCTGCATTTACCCAGCATTGGCTGAATTGTCACGTAGAATATTTATTTTTACTTTTATAAATGATGGTTTGTTTGGGGGTCAAAATGAACTAAAGAATAAAAAGCGGAAACCCATTTCACTGTAAAAATATTTAGGTGACTGAAATAGGAATTAAACCTGTAATGTTTTTGAACACATGGGTTTAGAAGACGTGATTTATCTTTCACTAAAAGCCAATAATAAATTTAATTTATTTCAGTTCCTTAAAAATCATCTTAGTTCGTTTGTTTGTTTAGGATAAGTAAATGTTTTAATTTTAAGAAATACATTTTAGTCAATGAAGGTAAAATGTCTACAGTAATTTAAATACATTTTCAGTTTTATGCTTCTACTAATTGGGAAAAAACGCAGCGATTGATCAAGGCTATAACAAATTATGTTGATTAACCAATCAAAATACCTCTGATAGAAAACCCAAGCAAGAATTGGTACATACGAATAAAAAAAATTATTAAATAAAATCCGTTTTTTAATGAGTGACAGTGGGAGGAGTTTTTTAGTGTAAGAGAAAGGTCCCTCCTCTGAAATATCACTAATCACAAGGAAAATATAGATAGGATTATTGTAATTGAAAGAAATTGGAAATACATTTTTTTTTTTTTTTTTAAAGTATATGGCCCGATATTTGCCAAGTATGGCGAAATAGAATTAAGTATGTACCATGTATTATAAAAGCTATTAAGCATTTACATCTGACCACTTTGGCTAAATCTACTTTATAAGATTTTTATTTGATAAAAAAAAGTTTTTTAAAAAAGAAAGTTACTGAGGGCCTCATATTCCAATTTGCAATGTTATATATTTAAGTTTTATCTCGTTTTGGTATATGATCAGAAATTTGTGGAAATATATCTTAACTTTAGTATTCAGAATTATTCCAAAAACCCATTTGATAAATTTCTCAAAATACATTTAAAATTTTTAAAACATTTATTTTTTAAATTTTATTTTCATTTATATATTATTTCTTAATTGTTTAAAATAAATTTGACGTAAATTTATTTAAAATTTTTTTAATTAAATTAAAAAAAAAATGTTTTTTCAATATTTTTATTTAATTTTTTTTTGTGATTGTATACGATTGTAAGAATCTTTTTCAACGAACAATGTAACAAATGTGATTTATTTTCCGTTTATCTTTTGGAATTAATTGATAAAAGTTTGCAACGTGTTGTAGAATATTAAATGTTTCTCTCTCTGTGCGACCGTGTTGTTGTCGCCACATAATTTTTATTTTATAATATTAGTTCTTTGTTTATTTTCATATCAATAAAAGTAACCAAGTAAATAAAAATAAATAAATAAAAAAGATATTAAATGTTGGATCTTTCCCTGTTGCGAGTATTTATTTTAGTGTAGAACATATTACCGGTGAAAATAATATCACGTGATCATGCCAGGGAATTGCTACCGACGTCGTATACAACCACCTTTTCTTTTTTTTCTCTTTTTTTTAGAATTCAAATTTTTATTTATTTAATTCAAATTTTTTTTTATTTATTTCAATTTTTTTTATTTAATTCAAATTTTTTAATTTATTTAATTCAAATTTTTTTTTTTTTTAATTTCTTTTCTAATTTATCTAAAATTGTTTTGCTTTTGTTTTTTGTCCTTTTAAGGCGGAGAGAAGAAGGTAAAACTGCATTTTAAGTGCGATATTAAACAACGTATTTTTGAGAGCTAATTTTCATTCTCGGTTCTTGTCATGAAAAGGTAAAATCTCCCTCAGATAGTTGATTGATTGTTTTACTTGAATCAGAGTGAGGTTTTACCTAATGTCTAGATTAAAGTACCTAGGGAAAAAATAGGTAAAATTGTACCCTTTGCGCCCACACTTTCAACAGAAAAATAGAAATGAGACTTTTTCACCCTGGAAAAATTAATTAGGTTTAGATATTACAATGGGAGATCACTCTATATTTTGCTATATATTTTAAACATGAAATGATCACTCAGTTCTTGGCCCTAGTTTAGGACTGAGCAAGTAACCATTTTCTGTATTTCAAACATAGCCTATTATTTTATTTTTATTTTTTTGCATTGCCACTCCGGACTTAGGGTTAGTGTTTGGGTTAATGAAGGGCATTTTATAATTTAATTTAAGAGTCCTGCTTTTTTTGTCTGCTGAATAAATACGGAGGAGGGAGGGAGTGCTAAGAAAATAGCTTTCCCACCCCCATCAACTCCACCACTAGGTGATCAATGCAAGAAAGAAAACATTTAAAAATGGCTACCATTTGAGAAATATGAAAAGAAAATAGTTACTTGTTCTGTCTGCTATGTGGTCAAGAACTTGGTCATAAATAACGCCTTCTGGTCAGGAAGTGGGTGATCATTTTAGGTTATATTTATATAGTAATTTTGAAGGGTGTGGAAAAAAAGTAGAATCTCATTTTTTTTATATATATATTTCTTGTTGGCAGCGTGGGGGTAAAGAGTAAAATTTTACTAAAAATTGGCTCTTAAAATTGTGTGGTTTGCATCGCAAAATGCAGTTTAAAATAAATAAATGCGAAATAAAGATAATGGTAAATTTTTTTTTCTACAATTATTATTTAGCACCTGCATTTTTTTTTTTTCGTTTCTTTGGAATGTTAAGAATTCTGACTTAAATTATTCAATTGTTATCACATTTTAAACACAAGTTTTCAAATTAAATGGGCAAGGTTATGCTAACATTTTTTTATTCATTTTTTTTTTTTAAGAATTTTGAAAAAATCACTTAGCTAGAAGCGTTTAAAAATATATACATGCACATTACAGTACATCAGATGTTATGAACAGCATGAAAATGTTCTGGTTTTCAATACAACCAGAATAAGTTTTTTTTTTTTTTTATGTATGCGAATGTATTTCTTCCTACACACTATTAAAATGTTATAAATTCAGGTGCTTTTACGGCTCAGTCCTAATGGCTGCCAATATGATGTTATAACCCTAATTGTCTCCCCTAGTATTGTAAGGAGATGCCATTACATGGTGACAGCGTATACGAGAATAACTAGGAAGTCTACAAAAGATGGTGCCTAGCTATAAAAAAAATGAAACGTGAAAGAAATATCTCAAATGAACTCTGAAAAGTGAAGACTTCTTTTCAAAAACACCACATGTGCACATGATGAACGCCACCATCTTGTATGAAAAAAAAAAAGATGAGCTTTCATGTAAGCATTTCCTTTCAGGAAAATATCTGTACAAGTGGATTCCAATACGGCATATTGTCACTGTATTCCGCAGCAAGATTCTTTATAATAGTTATGAACGCCAGTTATGTGTTTGACGTCTATATACTTTGTGGAGTCATTCAGAATTGTTAAGCAGCATTGTAACCTATTTTTCTATGAGGAATATTTCAGTTGACAAACAAGTTGACCACATTCTGTTTGCTGGATGAAAAAGAAGGCCTTAAAAAGTTCAACACATAAACATTCGAAAACTAAGGCGATCAAAGTGATCCAGAAGTTATTTGGCAGAAATTCAAGGAGGGATAAGAACCTCCAAGTAAACTCTTGCATCTTGCGTTTTTACCTGTGTTGGTATACGCAAGCAGACACAGAAAACATAGATGACTTTCTGGCTAGATGCAAGTTCTGAGACACCCAGGAAAACGAAGCATGGTTAATAGAACAAGTCATCACTGGAATGATAAACTCGGACTTAGAGAAGCAGCCTTTTAGCAAAAGGCGAAGAGCTGACATTTCAGGATGCTCTGAATTGTGGCAGGATACACAAAGCTTCTATGAAGCAACTGACTGAATTCCAAGAGGAAAAGAGCCAGGTAATAAATGCTATCAAATACAGTCACTGCAAACGATGCAGAAGCATTTATAGTTGTTAAGTCTGCACCATTCACTAAGTGTCAAGACTGAAGCAAGTGCAGACCTGTTAAAGTCTCTTCTTTTTATAATCAAAACAACAACAACAACAAAGGCGCTCTCTGGGCCAATCAAAAACTTCACCCAATGGCTGTAACTTGAAACATTACAATAGTGAGTTCTCTGGAATTTATGTGAGACGAATCTTGTTCGTAGGGAGGACAGTTGCGACTTCCATAAGAAATATACCATGCAACTTCTCTGGCTGTTAAATCAGACTTTATGTTCGTAGATCCGTTGAAGGGTACATTAGATAAGTTTTCTCGGCTGGCAGGCTGGCTTAGCCTAAAGACAGAATATTGAGTTCTGGAGTTCCATCTTGTCTTGCTCTTTTCTTGCCAAGAATGAGAATATGTTCATAGCGTCTTATTTCCATGGTGTTTCGTTCAGGAACTGGTTTGTCTCTTCCCGCCAACAAGATGAGTGGAAACGGATGTTTGCTGAAAGTCTTGCACATGCGCAAAAGTGTTTGAATTGCCCAGTGTATTTCTATGCGAGTCTAGCTGACCAAACTATAAATAAATATGCAAGAGATTGCGTGTACATACAAAAGAAATAGATCTTCGTCATGTAACGGCCACACATTCATTCCCACTATAAAAAAAGAAAATATCCAGCATGGGGCAGCATGTGGTCCAAAGAATTATTGGGCAAAGGTGTGTGCTAACAAAAAACAGAAAAATACAAAAAGCTACTCACAAACATGCACAACAAAATGGATTTTATGTTTAAAATGGGACACCTGGTAATACAGCAATTGTGTCTACTCAGTAAATGCCTTTCTGAGGGACAATGATGAGTTATGCGAATGATTCAAGCAAATGTTTTTTAATGCAATACAGCAAAAAAGTGACTCTAAAAAGGCCAGGAATAATTTAGCTATATTCTTCATTTAACGACAAACGAAATCTAAAGCCCTACAGAATGGGTTAAGAGTTTTGTCTATATTCGCAAAAGTAGTGGAAAATTTTGTCTTTAGATCCAAAAGATCTAAACAGGACTAGTGTGATACTATGGACTGACCCACCACACATACACACACACATACATACGCAGCCGGGACTGCCAAGAAATGATGAGGAAGTGAGATAAGTGGATGGCGATAGGGAGGTCGTCGAATCCATGGGACTCCCCAGACAGGATGGCGCCCTGACAGTTGGTTGTAAGTTTCTTCGTGGCGGGATAACGATAAACTGAAGGAAAAAACCGGATATGGCCAGTTCCGGTGGTCGGCTGGGGGTGATTCGGCGTTGGACAAAGAAGATTGTCACTGGGGCTGACACAACCGGACAACGATCAACAGACAGCGTTTGGAGTCCTTAGCCTTAACGATATCACACACACACATCAGGCACAACTGAGTTATACCAACAACTTGTCTTGTGTTGTTTTTACCTTAGCGTGACCACTGAGACAATTATCAGGCTACATTATTATGCGAGGTTACTATAAGACTTCCATAATGGTGGGGTTTGTGCACAAGCTTTCTGTTACCAAGTACTTTTCCAAACTGGATGCCAAAAATATATATATATATATATATACTATAAATACTTTTTAAATATTAAAGTGTTTTATACCTACAGACGACGTTTCAAGTTTTCTACCCTCATCAGTGCAGGAGTGACGGTTGCAAGCGGTCACATGAGTTCGAACACAGTTCATAGCTTCAGCCTAGAATCACAAGCCTAACGCTTATGACCACACTGATGTGAGAAATCACCGCAGTAATTGAAATTAACGTACACTTACCCGGATGGCAGGGACAAGCGCCCTGCTGTCGATAGTGTTCAACACTCAAGCAGAACTTTGCATAATCGCTAGGATGACAACAATCTTGTAATTCCAAACAGGGCTCTACTATTAAGACTATTAAATCTTAAAGGGGCATTAACTATAAATATTTTTTCAATATCAAAGTGTTTTACACCTGCAGACGACATCGTTTCAAGTTTTTTTACCCTCATCAGTGCAGGAGTGGCGGTTACAAACGGTCGCATATATATATATATGTGTGTGTGTGTGTGTTTACATTATTTACAACTTATTTTCCACAATCTTTTTGCTGTTAAATTCCATTGATAAACCTAGTTGCTTATAGTACTAGGTGTTACGAAAATGATGAACATGTCAATCATCTTTCACCCCTTCCTACCCCTATGGTTATCTGTGTGTGTGTGTGTGTGTATATATATATATATATAACAACCCATATGGCAAAAATATGTAATTGAAAAACACAATTATACATAGATGGTAAAAATAAACAAAGCTGCATATGTAAAATAATGATGCAGACATGTTGAGTAATAACGCATAAGACGTCACGGGGAGGCTAAGGGCATGACCCCGCACTAATGAAGAAAAGACGAATACTAGATAGATTGTCAATTAGGCTAAAAGAACAACGGAAATGAATCGGTGACCAGGTGTGTGAGGTTGACGAGTTCATTTCAGAGTATGACGTCGTAAAAAAAAATGACTCGGTAACCTTTAAAAGAGTGAGGTGTACGAGGCCAGATGAAGAAGGCACCTGAAGTGCAAATCCGAAATTAAAACGGCGGTTTTAAACGAAGGAAGAAGGGGCGCTTACGTAGCAAAGATCGAGTTGGGAGGATATAGAGAAAAACTTGTTGTGGGTCAGCCCTGAACAGAGGTACCCCCACCACGGCCAAACTGCCATAAACAACTGCTGTGGGGATCACAAACCTTCTCTAGATTCTGGGAGCAGACTGCTACAGAACGTATTGTCGTGTTTCCCTCTAGGTTGGAAGATAAATCACTCTGTCTGGTTTTCGAGAAAATAACCTATGTTGGGTAGAGTCGAAAATCAACCGCTGTCAAGGTAAAGAAAAAGGTTTCTTTGTAAGACAAGGGAAAGAACAATAATGCCAAAGGATTTTTGCTAACAAAGAAATATTTAATTATATATGTGTATACCCAACTTACTCCAGCTGGTGGTGAAGAATAAAGAAACAGTTTTTTGAGCACGTCCTCGTCTCTATCGTTGTTTTGTTTGATGCTACCGGGTCCCCCGAAGGAACGGTATTGCAACACATATTCCACTTAACGATTTAATAATTACTTTTATTCACTTCATCGTTGATTTTGTTTCTTTTTTAAACAAAATAATGAAAATTGCAAAAATGACTGTTCCTACTTTCAAATTCGTGTAATGAATGCTTTCGTAACTAAGTTGTATTTGTAACTATTTCTTTGTTTTTATTTTCCTCGTTTTTTTTTTAAGATCAAAATTTAACCAATTTTTTATTATTATTGTTCTTAAATTTCTCATTTCTTTTCATCTTATATATATATCTCGGGACAGTTATAAAAGTGTGTGTGTGTGTGGGGGGGGGGGGCTCTCCTAAAAAGTGGGGGGGGGGCAGGGCCCGGTTAAACACATGCATATATAACTTCCTTATTGATGACCGTAAAGTGTGTGTGTGTGTGGGGGGGGGGTGAGCCCCCCCCCCCGTGCCGCCGTTCATGTGTATATATAATATATATATATATATTAGAATAATACCCCTCTCAGAACGGGTAAAATTAATTCCCTGACCAGAACAGTTTTGCACCAATTTTATGTCCTTTTAGAAAGATTAAAATCAAGATAACGCTTCACTCAATAAGCCCCGGGCCGAGCTAATAAAAAAAACAACTTTTAGGCAAAATTCGACTTCATTCATCAACATAGTCTCTTTCTAGGGTTATACACTGATTCCAACACTTCTAACGATTCGATGACTTTTTTGTAGAACGATTTGTCTTTGGTCTCAAAATACGCCTTGGTTTCTGATATCACTAATTCATTGGAGCCAAATCTCTTTTCCTGGAGCATTCTTTTGAGGTCTTAAAACAGCCAGTAGTTTCTGGGGGCCAGATCTGGAGAATAGGCTGAGTGCTGAAGCAATTCGAAGTGCAATTTATGTAGTTTTTCCATTGTTTCGATCGACTTGTGACATGGTGCATTGTGTTGATGAAAGAGCATTTTTTTTTTCTTCGTTTGTGGTCGTTTTTTGGGCGATTTCTTTCTTCAAATGCATGAATAATGCTATATATTATTCGCTATTGCTGGGTCTCCTTTCTCAAGTTAAGCAATGAACAAAATACATTGTGAATCCCAAAATAAGGAGGCCAAAACCTTGCCTGCTGATTGCATCTTTGAACAGCTTTCACTTGCTCCTCTACATTAAGTTGACTGCTGATTTGATTCCGGGTGAAGTGGTAGATCTGTTTCATCCATTGTCATGTATTGATGCAAAAACTCCTCTTTGTTGCATGGAAACGGTTGCAGATAACACTCTGAATCGTCAACACATTGTTGTTTTTGATCAACAGTAAGCAAATATTGCATCCACTTTGAACACAGCTTTCTCATTGACAAATGTTCATTCAAAATGGTGAATACACTGCCTTCTAATATCTTAAACTCCTTTGCTATCTCATGCAACTTCAATTTATAATCAGGCAAAATGAGTTTGGATTTTAAAAAAATGTTTTCCAGTGCAATTACCAAATTTGGGCGACTTGAGCGTTCAGCATCATTTGTGTCTGTACGACAGTGTTTAAAGTCAGCATACCACCCCTTAACCATTGTTTCCAATGGAGCAAAATCCGAACATTTATCAATCCATTGCTTTGCTTGAACAGTATTTTTCCCCATCAGAAAGCAACACTTTATCAACACACGAAATTCAGATTTTGCCGTTGTTTTGAAAATTTGCAACAGTAGCTTTACTTCAATAACTGTAATTTGTAAACTAATACTCCAATTGAGCCCAAATTGTGACACGTGCAATTTGAAGGTTAGTACTTTATAAAAATCATATGGATTTTTTTTAGTAGCACCATCTATGTGTCAGGCCCGGAACTTATTGAGCGGTGTTATAATGATACTAAACTTTATGTATGGAATCCTTATTCTGATCAAAATCCATTCTGATTTTGATTCTAGAAAGTCTCAAATTTAAGGATTCTTAAGAAGAAATTGAAATTCAGGGAACCTTGCTTCATTGGTGTCTAATGACTATGGATCCAATTCAATGCAAATCTGAAATATTTGAATTTTTCAAATGGGAGGTTGTGCTCATATTATGCCTCCCTATAAACTTTTTAAAATCTCTAAACATTTAGCTATAGAGTTGGTTTGTTTTTTTCAGTTTTGGGATTACTGTAAAAACCCATGTAATATGGACATATATTTTTGCAAACATAAAAATACACTTGTGGGAGGCGATCTATAGATTTTAGTTTTACTGGTAGTTTAAAATCAATAAATATTTATCATTTTATCATTAGTACCAACAAAGGAAAATTAAGTTTTAAACAAAAATAAACAATTACAAGAATCGTTTTTAGCATTGGAAAATACACTCAATATTTTCAGATTGCGATACCCCAAAAAGTTCTGATTTTTTTTTTTCTGATTTTTTTTTTTCTGATTTTTTTTTTTTCCTGATTTTTTTTTTTTTTTTTTTTTTTTTTTTTTTTTTCTCGATTAATCGTCCCAACTATTCTTTTTCGATTTTTACCTGTTACACACCCACATTTAGTTATCTTCATTGTTCAGCTTGCATTTTATATAGTCGGGTTACTATGTTAAACTATGCTCACGCATCCGCACTGACCACCCTACACCAAGCGCATGTGCTGTGATTCTTCTTAATTTTCATCTTATTGGCCGTGTCAAAATTCTAGTGTTGACGGCTGTGGAGAACAGTCATAGTCCACAATTTACATATATAATAAAACATAACGACATTGTATACAAGCAACTTGTGTGTTGTTGAGATCCTCTCATTAGTGTTTCTACATTAGAGCTAAATTCCCATCTTTCAACCTCCGAATCTCAGCTAAGAGTAATTTTGATGTCTCTCGTTAGGCTCTGTCGCTGTTTTACCCATCATGATCGTTCATTGTCGAGTTCTGTTGCTGATCTCCCCTCAGCAGCAAGTGTCCGCCAAATATATTTACTTTCACACGGAAATCCGATACATCCGTTTTTTTCTCAGCTTACTTCCACCAAAAGAAATGTGTGTTCAAAGTTCCATTTTTGTATACATGGGTGTGTTTATCTATTTGGTGAAACTAGGTATATGTTTCCGAATTCTTTATCTTGACCCTATGCCTTAGCTATTAATGGCTAACTGTCCATGGCGTTGTTTTGTCTGTGAAGTTCAATGGATCAGCCGGTTTTATATTGTCGTTCATTTTCTAGTTAATCTCTGCCGGTGGTCTTGGTTGTGGGGTGGGGGCACTTTATAGCATCACAACTACTCTCTCCTTTTGTGCAGTGTAGTTGGCGCATTTTACTGGAAGCTTTCCAAACAGCTTCTTGTTGTTCATCTGGTAATGGGATTATATGGTCTATCAGAGTTGTCCAAAGGTATTAAACACTGTCTAGGTCACGGCCATTAGATGCAGCTTTCCTGATGGCAGACATTATCTGTAAGCAATGCTCTGCTAAGCCGTTAGATTGTAAGTATCTTGGTGGTAACGTATAATGCTCAAAACACCATTCTTTTGTGAACTACTTAAAAAAAACTAAGCTGAAATGTGAGCCAGTATCTATATGGGATATCTTGTTCTCCGAATATTTTTTTAGTCAGGTTTATAACCTCATGTCTGAAGAACTGATTTAATCTTCATTCTCTTTTCCTATCAATGCTGGTGTTCCTCAGGGCTCTTCTTCACTGTTTCTTTATATAAATGATCTCCCAGGGAATATTGTTCAGAAAATTAACATCTATGCTGATGATACCACTCTCTATTCTGGTGTTGCTTCTCACCCATCTCCCTCGGATCAGTTGAAATATGCGGCTGATCTAGCAGTTGCCCTGGGTTCAGTTGTGGATTGGGGTACGAAATGGCTTGTTTCGTTTAATCCCATTAAGACTCAGCTTGTGTCTTTCAATCGTAGGCGTGCCCCTTTTCTTCCTGAGATTCTCATGGATGACTCTGCTCTTTCAGAGAAATCGACTCTGAAACTTCTTGGTATTTCTCTCTCATCAAATCTTTCTTGGAGTTCATACATTGCTCTTTCTACTTGTCGTAAAATCTGTTCTCTCTATCGCTCCAAACACTTTCTCATACCTGAGGCTATTCTTTATCTCTACAAATCTACTATCAGACCATGTATGGAGTACATATTTGGGCTGGTGAATCTCTGTCCCATTTGATGGTTCTGATAAGGTGCAGAAACGTATCTGTAATTTGATTGGGCCCACCCTTTCTTCTCTACACCCTCTATCTCACAGACGTGATGTTGCTAGTCTCAGTCTTTTCTATAAATACTATTATGGCATGTGTTCTTTGGAATTGTGTGATCTATTTCCTGCTTCTTTTGTTCTAGTTCGTTTGATTCGTTGGTCTAGTGATCTCCATCAATTCGCTATTTTGATACCTCATTATAATACAGCTTCCTATTCCAGTAGCTTTTTCCCCAAAACTACAAGCTTGTGGAACTTTCTTCGTGCTGACTGCCTTCCTCCTACCTATAGCCTTGGCCTTTTCAAGACTAAGGCCAATAAGCATCTCCTATCTTTGCAATAATCATATTTCGTTCTTGTAAACTCCTTACATCAAGTGGATTCATGCCTTGTCTGGAACGATTTCCATTTTTAAAAAAAGTCTCTGCATAAATTGGTATTTGGAGTAATAATCGACAATCATAAAATTGGATCTGTGAAATAAGTTAGTGGCTACTATCTGCCATGGTCTCCCTGAAATCTCATGTGGCATCAGTAATTCTGTACTCTGCCGTTTTGAATGTTATTGGCATATATCTTCACATAATTGAGCTCTCCTGTCTGTTGTCTCAGAACACAGAACTTTTTGAATGTTATTAGCATATATCTTCACATAATTGAGCTCTCCTGTCTGTTGTCTCAGAACACAGAACTTTTTGAATGTTATTGGCATATATCTTCAAATAATTGAGCTCTCCTGTTTGTTGTCTCAGAACACAGAACTTTTTGCTCTTAGTTTTTACTTCTTGATGTCCATAATGGATCTTGTGCAGTACCTACAGGTTCAATCGCCTTTGATCAAAATCTTGTTTTCAGTGACCAGCTTAACCAGATAGTCCCAATAAGGTTAAACGGTCAAAAGGCAACCACACAAAATAAAAACTGGTGTTCCTGAGACGAAAAATGATAAATGCACTTGCTGATTTTTCATTGTTGAATGTTTTATGCAGTATCTGTGATCTAGAAAATATTTTGATGAATATAAGGAATTTAATTTGTTTGCAGGCTTTTAATATTTTTACCTTTATGTGTGTGTTCAAATTTGACTGCACACGATTCATTATTTAATCGTCACAATTAAAAATCACATCCGTGTGTTAATGAATTATGTACTAAATATACGAAATAATGTAAAACGTATGCCTTCATTTTTTTTATGGCATGGGTACATTAGTATGAAAACTAATTTTTATGTCGAATCACGTAAAGTTAAATTTTACAATGAATTAAATTTTTCACAAAAATAATTTAATCCATTGAAAAATTTAATTTTTTTAATTTACTTATAAAAAAATATTTTATTTTTCTAATTAGATGACACTGTCACTTTATTATTTGTTAAACTCCCTCTTTATTCGCTTCTCAGCTCAACTACATTGATTTTCCAACACTAACATTTTTCTTATTGAATTGTTAATATGCTTCAACAACACCGGTGTGATCGTTTGTTTTTTGTTTTTTCAATTTTTAGATGCTACTTCAATATTTTTAAATTTATTTTTATTTTTTAAATGCTTTTGGTCTATCCTTCATTAATGAAATTTTCTGTCATATTTGTCGCTTGGAAAATAATTTTGAAAGGATTTTTTTTTAATTACAAAAATAGTTTTTAATTTTATTATTTTTTAATTTTCTAATAACTTCATGATCTTAAAGGGGTTATTCAGTTAAAACGTTACTTTTGAAAAGAATTTACTTTTTTTCTTTCTTCAATATTAAATTTGGAAATGTATTTCCAATGTATATAAAATGAACAAAATGAAGCCGGCCCTCCAAGTGTTTGACATTAAAATATTTTCATAACCTCAGTAATCAAAATGCATCAAATCTCCAAGAGAGTGTAAAACAAAAAGCAAGAATAAAAGCTTAATCCATATAATAAAGGATATGTCGGTCTCTGGTCGGCTAAAACCTTATATCATTGGGTTTAGAGACAACATTTGTGCATGGAAGATAAGAAAAAAATACTTTTTTTTTTAAATTGTTACTGGTAGTTGTTTAACCAATGTTCAGAGTTGCTTTTTTAGTCAGTCAGCTTTCTTTTTCTTTCTATTATATTGAACCAGTTGCCAAGGAGAGAGAAGTAGTCGGGGGGGGGGAAGCTTTTAAAAGATGTTACACACACTTTTAACTCTTATATTTTGTTATCCATGCCCCCTGCTCCCGGGAAACGCCGGGCAACCCTGCTAGTAAGATATACCATTGGTATTGAGAAATAATTAAGCATACAATATAAAGAGCTATAGGTTGCCTATGATTAATTTGTATAGGCTTTGAAAAAGAATATTTTCTTTGGATGTAGCTTGTTGATGATGTTTTTATCTTTCATTGAACTGTAGCAGATAGCATGGATCGATATCCTGGCTTGGATAGGACATAGACGATGGATGGTTGTGTCTTTGGAAATGTACCAAGACCCATGGCTGACAATTAAAATGTTATAAGTGGTGAATGACAAAAAATGATTGTTCTGAATGAAAGGGTCACCATTAAGCAGGTGCTAAATTCACCAAAAGGGGGTTGTAAATAAGATAAAAACATAGTTAAAGAAATATTTTATTTACCTCCTCTCCAGGAGGTTAGACACAAGGTCAGGTGTGAGTTTTGATGAAAGTGTTTCTGTGGAATGAACTGGATTCGAACCTGGCACACCCAGATCCTCAGTCTGCATCGTTAACCACTTCGCCACCATGCCATCCTCCATAGTTAAAGAAATACCACTTTTATACAAATTTACAGTGGTATGAAAGCTATTTTGAGTGAGTTGATATAGTTTGTTAAAAAAAAGTTAAATGTTCGTGTTTGTAGAACGTTTGCAGTGAGAAAAAAGACACAAGCATTAGAAACATGTGTTCAAAGTTCCATTTTGTGTGGATGGGTGTGTTTATATTGTTGGTGACCCTGTAATTGTAGAGAGAGCAGTAGTACTTGAAGGATTTTCAGCTTGGCACAAATCGTGTTTCTTGGGGTCCGCCCACAGCCTTTGTTGGGCGCCTGTTATCTTCACGGAATCGAGGTGTGTCAGTGTATCGGACAGAAGATGTCTGTTTTTTGGTTATCGCTGACTGCTTCTATTAGAATAAGCTAGTTTACATCGTCTTGCCAATAGCATCCGTTTTAACGAGCGAATCCCTCTCATTGGTTGAAAATTCTAGAATTCATACCTTTATGTGGAATGTTTTATTTTGTGGCCGCTTGCTGTGATTGTGCATCCATCGGAGAAAGCAATTGATTTTAGCGCATCCCATTTCCACTTGGAACAGATGGAGAATGAAAAGGAAAGGAGGAAAGAGTAAGCTGAACGAATGGAGAAAGAAAGAGTAGCTTATACGAGCTAGTAACTTTTTTCACGTTTGCTTATCTCTCGTACATTTTCCTAATCTATCACAAACCCAAACCAAAAGTCGATTGATGCAATAAAACAAAAAGTTACCAATTTCCCAAATCAATTGTCTTATTTATTCCCTGCATACTTTGTTCCAGCTCGTTTGACCCGGTCTAGTGGTCTTCATCAATTCACTATTTTGATACATCGTTATAAATCAGCTTTCTATTCCAGTAGCTTATTTTCAAGAACTGCAGGCTTGTAGAACTCTTCCTACTGACCGTTTTCCTCCTACCTATAGCCTTAGTCTTTTCTAAGATTAAGGTCAATAGGTATTTATTTATCTATCTCCCACAGCGGTAAGATGTAACACAAGGTCGGAAAGTGGGATTTGAAAAGCCAGCGCCTGAGAATTTGAGCACTCTGGCCTACAAAAAATGCCTGGGCAGCCCCGTCGACATTCCCCGGTAGGGGCGTCTCAGGCGATTAGCAATAAACTAACCACTTCTCAAAAGGTGAGAAGGCAAAGCCTGGGAGGGTGGACCTCCTAGAACTGCACAGGACAGACCCATAGACCAGCGGAAATCAAGCCCTGAAGGCCAAGACAATACCGATCTATGGGGTGCAGTATCCATCGGAACAGATACTACACTTTCTTCTTAGCCAAAAGGCCAAGAAAGAGTCAATAGGTATCTTCTGTCTTTAGCTCCTTAAATGAAGTGGCTTCATGCCTTGCCTAGCGCGGCTTCCATAAAAAATTATTTTTTTAAAAAATCAAATCTTGATCAATTTTATAGCAAACGTTTGATTAAAAGATTTTATCTCATGGCATGATTTCATATTTTAATTTATTTTCTTTCGGCATAATCATATGAACACACCAGTCCTCATTATATCACTGAAGTTAAACAACGTTGATCTTGAACAGTACCAGATGGGTGACCATTTGAGAATACCAGGCACTGTATGTGAAAGGATGATGACACCTCCCTTGCAGAAACTAACATCAAAACGGTATCGGCAGTTGGCGGCTGAACTATTGGGTAACGGTGACCACAGAGTAGCAGGAAGAAATTCATGATCCTAATCATAGTTTCTTCATTGCGCGGGATGGTGTCTTGAATCATCTAGTGGATGAGTGTTTGGCGCCTCACCACTGTATCTCCCCAAGAAAACCATGAAATGGTACACAAACTGACTGTCCCAGATGCGACTTGAACTGACTTAGTTTTTGGTTTGATACATTTGAATATTTCTGAAATGTCACTCTTACTCTAAACAAAGAATGTTCAATTTATTTGTGTAAATTCTGCTAAAAAATTATTTGTTGTTGTATTTGTTTTAAAGTAGTTGTAAGAGTCCAAGATGTTGATAATGATCAGTTCGTCATGAATAAGGAAAGGGTCTTAAAATAATTTACCTCTTGTAGCATATAATATAAACACACGGAAGTAGAAGTTGGAATTAAAAATATTTTGCTTAATATTATGATAAACAATTAATTTTAGGAAATAGTTTAATAACAGAAATAGGGAGATGTCGAAACCTTATTTTTATTAAGGGTGTAAGCTCATGCTTTTGTTTATGTGAGTAAAAAAAAATGTCTCCTCTGTAACTGTACTATCAGTCAGAATAAGTATTTTCAGGAAAAAACTGAAATGAAATAAATCCTATTCATGCCAATAACATAGTGGAAGAAAAAAAAACTGGAAAAATAGGCTAGTCCGAATCAAATATGGATATGTAAGATGGATTGTGATTTCTGCCTGTTTTTTTGTTTTTTTTTTCTTTCTCAAGTCCAGCAAGATAACTATATGTTAAATAAAAAGGACAGGTTTATAAGAATTCTCTATTTTCTTGAATAATAAATTATATAGGTGATCAGAAAAAAACGCATTTCAGGTAAACGAATGCCCTAGTATTTGCTTATTTAATCTAATGAGGCACTGAATAATTATATGGGAGCAGCAGTCTTGTTTATACTTTTGGTTTTATTTCTTATAAGATACATGAAAAATAAAACAGATTAATAATATTTAACAAACCCCAAAACTGTAAATCAAAATCATTTAATAGATTATTCATATCTGAAATCGATCTGTCTAGGTAGTTTAAATCACAACTAACATCCCAGAACAGTTCCGGACCATTTGTGGTGATCTGTGCCATCCAAACATTGGCCAGTGATGACATCGATTTCTTTTAGGGGTTTGAGATTAGATGTAGATATAAATAGTGAGATAGAAGTGGATGAAGATTTTACCCCCTTAGTTATATCTACTCTCACTCTCTCAATGAACACTAGGAAAAATATTTAATAGGATACAGTTTTTAATATTCACCGTATTTTCTCAAGCATTTCTATTGGCTAACGTTAACTTTCATTTCAACATTTTAACATGAGACACAAAGTTTTTAATTTATTTATTGTTATATTAAAGCTGCTTTTGCAATAACATGTACAAACAAAAAATCAAAATTATTTTTAGTAACAAAAAAATTTACATTAAAATAAAAAAAATAAAAATTGATTTTCGATCCTAAATCAGCCTAACAATTTTTTCTTTACCTTGTCTAGTAAATATACCTTTTTAACTTTCCAATTAGGGCTGTACTTAAAATGTTTGTTATTATTAGTAAATTTGTACATGAAAACTTTATGCTAATCCCCCCCCACACACACATGCAGATTCTACTTCTTTTATATATATATATATATATATATATATATATATATATATGCATATATATATAGGTGATTACATGTAACCACCCTGAAAAGATTAGCGGTTAAAAAAATATATATTTTAGAACTTAGAGTGGAGGATCAGTTTCACGTAAAATGATCACCTAAATTTGGGCTAGAAGTTCTTAGCCAGATAGTGTTTTAAAGGTATATAACCAAGGAAGTTGATAGGAATATTGAACACATGCACAATGAAATCAAAATCCCTGACGCATGTGCATGACTAGTTCATAAAAAATGTCAACGGTCCAGATTCCCTGAATTTCAATTTATTAAGACTTGCGTTTAAGACATAATTTTAGACATTTTCTATAATCATATAATTGATTTTGATCAAAATTGGAATAAGGATTCTAGCCATAAGTTTCAGTAGCATTATATGTTGATTTTAATCTTCGTAAGAGGACATAAATGTTGTGCAAAACTGTTCTGTTCGGTGGAATAAATTTTACCTGTCCTGACTTTTTAGAAAACCTTTTTGCTTACTGTTGATTACATTTTTCTCTTCACTTTTTAAAATTTTTGTTTGGATGTCGGATTCATACTTTTTGTTAATTAAAACATTGTGCTCTGACAAAACCGGGTAGTTTATTTATTTAGAGTTTATTTAGAGTTTCGGTTTGTTAAATTTTGAAGTGTTTCATGAATGAAATGAAAAGATGATTGACAATTACTTATTTAGATTTTTTTTTAAAATTTTAAAAAACGACAACAAACACAGAATTATGAGTCAATAATAATCAGATTTTTTCTAATTTTTCGGTTTCGTTGTGAGCATTTTTCTCAGACAAAACAAGGTATTTATTTATTTTTTTTTAATTCAATAAATTTGGTAAAAAATAAAACCAGCATGCTTCAGTTGCCATGTAGGGACAGAGTGGTAAAAATTTAGACAGAAGAGGATACAGTAGCCCAGCATCTGTCCAATTTCGTCTTGAATTGCTGCATCGTTGGTGTATTTACTACATCTTCTGGAAGTTCATTCCAAGATCAATGGATCTTGATTGAGAAATCGACCCTCCTCTGGTTCAATCAAAATAGGCGGTGAAACAGTTTCTGGTTATGCCTGTGCAGATGGCCATTGAGATTGTAGGTCAAAACAAGATCACCGTGTAAACGTCGGTGCTCAAGGGAGAAAAAATAAGGTTCTCAAGTCGGCTTTCATAGGGCAGATCCTGTAGTCTCTTCACCATTCGAGTATTTATTTACCTCCTCTTCAGGAGATTAGGCACAAGGCCAGTTTTATCTTACTCCCACAAGTAAGATGTGACCCAAGGTCGGGTCGGGAAAGTGGGGTTTGAAAAGCCAGCGCCGAGAAAGTGAGCATTCTGGCCATTAAAAATTGGCTGGGCAGCCCCGTCGGCATTTCCCGGTAGGGGCTCCTCAGGCAGTAAGCAATAAACTTACTCCTTCCCAAAGAGGGGAGGCAAAGCCTGGGAGGGTGGACCTCCTAGAACTGCACAGGACCGACCCATAGACCGGCGTAAATCAAGCCACGAAGACCAAGACAATACTAGTTTATGGGGTGTAGTATCCATCGGAACAGGTACTACCCTTTGATCTTAGCCAAAAGGCCAAAACCAACGTGATAGCAGCAAGTTATTTAGTTTCGTTTTGTTTTAAATGCTTAATAAATTCAAATATATATCGATAAAATTCAAATTACAATATTAAACCGCTTTTTCAGTTTTATTTTTAACTATTTCTGTAATCTGTAGTGAAATTAAGACTGCGAGCGACATTGGATAACCCTGCTAGTTTAGAATATTACTTTGGAAATATATTTTCCAGTGTAAAAAAAATCTTATTTTCTAATTAATATTAATTCCCTCCGCACGCATGCACAGAACCTGTACGTGTTTAAAAAAATATTTTTTTCATTTGGAAGATTAGCAATTATAAATTGATAAAAACGCTACAAAATGTTATTTGTTTGGCAGCCATTTTGTAACATCAACGTCTTATCTTGATCATCCTTTTTTCAAACTAACAATTTACAGAAAAACAAAGTTTTAATTGATATTTTCTAGGAATTCTCGCTTCAAACCTTTCGCTTTACCCACAACTATAAAATGATAGTCTTATCTTTGTAGTGAACGTTTTCTTTTTTTTTCTTAATAGCCTCTTACACGTATTTCTATATATAAATGTATGATTCATCATTTTTTTTTTCCATCAAATTTATCTTCGTGAAAGGAATTTGTTAGGGAATATTATAATTCATTTAGCACTAGCAGGGCTACCCAGCATCGCCTGGGGTCCTAAATTTCTGTAAATTACATATATTAGAGAAAGAAAAGAAAAAAAGAAAGTAAAATTAAGCAATCTGATTAATATTGTAATTTTAAATTCTTCAGTTCATTTTGGGACAAAATGAGAGTATAAATAATTATGCCCAATGTGAGGTTCGAACTCACAACCACTGTCTCTAAGTATGGCATGCTAACCGATTGAGCCACCTTGACAATTAGGAATAGACAATGCTAGTAACTACGTAAGCTGAAAACGAGTGTCTCTTACTAACTCTCTCGCTAACTCTCTCTCACTCACAAAAAAATTGTCTGTTATGGGTGGCAATGTTAGGACTGAGTGTAAGGATAAAAGCTCTCCACATACAATTTTTATTTATGACTGACGAAACCGATTTAATTATGTACCTTTTATTAAAAAGGCTATTAATCACAAATATGCCAAGAGAAACACATTTATCTATTTTATATGTTAGCAATAATATGCTGCTTCCAGTCGCATATATTTGCTAGTATATATAATGTAAGTGTTAAGTTTGCTAAGGAGCAGCGGATTGTGATAATTTTTTGTTGATGCATGCTATCTCCCCCTCCAATGAGGAGGTTATGCTTGGGAGGATGGTCTCATGACAACAGAACAGATACTACATTACTCCTTCCCCCCTGAATTGAGTATTGAAACATAGTACAATAGTACAATTTAATAAAAGAAATAGTATACTTTGGCTTCAGACAAATCCCAAATCTCCATTAGTAATAGATAAAGATAAAGGTTATTCCAACAATCTAACTATAACATTTGCTTCCCTTGAAATAAAATGTCTAATTATCCAACCATTGTATTGTATTTGATTTTGAAATAGACGAAATATGATTGAGATTTAAATTTATCATTAAAATTTACTTCCAAGTCACATTCTTCAGTTACTTTTCTGATTCTTCTGTTTAATTCGTATTCGTATTTTATCTTTGTTCCAATATGTAAAACTTTACACTTCTCTGTATCAAATTTCAATAAGTGTGAGAGATGTTGTATAGATGTGTATAAAGAATGAATACATGGGAAGTGTTGATAGGATACGTAAAATACTCAATTTCCTAGGGCGCATGAATCTCGCATTTTGTCAGGTCGAAAGAATCTTTGTGAAAGAGGACAACGTCTGTCGAACGTCCATTCACCTCTAGTATTTGTATTAAAGTGGAAGAAAGATTGTCACATGACTGACGTCACTCGTTCAGAGCTAGGTGAAGGATATACAGAGTTGTTCATATTTTTTTAAGATAAGCTACAAGTTAACAGATCTATATGGTTTATCAAGATCTGTTTATATTATATCTTTTAATAATTGTCCAACAAGCAATTTAACATCTTTGCATCCAAATTGTATGAGACTGTAGAGGGAAAGGCAATATCAAAAGATAGAATGACAGTCTATCCATACAAAAATAATTAATTTTTTTTATTGATAACTTAAAACAAAAAATAAAGAGTTTGTAATAAACGAGATAAGATTGTCTCAAGAACGTTCTAGGTGAAGAAAGATTTGTTCTGTCTGTAAGGAGAATTTGAGTAGACCTGCTCATTTCGGCTGGCGGCATGTGAGTTTGTGTGACAGTGTACAAATGGAATAGGCATTTTAGATGTGTGTGTATATTAGTTTGCCTCTGTTTTGTCGGTGAGAATGTGTGTATATGAAGTTATGTATATGCAGGTTCAATAAGATGTGTGTGCATGCGGTCGCTACGTTTAGTAGTTCTTATTGCATCTGCTGAGTCCGTTAGCCCCAAAGGCCTCGGCTGGATAGTGACATGTGCACATGTGTTGAGTCTGAAAGAAAAAATACCAGAAAAGAGGAAGAAAGCTGTGTGTTTAGGTTTTTATATTACACGTTGGAATTCGGAGTGAATATTCTTACACTTGTGGTTGGTTAAAAGAAACTGTTGATTTGAACTTTTGTCTAATTGAGAGTTTATGCTTAAAAACAACATTCGTTGCTGCCGCTACTGCTTCCCATAAGACTAGTAGAATTGATAAGCACAAAGTTTATTTGGATGATTGAAACAAAGAAACTCTATTTCCTGTGTGAAATATTATTTCAAACATCCATGTTCTGCTAAGCTAAACTCACAAAAGACTGCTTTAATCAAATAATCAGTTTGAAAAGAGAAGAAGTAAGGACTTTAAAACTTGACATGAATTAAAAATTAGTTAAAAAAAAAAAAACAATAATATTGTTTCGAATATTCAGACTACTATTCTCATCTTGGTTTTTATATTCACAACGTTTCGGTTGCTGTAACCTCCGACCCTCTTCAGGTGTGTCTTGTCGAGCTCTGGACTTTTGAATGGAACCCTTTATTTAATCCATGGGAGTAGCTTGCTCTTGTTCTGTCAGCCATAATGTTGTAAAAGTTTTAAGTAATGCATAATTGAATTCTTAGTGTTGATCGTGCTGATAACTGAATCTTCAACCTCCAGAAGATTGTCACTTAGAACTGATTATCACTTAGCACTTATATACGTTGCGCCATGGTCTCTTGCATTACATTAGTCAAAACGTTGTGATAATAGCATTCAAGATGAGAACAGTAGTCCGAATAACACAAACTATCAATTTTCATCTAAACTATTCTGAAATATTGGTTGTTCACAACGTTTTGGCGTATGTAACCTTTGACCTTCTTCTTGGCATATGTAACCTTTGGCCTTCTTCTTGGCATATGTAACCTTTGACCTTCTTCTTGACATATGTAACCTTTGGCCTTTGGCCAGTATTTCTAAATCTCTTCTGGCTTGCCTGTCACTCCTAAAATAGTTGTACATACAAGGAGTCGGAGTAATTTTTGCTCACACACCGGAAAATATTCTTTATAGGATAAATTGACCGTCAATATTTCATTTTTTTAAATTTCTTGCTATTATACTTTTACTGACTAAATACTGGTCACTCCCTACAACCTACGCTTTCTGCTTTTACGGCTTTTTGCTTGGCTAAATTCCTATTCTGAAATAACTGATTAGGATTTACGAACAGTAAACAAACAACCATTAAAAAATTTTCTTTTTTCACTTTCCTACATTGACAGATTATCTTCTGTTATACTACTTCATTTTTTCTTGCATCGTTTTCTTTTACAGTCTTATCTATCTTCATTTTTAGAGGAGGGGGGGGGCTACAAATAAGTTACACTGTACTTTTCTTAAATAGCATTCAGGAATTTTCAAATGGGAGACTGTTAATATCATACCCCCTAAAACTCTTTAAAATACCCCAAAGAAATTAAAATTTGTGGAATATCTATTAATTGATGTTAAACACCTATTGTTAAAATTTCAGAAAAATCAGATGTATCTGAATTTTCATTAAGGGCTCTCATCCCATCTTCGTCCCCTTTTACATAAATTTAAATTAAATATAGCCCACATTGCCCATCGTTACGCCTACCAGCTGTGTTCCAGATTTCATAATGATCGGTTAATTAGTTTAGGAGTGAATCCTATACATATAAATATATGAAGATATACACACATACTTTATAAAAATAGAGATATATACACACATACACACTTATATCTTATATACATATAAATACGAACATCTATGTATTAGAGAGAATATTGTGTACAAGATTCAACCAGGGGTTTTTACCCCGCCTAATAAACCGGTATTGTCCAGGCCTTCAGGTCTGGATTTACGCCAGTCTATCGGTTGTCCGTCCTGTGCAGTTCTAGGAGGTGCACCCTACCACGCTTTGCCTCCCCTCTTTGGGGAGGAGTAAGTTTATTGCTTACTGCCTGAGGCACACCTACCGGGGAATGCCGACGGGGCTGCCCAGGCAATTTTTAAAAATCCAGAGTGCTCAAATTCTCGAGCGCTGGTTTTTTTACCACTTTCCCGACCTTGTCACATCCTACCTTGTGGGAGGAGGATAAATAGAATCGTGTACAAGTATTGTTAAAGACGTTTTAACAAATACATTGAGGACAAGGTGTATTTATTCAAAAAAGACAAATATTACTCTATACTACAAAAGTTAAAAACCGGTGGAAATAAGTAGATGTAAATTTCTAGGTCATGAACTGTATATTGTTGGAATCCATGTAGATGGCTAAATAATCTCATATTGGTCAAATTTGAATTTTTGCCTATGTGGATATATATATATATATATATACTAGCTGGCTTTTCCAGCTCACTATCGCTTCACAAACTTTCTTTAATACCGTCAACTTTTTCAGGGTTTTTTTGCGTGCAATCTACTAAAATAAAAGAATCTGTCTTTTTGTGTAGATTAGAAAAGTGTCCAGGGCTACAGTTTTACCAACATAATTTTTTTTCAGACAGAATTTTTGTCAGACAATAAGGTCAAATAGACACTGTCATTATTTAAAAACTAAAATTAATTTTCTCAATGAAGATAAATGCTACTATAAAGTGGAATGTGATATCCAATTTACAGTTTCAAGTGTGTTGAGAATATTTTATTCTCACCCACGTTATAACAATATTTGTGTTTTATTGTATCAAAGATAAAACACAAGTAGTCGATAAATAAGAATGAAAAAGAACACTCATTAAAAAATGCATCAATGCTTATTAATGGTTGTCGGTGTTATACTAGTAACACCAACAGGACATGAAAGGCATGTTACAGATAACATGAAAATAGATGAATACAGACAAAGAATGTAATATAGAAATATAAATTCAAAATAAGAAATTCTCATGGACAGACATTGCTAGTCTTTCTCTACTCTATTATTTTCATGGAAAGTGCCTGACTGAGCTTCAATTTCTCTTTGTAGAACATTCACAGCAAGAACTCGCCTCATTACTACAAATGCAAAGAACTTTTCTTTCTTCCATAATTCCCATGAACAGTTTTTTTCTGAGAACTTCCCATCTGTGGAAAACATTACCACAGGATTTCTTTCCTGCAGGCTACACTATCATCTTCAACATCTTGGCCTTTTGGCTAAGATCAAAGTGTAGTATCTGTTCCGATGGATAATGCACCTCGTAGACTGGTATTGTATTGGCCTTCAGGGCTTGATTTACGCCGGTCTATGGGTCTGTCCTGTGCAGTTCTAGGTCCACCCTCCCAGGCTTCGCCTCCCCTCTTTGGGGAGGAGTAAGTTTATTGCTTACTGCCTGAGGCGCCCCTACCGGGGAATGCCGATGGGCTGCCCAGGCAATTTTTAAACCCCACTTTCCCGACCCGACCTTGGGTCACATCTTACTTGTGGGAGTAAGATAAAAACTGGCCTTGTGCCTAACTCCTGGAGAGGAGTAAATCAATACACTATCATCTTCAACTCATCATAAACCGTCCTCATAAGTAATCAAATTTTATTCATTCCATTCATTATTTTCAATTCTCTCATAATATTCTTCATTATTAAATTGACAATCAATCTACCTCATTAACACTTATCCTTGAGTGACTTTTAGCCTTGATAAGTGGCAACACATTAGTAAATATACAAAAGCTGGAAGATGTCGTAGCCTTGTTTTGATTTTCGCCCACCTGGTGACCCTACAAAAACCAATCATGTGATTGAAACGCCCCCCGGTGTCAGAGCCGGTTAGCTCTCTTGGAGATAACTCTGAGTCCTATGCTATTATTACTAAGTATCTGGGTTAATTTAATTAAAAAATTTGTTTTATTCAATCATGTTTCATCTTTCTAACTGGACGCATCTTTATTAATGTTATTTGTTTTTCTTTTCCAATGACCTTAGCAGTTTGCATCTGACAGTTTGTCTACTTGAATATTCTATCATATCTATTATTATTATACTAAATGTGAGTTAATCAAAGCTTGTTTCCCTAAGGCTGCTTTCCTATATACTCTAATAACACAAACTATATGCTAAAATATACCTTAGTTTAGGGATTGAGTTATGTTTTTTTTTAAATTCCATTTTGTACTAATTAGCCGTAATTTATAATTAACTGAACAAGGGCACATCTCTTTCTTGGCTATGTATTTATCTAGCCCCTCCTTACTCTGTTGATTCAACCACTCTAATATTTCTTAATGTCTCTGAACATTTAAACAAAGAGTGACTTTTTTTTTCAATGTAGTCATTTAAGTTATATTAGTGTCTGTACGCACCACAAACGCATATGTAAAATAGATGGCAAAATAATATGCCTCTTTACTTCTATATAAGAATAAGAATAATAAGGATAATATAGAAGTAAAGAGACTTATTATTTTTAGTTCTGCAAGAAGAATGTTTTAACAGATGTCACAGTTTATGATTTTTTGAATGAAATTAAAGTGGAATAAATAGCGTTTGTGATCCAACGAGTCATGCATAATCTAGTATTTGTATAAACATATTAAATGTATTCTTTGAGTTTACTTTGCTTTATTTTGAGTTGAATGAATAATGGAAATAATTCAATTTCTTTTTTATTCTTATTCAGAAAGCCAGAACGACACAAAACCTCATGCCAGAATAACCCTGAAATCTCTGAAGACGGTTTGCCCAACTATTCTGACGGATTCTATTCTCAACTGCCTCAACTCTTTGATGTTTTTGAAATCATAAACAATATGCAATACATTTTTACAAATATATTGGACGATGTAAAAATTCCCAAACCTAATATTTTCCCTGTCAATGACTTTATTTCACCGAGAAATGTATCTTCTCCACCTTTACCAAGGAAAAGCAGTACTGGTAAGACTTCTCTTTTTTTTTTCTCTTTTTCTTTCTCTTATTCTTTCTCTTTTTTTTCTTTTTTTTCCTCTTTTTTTTCCTCTTTTTTTTCCTCTTTTTTTCCTCTTTTTTTTTTCTTTTTTCTTTCTTTTCTTTGTGAAACAGTGATTTCAGCCGACGCAAGCTGCCCTTTTAGGGCGCACCAATATGCATCAAGGAAATCAGGCTCTACGTAGAAACAAGTGGAGATCTAGGAACTAGTACATATTTCGACTGTCCAAACATTGGCCAGAATCGGCGCCAGGCTGGCGGGAGAAAGTGTGTAAGCCGGCAGATGTAATCATTCAGATACAATGGATGAGCAAAGCCAGAGAGAGCTGGAATGTTGATAACGACCGTACAATTTTGGTCAAGAGTCTTTTGGTCGCTCCCCTCCCCCCATGGTAGAGAGAGAGGGAGAACAGGTCTTTTACGGTGACAGGAAAGAAAACAACCCAACCACAGAGAGAGGGGAGAGGGAGAGTAGGTCAGTATGCCCCACCCTAATGGTTTTCTTTAGTGTAGATAAGATCTAAAAAAAAAACCTAAGCGATGAATTTCGATTGTCATACCACCCAACGAGAGATAGAGAGAGAGGGAGAGCAAGTCAGTATGCCCCACCCTGGCCCCGAGAGAGAGAGAGAAAGGCTGAAGAAAGAAAGAGTATGAGTTGTACGTTTTTCGTTTTGTTGTGGAAACGAGAAGACAGAAAACCGTGAGTTAGAAATTGGAATTCGGGCTGGACAGTAGTGTTAGCCGGAGCTGAAGCACGGGCCAGCCAGGCGGGGATCGTGCGAAAGGACCCTCGTTTGGATGACGTTGCCCGCGGTATTGCCCCCCCACACCGTTTTCAGTAAACAAGTTACAACTTAATTAACAACTTGGAAATCGTAAAGGGAGTTTCACACACGCGCACAGAGAGACAGACTAGTTTAGTAAACAAGCCATTATCGAAAAACAGACTTTGAGGTAAAGTTTAAAACCAATTGTTCATCTTGTTAAATAATTATTGCTTATGAAAAGACCTAACCGAGTTGTTGACTTATTTCTGTTATCGATTTGTTCTGCTTGTGTAACATTGCCTTCACAGCGGACCAGCGAAGCAATCATCATTCATCCGACCGGGAGGAGGTTCGAACCATCTTTCTCTTTCTGCCACTATGACATCACGAGCCAAAGAAAGGGTGTTCACAGTCAGGAAGGATTCCTGCGCCGAGGACGGTTCTCATTACATTTGATGCTGTCGCAAGGAAGGAGCGTGTGGGGTACCTGTTCATGTCTTTTCTTTCTTTTTCTTTTTTTTCTTTTTCTTTTTTTTCTCTTTTTTTTCTTTTGTCTTTGTTTTTCTTTTTTTTTCTTTTCTTTTCTTTTTTTTTTTTTTTTTTCCTAATTTCTAAAAACAAAAACAAAAATTTAATTCTTTAAATTAATTTTTTTAATTCCATTTACATAGTTTTTCTAAGATATAAATATTGTGGCGGAGACCCTTATTAATAAGATTGGTGATCGAAATCCAAAAGGCTATCTGAAGTCCATCAGTTAGTTTGCTTCCGTTGCTATGACCTGCAACTGTTGTTGCTATAGTTCCTGGTGAAACTACTTTTACTTTTGATAGTTCTTACAAGACCCCAAAAAGAAAATAGTCATTAAACATTGGGTCTTTCATCTCGCCTAGCCTGGTTGTGCCTAAGGGCAAGAAAGGAAGTATGACATCTTCACACGTTATGTTTTGTTTTTTTTGTCTTTTTAAAATTTTTACTGACTGTTAGAAAAAGAGTGGGAAAAGGTTTAGAGCTGAAGTGCCTCCCATACATAAAAGATGTTCTTACCAAACATATCAATCACTCTGCGAGTGGAACCAAAAAAATAGATCATAATTATATAACTGCTACAAAACTTTGAAAATTTCATTTATTACTTTTTAAATAATGTTTAATTAATATTTATACGAAAATCGATTGTAGTAAAAATTTTGTAAAGCAAACGAAGTAAATTCAATAACTATCACTTAGATATTCATTTTTCTTGGAATTGATATGCAAGCAATTATGTGTTTTTTGCCAATGGTTGATCTGATTAAAATCAATAGCATATTTTGAATCTGTAGATTCTTGTTGATGTTTTAGACTTTTTAGAATTATATTTTAAAGAAAGAATCTGACTTTTTTCTTTTTTTTAAAGACCGTACACAAACTTAACCAGAAACAAATTCTGACGTGCACATAGTCGTTGTGATAAATTCTTTGATACCACGGATCAGAATTCAGACCCTTTGATTGATCTATGAAAATTGTGACTAAATTGTAGCTTTTAGTCATAAAAACTGTTGCAATTGGCATTTTTTCAGCTGAAAAAATGCTAGATGCTGCATATAGATATTTCTCAAATATTACATTTAACTTCAAGCTGATAGCTACGAAATCTAGACACTGTAGTCGAAGACCATATATTTATCGACATTCAGAAATAAATTTGTGGCTAACAAAATAATTGAACCAAGTATTTTGTTATGGCATGCACAAGTCGTTGTTAAAGACAAAACTAAAAGACAAAGGAAAGTGTTAAGCATAATTATTCTCAAACTATCAGTACACTGAAGTTGATGCATGTCCATTGCCGTAGCCAACTTTATCAGTTAACTAGGCTACTTTTTGGCCATCAGAGACACCTGAGTAAACGAAATTTCAATGTTTATATAAACACTGTCAACCACTGAAAAGTGCTCTATTCGTTTTCATGAAGAGATTTGCATTATCGTTAGTAGTGGTTGGTGATTTCATGTGTGTGTGTGTAATATATATATATATATATATATATAGTGTGTGTAGATTTCAATTTTGTGTTGAGAATCCGAATAACAGAGCTCAATGTAATTTAAACAGAGCAAAACAGAATTATAAAAAAGAAAAAAACTATACACACATTAAGGTTGTATACGTTATAACTTATTTCGACCCCTTAATTAGGTCTCCTCAGACGTATAAACAACCACGTTTTTTTGACGTTGTTGTTTATACGTCTGAGGAGACCTAATTAAGGGGTCGAAATAAGTTATAATGTATACAATCTTAATGTGTGTATAGTTTTTTTCTTTTTTTATAATTCTATATATATATATATTTGAGACAGCCTTGAGTTTTTTAAGCTCCTACCAACTTATGCATTTTGTTTTAAAATTCCACCATTATTTTGTTATTTTCTTCCCAGATATCGTCCATTTGGAATTTCTCCAAAATAATGACCTCTGTTGAGCCGGCAGTTAGCCAGACGCAAATTTCTATAAAAAATATCAAAGTTTTCCATCAATCTTCTTGAATGGTGTTAGAAACATCAGTATTTAATTGAAAGGCCAATACCCTTAGCGCTGAGTCAAGTATTTAGTTGGCCTAACTTTGAACTACAGAGCTTTTCTAACTTGAAAAACTCTAATCGACTTATGTCAGAATTAATACTAAATTGCAGGGATACCCGGCATTGCTCTTGGAGTAGTAATTTATTTTTATCAATTTTTTTCAATTCATCCAGTTTATTTTTAAAAGGATTTACATTAGAAGCTATTTTAAATTTTATTAGGCAATTTGTTTCAAAAATATATTGTACCAATCGGATCTGAAATGCCCATGATGCCTTGTTTATCATGCGGCTATTTGCAAGCACATGCTTAGTGTTGTGGGTTTTTGTAGGTGTTAGTAATTTCCATGCATGGATACCAGCCCGTTCTAAAAGATGATATATGACAAGTGAGACAGAAGGAAAACTTGGACATGAGCAGACGATAAAAATATTTGTGCAGTTGAGAAAGCATTTTGTTCGTTTTGTTTCAGTGTTGTCTGAACAAGGGTTCCTTCCAAGTTTTAGATTTTCGTTGCGCCACAAAAGACTTTAGTTTTTACAACTATTAGAAAAAATTCTAATTATCTGATAGATTAAGTTTTTGAAATCTTTCTTGCCAAGAAATTACCAGTGAGAGAAAAGATATAAAAATAAGTGTTCCATATTTAGAAATCCTATTAATTTGAAAGGTTCAATTAAGTCATCCCTCATTCTTCTCTCTAGTAAAGTGGTTAACTCTAAGGATTCCAACATTTTCCTATGAATGACGAAGTATATTTTTTAAAAATAATAAAGTAAACTGGTTAACTTTATGATTATTTTGCATCATCGTTGGCAAATAGTTTTAAATTAAAGATTTTGTTCATTTTAGATGCATTGCTTAAATTGAAAAATATGGAAGCCGTTACAATGTATTTAAAAAAATATTTTAATCTAAATTTTCGGGAGTAAAATCTCATCTTTAGAGATATTTAGAAAAATTAATATCTCTGAAGATGTGGTTCTACTCCCGAAAAGATAGATTAAAATATATAAAAAAATAATTTTAGATTGTATTCATTATTAAATACATTCGACCATAAAGAAGACCCAATGAATTACAGATCAGTGAACCTCACCTCTATCATCTCCAAATCCATGGAAGTTCTACTCATGTGGCCAATCATGGTTCATCTTACGTCAGTTGCTGCCATTTCTCCATATCAACATGGTTTCATTCCAAAACGTTCGTGTCTCACAAATTTACTCACAATGGAAGAATGGGTCACAAACATAATGGAGATACTGCTGACATTTTCTTTCCGGACTTTGCCAACACCTTTGATTCTGTCAATCACTGCTTGCTTCTATATAAACTCAACACTTATGGCCTCACATGAATCTGTTATAAAGTGGATAATATTCTTTCTTGGTGATTGTACATACAAGGTTCAAATAAATGGCAGTCTGTTATCTGAGATTGGAAACGTGCTCCTATATGCAAATGATGTCAAATTAGTAGCCCATAATTTTCCTTCTGACATTGCTCTTACTTTTGGCGGTGACACAGGAGGTGAAAGAGACCAAAGATCTTGACTTTCTGCTCGACTCGTCCTTTAAGCATTTAGGCTGCAAACAAAACAGAGAGCTCCCCATTTCTCATTCAACTCACTTCTGCAAACTCACTCCTGAAATATTTCTCCCACTTGTCTCCCTCGTTAGAGTATGGTGTCCACGCCTCTGCTCAGTATCTAATATGTGATATCCAGAACCTGGAGAGAGTTCAACAACTTGCTTCTCGAATGAGGCAGGGACTATGGGATCTGCACTACGAAAGCCGACTCAAGAAGCTTAACTTTTTCTCCCTTGAGCGCCGAAGTTTGACCATTATGATCTCCCTCAAGGCCTACTATTCACTCTTGCAAGAGGTCTGCGTGGGCATTACCAGAAACTATTTCACCGCCTATTTCGATTGAACTGAAGCGGGGTTGCTTTCTCAATCAGGATCCTTGAACCTTGGAATAGACTTACAGGAGATGTAGTAAATGTACCACAATGTGGCAATTCAAGATGAAATTGGACCGGTGCTGGGCTACTATATTCTTTTCTGTGTAAATTTCTACCACCCTTTCCTTACATGACAACTGAAGTATGCTTGTTTTACTTTTTGCCAGATTTATTGAATTAAATAAAAGCTTCATTCTGAGTCACGTTAGCTAAGGTTAAGAATCCAGACATTACAAAAATGCTTACGGTATAACCATTAGATTTTTTAGAAATCGGTGACCGATTTCAAAAACAAAAACTTATTCATATGCAAGACCCATTTATTGAACTTTTTTCACCTTACCAACTCAGATGGTCAGGCACAGTTGACATCAAATGGCTTCGACTTTTTTTTACTAGTAAGTTACCACTTATTAAGGCTAAAATCCACTCGAGGAGAAGGGTTGATTAAATGTATTGTTAGTTGAGTTATGAAGAATATGAGAGGATTGAAGATGAATTAAATGAATAAAATTTGATGACTTCTGAAGAGTTTATTACAAGTATTTGTTGATATTTGATTTGAACACAATCATATTGTAACCTGCAGAGAAGCAGTCCCATGCTAATGTGTTCCACAGATAGGAAGTTCTAGAAAAGAAACTGTTCATAGAAATTTTGTTTGGTATTAGTTACTGGGGAAAAAAGAAAAAAGGTCTTTGCGGTGGTGATGGCAAGACTTTTGCATCAATTTTGTTCAACAATTGCTTTCGAACCTTCATTGTCATGGCCGTCCTCTACCGTCATCTTCAAGGTTGTCATTAACACTACACAATTTCTGAAACCACTTTCGTACAATCCGATCACTTGTGGACCTTTTTCCTCATGTGATGTTAATACTGACAGCACTTTGGGAAGAATTATGACCGAACTTTAACTCTTGCAAGAAAGGTTTTTTTTTGTTTTCTTTTTCCATCTTCGTTATAAAGTGTATACATTCTGAAAGAAATTATTGAAAATGTATTAACGGATATGCCTTGCTAATTAAGCACTAGTTGTATCAACCCGGCGATACCCAACATGCATTACGTTTAAATTTATTTTGTAAATATTTCTATGAATAAAAGAAAATAAAGAACATAAAGTCTTACTAAAAGAATAAGAGTTATTTCCATTAGTTGATTGTTTTTTTTAGATGTTTATCTAAGAATGTCTACCTATTAGCAAACTGCTGCACTGGATTATATATATTTTAAAAATAAATTGTAGCAAAGTATATCAGTTTATTGCCAATAACATGATACAATGACAAATGAAAATTGGCTAGTCAGTTTTTATTTGTCAACGTAAATGCTATTTAGGTCCAATTTTTAAATCAGACCGACATAATTTTATGTATCAGAAAATATAAAAAATAATTTATAAAATGATGGAAAAACATTAACCAAAATAAACCTTTTAAAAGCGAGTCAGAAAATGGGCCAGTATTTTCTGAAAAACCTAATAGATTGCAAATACACGTCTCAGTCAGTTCATTGATCCTGATGATAACAGTCCGACAGTTATGCTTTCTACACCTTTTGGCTAGGAAGAAAGTGTAGTATCTGTTCCGATGGATACTGCACCCTATAGACCGGTGTTGTCTTGTCCTTCGGGGCTTGATTCCACCTGTCGTTGGGTTTGTCCTGTGCAGTTCTAGGAGGTCCACCCTCCCAGACTTTGCCTCCCCTCTTTGGGGAGGAGTAAGTTTATTGCTTACTGCCTGAGGCGCCCCTACCGGGGAATGCCGACGGGGCTGCCCAGGCAATTTTTAATGGCCAGTGCTCACTTTCTCGGGTGCTGGCTTTTCAAACCCCACTTTCCCGACCCAGTCTTGGGTCACATCTTACCTTGTGGGAGTAAGATAAAACTGGCCTTGTGCCTAACTCCTGGAGAGGAGTAAATAAACATCTTTTGGCTAGGAGCAGAGTGTAGTATCTGTTCTGATACTACACTTCGTCTGTTCTGTCCTTTGCCAGTGGATTAGAAATCCTTCTAGACTAAGGCCATTTTAATTTTTGTCCCACTCCAGAGTGCCCCTTTTTAGGGAGCTCGATTTTTTCCCCACATTAAAAACCGACTCTGTGTATAATTTGCTCTCCTGGAGAGGCAAGTAAATAAGTGTCCACTCTCTTCGCATGGCTAATAATATATGTGCAAGTGCGCCATGTGTCTGGGACCTACTTAGTCACAGATGTTATATAGGATGTTTCTTCTAGACTTGTTGCCCTTTTAAGGCTTGAGTCTAGTTGTAGCAGCCATCATGCAGGTCCAGAAGGAAAAAGAGTCAGGGTTGCACCGTGCATTGTCCATCTGGGATTGAACCCAGAGTGTTCTAGTCACCAAATAGAAACGTGTGCTTTTTGTCACGCGACGAGACTTCACATATGCAAATGAGCCTTGTTTTGCATAGGCTAATTCTCGTCGTAATAAAAAGCTTAGACACTTTGCTCTGGGGAGAGAGCGAGAAAGGTTGATGTTGTGACTACGTCGAGTACAAAGAGAAAAAAGAAAGAAGAAAAAGAAAAGAAAAAAGGAATCAAATTCTGGACGAAAACTTTGATTGTAAACGTCGTGTCGTTCTCGTGCGTGTTTGGACTGTTGGTAGTGAAAAGACCAAAAAAGACAATTCGGCGTCCCATTTGAACTCAGTCTTTATTTTATTAACTCTGTTACACTAGTCTACCCTACTATTTCATGTATATCTTGGGAGGGAGGGGGGTAGAGAGATGGATGCATACCTGTTCATAAGGGTGTTAAGGTGTTGCAATAGCCACAACAGAACTCGAATCCCAAAGTTCATGTTTGTAACCACTGCACCACTTCCATTTTATTACAATGTGTACTTCTTCAATAAAGTACAGATAATTTGATTTCTTTTTCTTCTACTTTTATGTTTATTGCATTTTTTCCCTTCTTTCACTGTTGGCACGATTTTCACCTCAAATGTTTACCATTTTTAGTCTCTATGTACTAACACAGCTACTGACTAATCTTCTGGTCTGCTTTTAATTTTGGAGTTCACTTTTTAAAAAGATGGTCTTGCTCGTTCTCTCTTGATATTCCTATTTACTTGCCTCCCTACGAGGTCAGAATTGGACACAATGTCGGTTTCTAATGTTAGAAAAATAGAGCTCCCCAAAAAGGGACACTCTGGATTGGGATAAAAAAAAAAAAACTGCCTCAGTCTAGGACTTCTCCTTCACTGACTGAGGACAGAAAAGACTAAGTGCAACATCAGAACAGATACTACACTTTGCTCCTAGTCAAAAGGCCAATTTATTTGGACAAAAATTCAAAATCACAATAAATAATTCTTTGTCTGAGGCATTACATCCTATTTGTTGTCGGGGGGGGGATGAAGGCAGCGGGGGGGGGGTCGAATATCATGTTTTGACAAAAACTTTTTTCTACTCTAAACTAGACATTATCATCAAAATACCGTAATCACCCCATGGCTTTAATCCTACTTTTAAAAGATCCTCAATGGTTTCAATGAAATTTAATTTACAAAAATAAATATTCATGAGTAATGATGGTGAGTGGGACAATCTACAAACACCCAAAAAGAATCAAAAAGAATGCTAATGGGGCCAGGTTAGTAAGGCCCTCCCAACCCTTTTCTAAGTGTCAAACCGCCTACTGTTTTTCAAGATCAACCGAAAACAAGCGAGATACTCTAAATGGAAGTGGAAGCTAATAGGGACATCAAAACTTAAAAGAACTGGATGGAATGTGGGAATGGATGGTGTCCTCAAAGATAGAAACAACGTTTAAGGGTGGCCAAGGGCAAAATAAACATGGGGGTGGGCATCTTTAAAGACACTTTAGTAACAAAAAAATAAAACAGGACCAGGACTTATTTATTCCACTAGCTAAGCCTTTGTGGCGGAATTGATGATCTTGAGCCAGAATCGAGCAATGAAGGTGGCCCGGACTTAGTTCAACCCCGCAGTAAGAGGGTCCGCCTTTGCCTGGCTTGCAGATGGAAAGGGAAATAAGTTTGGCTTACTAGTTTTCTAGTGAGGATTGAACTCACAACCCCGAAGTAACAAATCTACTGGTTGCTGCACAGTAATAATAGATTTAATTATAATGACAAATAGTGAGCCAGCGGATTGTTTTTTCTGATTGGTTAAGCGGAATTAACTGCTAGTAAAAGAGAAGAAAATGAGAATAATGGAGAAGGGAAAAAGAGTGTCGAGTGAGATTCTGTGGTGAGCTGAATTATTTTCGTTCAGGGTTTTTTGTGCTTCTACAGGAATTGAACCGAACTGAGTTTTTTTTTATTGTCTGTTTAACATTTGAAGTTTAGTCATAGACTTCTGAATTCCCACTTATAGTCTTTTTAACAAATTTTAAGGGAGTGATTCCGTAGAACCACAGGACTGCGCGTGCTATGCTTAGGCAGGGAACACAAACTTATACCCAGCTCCGCGTTGGATGCATAAACTAGTGTCATGCACCCACCTCCTATTGAACACCATGCGATGTAATCTTTTCCAATCACATCTGATCTTGACTTTAAGCTGATGTTTAAAGTAAACAACCAGATCCTGATCAGAAACAGATCCAACCCCATGAACCTCAAGACATGTAGTGTAACCCACGTCACTTGTCTTGCTACAGCTAGGATAGCTAGAAAAACCATTCTTTTATTCCTAGACCACGGTGCGACTACATTCTTGATAACGGATGCTACATCAAGGACCAACAGCTGTTTGGCGTCGATGTGAGCTGCTACCTCTCTGACATACTCCCAGAGTCGCCGAACTTTGCTGCAAGTGAAGGAGGCGTGCTCGGCCGTTTCTTCTTCATGGTCCTCACAGCGCTGGCAGTAATGATCGTTCATTAAGCCATCTCTTCGTAATTTGGCATAGAGGGACAGTGCGTTCTGAACCAGTTGCCAGGTCAAAGAATACTCAGTTGTTGAGATGACCCTGGCCCGGCGCCCAACTCCACTGAAAGTGGATCTCCTCCTTCGACCATTACAGCCGCTCTCCAAGTGGATACGAAGCGGTACTCACCACTAATTTAATGATCTAAAGCTGTGAAAGGGCCCTGGCCCCCGGCAATGCTCTAAGTGCAGCTCAGCTTTTGGTGAAGAACTGCGTTTTTTCCCTCAGCTTATGATGGCCTTAAACTGAGAGGTCGGGTATGAGGTTGGGAAAGGCTCTCTCAACCGCAGGGACTCACGGAGTATCTTCGAACAAAGTGCGACCCAGAAAAGCCAATCTTTCGGTATGTCGATGACTTACCAAATCCGGCATTCCTAAGTCTCCCTCACTCAGACATTGAGTACAGACCTCTCTGCAAACATACAGTTTTCCTCTCTCTCAAAGAAGCGAGAAGAGCAGATGCATGAAAACCAATAAGCAGTTTGCAGACAGGGATAATACAGCCAGTCGGTAAAGGATGAGAGGAAAGACGTAAGTGGTGCACACCTCAGCTCTACCCTTTAAGGAAAGTTTCCTTCGAATCTAAGTTTCCACAGATAATTCTTACCTTTGACTATACGTTCACCAATTCTTATTCAAAAGGCCAAGGATGTTCTCTTTTGATGTTGTCAATTTGAATAACATAATGTCGTATTTTATTTCTGTACTTGTTATATACCTAAGAGACTCGTCTCCTTACTGACCCCCATATTGTCACTGCATGCTCTAGTGATCTTGCCAGACCGTGGACAATGTCGTAGCTGTATTCGAACCATCCCAGACACATAACATTAATTGCTCAATTAATTAGTTAGCTAAACACTTCCTAATGAAGAGGAAGGTTTTATTCATCTCAACGCGTTGATAGTCTTGTGCTGAAAATCATCAGAGAGAGAAGAGAGATGCTTATTCATAAGCCCATGGCTTAATTATCAAAACTGGTCAGAACATTTTAGGTCTTGTCTGCTTCATTGCTTCCATTTGACTGTCTCAAGGTAGCAACTGTTACTCTCTCAATCGCCCATCTAATGTAACATCCAGCTAAGTCTCCCAACTTAATGATTCTCACAATACAGCCCATAATCTGAAGGTCATCCGCCTGACCCCTGTTCTCTCTTTACCTATAATACATCTTGTTTACAAAGCCACCCATAAAAATATATATTTAACTAATATATATACTAGCTGGTGTACCCACTAGTATTAAATTCAGAATATTTTTTCGCAAGGAAGACCTTTCTTTTCTGCAGCAAATGTGAATTACAGATAGAAGCCATTTTTTTCTATCAGCAGCAAATTTTACTATTTTTTTTTTTTTTTTAGAATAAGTAAAGGACCCCTTCCGAAGCAAGCATGAGCCGTATTAGCCCTAAGGAACGTACCCTCATTTAGAAAACATTATTTTTGCTTAAACTCAAAACCGTGTAAAAAACAATACTTTAGTTTTTGTAAGTTTTAAGAAGTGTTTTTCGGCTAAAATTTGTTTTGTTTATTTCAAAAAATCTCGGAAGGGTCAGTCTACACACACATAAAGTTTGGTGAGTTTAACTTTTATTTTGTGGAAGTTATTCAAATTCAAGTTATTCAAATTTAAAGATAGGACCCTTATTTTGGCCCACCCTGTATTTGTAAAACAACCACAAGGATGCAACATTGCAGCGATGGGGCTGGAGCTTGGTGGATAGTGAGGAACCTATTAGACTAGAGATTATTTTTTGGACCTTGCCTAAGAGGGAGAGGCTAGTGGATGGTGCACCAGCCCAGATGTGACAATACTCCATGCATGGGTGGATGGTGGCTTTGTAGAGATATAGGATAGCTAACATGAGGGACCCGGTCAGCATCATGTGAATGTTGGTTCTTATTTCCAATAACAGACCAAATGCAGGTAAATAAATACACTCAGCACAAACCAGAGGCAACGCAGAAGAAGAAATGGGCCACAAAGGAAATTAGCCTAGTAATGGTGTATTATTACAAAAGCAACCCACACACAAAGAAGCTATTTTATAGAACGTAATCCTGAGGTTATGCCATCGATTTTCCAGCATACTCTGTATATGTGTGCTCTATCTGCAAATGCTGTGCTGGTTGTTTCCATTTCTTATATCACAAATTACAGTAATTGAAGAATTGAATGTTGACTTTACTTCTAAACTCAGGGTTGTGGTGTCTGTGGCCCAAATGTTCTACTTTAACTTCAACTCAGATGCCTTAAATTTTTAAAAGGTCTTACTCTGGCCTAAGAAATCTTATTTCACTTGTAATAATTTACATATCTTATGTACAAAGTAAAGTCAGATTTTCCCCTATTTCATTGACCGGATTAGCTTTCTTGACAAAAGGTAAATAATCGGTTTTGCTAGACTTATATATAAAATATTGGTCCGTGTTCTTAAAAATAATTCTATTTTCAATCAATTTCATCGATTTTAATATTTAATCCTGATCAATATTTTATTTTTTATAGTTATTAGAGGAAGGCGGAGGAGTACTTACCATCAGTCACATCTACTTTGCTTGCCAACTAAAACATCCGGAACAAATTTAACAAGATAACGTGTTTTCATATATACCGCATCGTTGACTATTAGTATCCCTTTTCTACATTTGACTCTAGAGAGAAAGAGTAAGGGAAAAGAAGAAAAAAACAGGTGGACTTTATGTATTTAAGTGCGTCAAAATTTCGTACTCGCCACGGTGGGTCAATCGGATAGCACTTAGAGACAGAGGTTGTCAGTTCGAACCTCACTCAAGGCATCATTATTTTTATTATGATTTTGTCCTAAAATGAACTTTAAAATTTTGAACTAAGCAGATTGTTTAATTTTACCTTTATTTTTTTTTTAATGTAATGTACATAATATATAGAAAATTATGGCCTTGGGCGACGCCGAGTCGTATTATATATTATTTAGCGTTTTGATTTTAATGGGGATCGGCATGTTAATGTCTCTGTGAAGTTAACTTTTTTGAAGAGTTTTTCTTTATGAACGAAATCTAAAGAATTTAATTTTTTAAAAAAAGTAATACATGATGAAAAATGCAGCCTCCATAAAATAAACAAATATTAAAATATGTCATTAAGTGCTGTCTCTATTTACTTGCCTCCCCACGAGCGCAAAGTTAGGCACAAGGTCGGTTTTTAATGTGGGAGATATCAAGCTCCACAAAAAGGGTCATTCTGAATGGGACAAAAATAGACGAGTAGAATTTCTCCTTCTCCTGAAGACAGAACAGAGGCTACACTATGATCTTTAGCCTTATGGTGTAAGTGTCTTTTAAAAAGATGACCACCATTTAATGACACAAAGGTGTTTATATTTGTGGGGTGGAGGGAATGTGTCATATCATATATCACTTTATTTTTATTTCTTTATTACTCTATTTAGTTTCGGTTGAACAATTTTTTTCCGACTCCACAGCTCTACGTAAAATTGCAGACATTTGAAAACCAAGAGAATTTATATTATTTGGACAACTGTTCTCATCTTGGATGTTATTCTCACCGTTTCGAACGATGTAACCTCCGACCTTCTTCAGGTGTGTCTTGTCGAACTCGGGAATCTGTACAGAATTTATAACGGAACCCTTTATTTAATCTACGGGGGTAGCTTGTTCTTGTTCCATCAGCCATGACCAGGTAGAAGTATTGAGTAATTCTTAATTGTATTCTTAGTATTACTTAGGATTGAACCTTCAACCGTCAGACTGTCACTTAGAACTGATTATCAGTTATCACTTTTATCCGTTGCGCCACGGGTCCAATTCAGACTTCTACTCGGTCATGGCTGACAGAACAAGCTACCCTGTGGTTAAATAAAGGGTTCCATTCGAAATTCTGTATAGATGTTTGAGTTTGACAAGATGCATCTAAAGAAGGTTGGAGGTTACATCGGCTGAAACGTGAGAATAACATCCAAGATGCGAACAGTAGTCCGAATAATGCAAATTATCAATCCTCATCTAAAAAATTCTGAATTTATTTCCATAGATCAAAGTAAAAATTTGAAAAAAAACTTGAAAATATTTTATATTAAAGTTGTGATTATGTGAAACTAAAGACATAAAAAAAAGAAGGCTGTGCTGGGTTTTGGTGATATCTGAGCTTCAAATTTTACGTAAATTTCATTTAGAAAAACAATATTTTTTAGTAATAAAACCTGATTTTTGTGAAATCAGTACAAACTAAAAATGAAGATTATTTGTAATATGATCTATGTTGAAACTATAAAATAACTTCAAAAAGATTCAAAATATTTATTTAAAAAAAAACTGTTTATTAAATTACATTTTTGGAAAAGATGCAACTTTAGTTCACACGTTTGACTTTTTCCCATTTTTTTTTTAATTTCTTCGGCTAGTATACTTCTGATAGTTTTCGTTTTTGCTGCTTCATCATTTTTATTTTTATCTTTTGTGCTTGTTTGTGAATTCATATTTTAGTTGACTTTGTGGAACTTCAAGTCTTTTGCTTTCTTCAGCTTTTCTTTTTCAATTTGAAGCCTTCAATTATATCTCCCATATGCTAAAATCTGAAATCCCATAATTCCGGGGAAATGCCAAATACTTTCATTACTGTATTTCTGATTTCACGGGAGTTATTTGTAAGTTTGCAGTTCTTAACCTTGCTATGCAAGACTTAGGAAATTGCTTCATCTTAGTTAGATTTGAACATGTTACCAGAAATAAAACTAGGAAATATATAATCTGCTATTTCATCTGGGAAGTAGTTAAGGGTTCCACAGACTAGATGGTTTCGGTTACATTTATTTATAGAGTCTGAGTATTAATGTCAATTCCTGATTTTCTGCCACTAAATCTTTAGCATTGTTTACCGCATAAGTTGCTACTGTTGACATTAGAGTGGGTGCTTGTCTTTATATTTTGTTTTGTTGTTTTTGTAGTGTGGTCTTTATTCTATAAAACAGTGATGCTATTTTATGCATGTCACGGTGGATATGATGTGCCTCTATTGGCATTTTTTGGCATCCTCATGTCACGTTGTGATGAGTCTGACTAGGTGTTGATACAATGTGCTTCAGATGAGATTTAAGGTAGTCGAAATAACTATATATTTAATTGCCTACCTTACAACTAAAATTGTATTTCTTTTTCTGTATAAGTTTAAAAATGTGCAAACAATTAAAAACTAAACCGACTTTACTGCATTCCATGGATTAGGAAAAGTCTCTCTCTCTCTCTCATATACAAATATTTATACCTTTACGAAACAATGGTTTATAATGTGTCTACTCCTTTCTATTTATATATATATATATATATATATATATATATATATATATATATATATGTGTGTGTGTTATTTTTTTGTTTGTAGTCAAACTTCAATGTATAAGCTAAATAGATATTAATATAAATTATTAATCTATAATTCCAGAGCATTTATCAATAGAAAAAATGATTCCAACAAACATATTTTATTATCCACGAAAAAGTTAATTCATACTATATATATATATATATATATATATATATATATTATAATATAAAATGAAGTAATAAAATAAGGTGTCAATCAAATTTTATTAGAATTCAAAGTTCAAGCAAAGTATCCTTAAGTCCTTAGCTCATGAGTTTTCAAAGATAATTCTTCTCTTCAGAGGACCATTACCGCAGTTATACTACTACAGGTAATAAAATTACGCTTGACACCTTATTTTATTACTTCATTTTATATTATAATATTAATGCTCTATCCAGTATATTGAGCTTCAGTTTTTATTCGGATGTTTCACTAATTATAAGATATTAGTTGACGCTTATATCTTTTGTTGGATTGCTTCATATATATATATATATATATATATATATATATATATATATTAGCTGAATTACTCGTATAAACCAGATTTCTCAACTTTTCTTGAATTTTATATTCAAGATTAGAAGAGCATCTATTAAATACTTTTCGTTCAGTTTTAAGAAAAAAGAAGAAAAAAACAATTCAGGTTTATGATGATCGATATCGGCTAGGAAATAATTGGAACGTAATTGCAAAAACAAAAATGTCTAGTATGAGATTCGACCCTGAAATATGGCATAAAACATTGGAGCTGCCACCGATCAAACGAAAATACTTTGTCTTTAGTTTGGTGTAAGGATACAAAATTAAAAATCTGTTTTATCTCGCCTCATAAATCTTAAATAGTTCGCTTGTCTAAAATAAATAAATGAAATAAATATAATACAAAATTAAAAAATTCTTATTAAAGTAAAACTATATTAAACATTTATCAAATATTTTTAAAATTCTCTTTAAAGTAAAGAGTATGTCAAATACATACAATGAATTGATGTGAAAAGTAGGATTTAAAAAGGTTTTTACTTATTTTTCTACTTTACTTTTTTTTATTTATAGTGAAAAGGTTCAAATTATAATAAGTGTGCTGTTAGTAATAGAAAATATTTAACTGGAAAAGAAATGTTAAAAATGTCTAAACATTTGTTTTTTTTTGTTATTTTTACATACTTTTAATTTTTAACAATCAATTTAAAAAAGGTTCAAGAACTTCTGACATCGATAAAGCCATTGAATCAAAGGTGCTGATTCAAAATCTGTGGTTAGTTTGTGTAGCAGTTATCATGCGGGGCTACGAGGAAATAGTCGTCTGGCGCTAAGCTATTAATGAATGGTGCCAGTGATCCCTACGGAAATGGAGCTGCGAGTTCGTCAGATGATTCAAAAGCGGAAACTGAGGTGTACGTCCCACTTTAAAGAAATGCATGGACCAAAAGACCACTAAGTGTAGCAGCCACCATGTGGGTCCACGAGGAAAAAACAGTTAAAAAAAAAAAAGTGTCGTCCATCGGAAAGAGAGTCTAGATTGAACCCACAGTAGACGATTCACAAGAGGAAAACTTGTTTCTTTGGGTTTTTTTTGTGCGATGACAAGTTTGCTTATACAATTCTTGGCATAGGGGCAAAAACTTGACGCAGTGAGTTTGGACCACGTCAAGTGTTCGGAGAGAAAGATGCCTCAGACACGAAAATTCTACTATTAGATCAACTATTTAACTGTGATTCCACAACACATTCACACATACAAACAAGTTTGCTTTATATATATATATATATATATATATATATATATATATATATATAGCACTAAGCAGGTTAATTTGATGGTAAAAGGAACACAGTGTATGATTAAGCACATGTTCTATCCTTAGTTTGTTCATTACTGCTGCAGTTCAGTTAGAAGCCCTACTTTTTCGCAAGTTGCCCTGAAAACTGGCGGGTAGTTCGTAGGTTTATTATTAGTAAATAGTGGTTGTTCTTTGTTTTCTTTAAGGTACTGTGTGTATTCAAAATAACTGCAGTATTATGATTGTAGTTCTGTGTATGCATTTATTACAGGCATTACAAATATATACAAGCCGCGCATGCGTGGTCCCCCTCTGTATGTGACTCGATGTGGCGAGTGTAAAATGCAATAAATTTGGGGCATTTTTGACCCCCATTGTACCCCCTGGGGACGCGAACCAGAATTTTTCTGAGGTCAAGGATGCTCATTTTATATCCGGAACAATTGCCTCTACATTTTGGCCAAGTTTCAGAAAAATTGAATGGATGGATCAAACGTTATGGGAGAAAAGGGTCATTTTTTGCCATTTTGGGGGCTTTTGACCCCCCTGGGGGCGCGAACCAGATTTTTTCCAAGGTCAGCGATACTTATTTTCTATTAGGAACAATTGCCTCCATATTTTGGCCAAGTTTCAGAGAAATTGAATGGATGGATGAAAAGTTATAGAGCAAAAAATGCCATTTTTTTGCCATTTTGGGGCCTTTTGACCCCCTGCGGGGGCTAACCAGATTTTTTTCAAAAATCGGAGAATGTCACTTTCTAACCTGACAAAAGTTACAACTTTATGCAAAATTTCAGAGAAATTCAATGGATGGTTGCGGAGAAAAATCCGGACGGACGGACAGAAATGCCTCAAAATATAGGTCTCCCGATTTTATAAATCGGTGGACCAATAAGCCACTTCAGGATTTACCTATAGGCTTGGCCTAGTGCCTCATAATCAAATTGGAGGGACTCCATACTTAGAAAAGTCTTATTCTCATAAATACATGCTTGTAGGGTTCGTGCATACTCCACCCATCTGGAAAGGTACCGCTTAGAGCACTCTCTTTCTTGTCTTGACAAAGTACCAAATCGGCTTCACAATCTAGTGGAGAAATGATCTCATCTGTTCTCTACAGCCCTTTTCTCACAGAAGAGACGTTGCTAGTCTTTTTCTACTCTATCGTTATTTCCATGGAAAGATCTCGACTGAGCTCAAGTCTCTGGTTCCTCCTTGTAAGATATTCACAGCAAGAAATCGTCTTCCTACAACAACTGCAAAGAACTTTCCTTTCTCCTGTGTGGCATCAGGCAGAATTCCCATGAACAGTTTCTTTCAAAGAACTCTCCATCTGCGGAACACATAACCACGGGACTGCTTTTCTGTAGACTACAACATGATCATCTTCAAATCTAATGTCAACAAATACTTGTCATAAATCGTCATCATAAGTAATCAAATTTTGTTCATTCCACTCATCATTTTCAATCCTCTCATAATATTATTCATCATTCAACTGTCAATCTATCCATCTCATTAACCCTTATCTTTGAGTGGCTTTTGGCCTTGATAAGTGATGATTCATTAATAATAATAAAAAGAAAATACCCAGACAGTATTTAATAACTAGCTGCTGTACCTGTCACCACCGGGTTTCTCAAATCTTTCTATTCTTCACCTCAGTTCAAATGAAAAAAGTTTTTGTTTGTTTTCTTTTTTCTTTTTATTACTTTAAATCGCAATAATTTAATTTTTTAAAAATCCATTATCCATTCTGTATTATTATCAATATCGGCTGGGAAATAACTGGAATGCTATAATAAAAAAAAACAAAAAAAAAACAATTGGCTAGTGTGAGATTCGAAACCTGAAAGATGGCATAAAATATTGGAACTGAAGGCGAATGCTTATCCATATGGCCACTAATTAAACGAAGATATTTTCAACCTACTTGTTGTTCAGTCAATTAATAATAGAAACTATAAAACTGGAAAGTGAACGCTAAAAATGGTGGAACATTTGTTTTTAATGTTATTTTTTACATGCTTTTAATTTTGAATAATCAGGTTAAAAAAAAAAAGCTTCAAGAACTTGCGACATCGATAAAGACATTGTATCGAAAGTGCTGATTCCAAATCTGCAATTTGTTTCATACAGATAACTTTACTTTAAATATATAGATAACATGTTATGCCCATCACAATAGGAATGGTGTGTTATGGAATTTTACACACCCATTATTATCCTTGACTTTAAAAAAAAAAAAATTTAATTTCTTTTTATCCATTTTATTTGAAGTTCTTTTCGATCACGTCGACGGACCTTACAAGTGGAATAGTCTAGGGCCTCACTTCTAAATCCGGCACGAGCTGAAGCCTTGCATCATATCAGAAACCATCTTGCAAATATGGCCAATGCTATGCGAGAAGTTTTCTTCTAGTCAATTTCTTTATAAGAAGTTAAACAAGGAAACCGACATTAATGACAAATCAAAGAGATCGTGAGAAAGTTCAGTATGTTGTTGGCAACAGGCGTTTTGTTCCTGCAACATGTGTGTTGGGGGGGGGGGGGCGCCGATGTATGAAGGGTGAATCGCTTGTAATAGAATACTTCTTGCTCGACACATCCTCATCCCCTTTTAAAGTTCTTTATCTTCATTAGGTGTAAAAAATGAGTTCTGTCTTCCAGGTGAACTTGAAAAAAGAATGAGCTGTTTCACTTCATTATTCTGGGTGTATTCTTTGTAAACCTGTGTCTGAAACACAACCAAGGTGATACCTAGAACAGGCCTGGCAGTGGTGCAAATAATCTACGACTGGGGTTTAGCCTAATTATTGTATTACTGTGAAATATGTATATCCGTCTTCTTGAAACCAATGTGATAAAATAGTAAAAATTTTACATAAGTTATCAAAAGTATTGTTTCTCTCAAATTGTTTTTAAAATACTAGAAAAAAATGTGACCCGTTGTATCGACCACATATTGAGATCAGGTTAGATTATTTGAATAAAAAAAGGTGAGTTTGCAAAGCCAGTTAAATTTTCAAAAATTAAAGACAAAATTAGTCTCTCTCTATCTCATATTATTAATACTTGTGGTGATATTCCCTATTGTTTGTAATGGACTATTCCAATCTTCTGTTTTATAGTTAATTTTATTATCTTTGACCGAGATAGTGGATAGACATTGTATAAAATAAGAGCGGCTTCAAACAATATCGAGCAAGAGAGGGTGAGAGTAATAGAAAGAAACTTACTAAGAGGTGGGCGACTTGGTAAATAAATTGCAAATTAGGGATAATTAGAACAATTGAATTTGTTTTAAGGCATAACTCTATCTCAAAACCAAGGAATATTTTAATATGTATTTTGTGTGCTTAAAACAAAGCCTTAGGGAAACAAACATTAACTCGCCTTTGTACACGATTTTGTAAAATGTTGAACCTATTTTCTGACTCTTATTACTAATCATATCTGTTTCTATTTACTTGCCTCCTCACGCGAGCAGACACAAGGTCGTTTTTTATTTAATGGGTAAAAATCCAGGTCCTCACAAGAAGGGCACTCTGGATTGGAACAAACATATTAATTAACTCTGTAGCAGCCATTATGCAGGTCCACGAGGTAAAAGAGTGATGGTCACGCCATGTGTCATTCATTGGGGATTGAACCCAGAGCGTTCTGATTCCAAGATAGAATCTTATTTCTGTGCGATGACAAGAGTCCACTTATGCAAATGACCATTGTTTTGCATGGGCGAATTCTCATTGAAATAAAGAGTAGAAACTTTCCTCCCCAGGTGTGACGATTACGATATGTTGAGTGTTAAGCGAGAAAAGGAAAAAGAAATTGAATTGGCATTTTATGTTGGGTTAGCTGATTGACCTTCACTTACCGAGGACAAAATAGACTAAGTGCAGCATCAGAACAGATACTACACTCTGTTTCTAGCTAAAAGACCAAGGACTAATCATATTTGTTTTTTATCAATTGCCTCATTATTTTTCCAATATCTAAAATGTTCATCTGTGAACATGAAGTGATCTTTGCATATTTACGAAAACTTGTCATAAACTGTCGTTAATATAAGTAATCCAATTTTGTTCATTCCATTTGATACTTTCAGTCAGCTCATAATATTCTTCATTCAACTGACAATCTGTCCATTTCGTTAACCCTTATCCTCAAGTAGCTTTTAAGCCTGATAAGTAATGATTCATTAGTATATATAAAAAAAACTTGTTAAAAGTTATTTTTATTTTTTTGTTTGTATGGAAGTGATAAAAATGGACTTGAGAAAACAAGGATAAATAAAGACCTGGCCAGAGATAGGTTAGTTTGAAAGTGAATTTCTTAAGCCAGCATTAGTAAAACTGACATTAAACCAAATATGATGATATGGAAATAAGATACCACATTTTCGATTTTTGAGATGAAGATTGATAATTTGCATTTGGATTATTCGAACTATTATTCTCATCGCATTTTTTTTTTTTTTTTCACGTTTCAGCCAATGTAACATTCTACCTTCTTCAGGTGCATTTTCGAATTTGGGAATCTTTATGCCAAACTCTGGGGAACCTATACGGAATTTCAAGCTGAAACTTGTATTTATTCAACAGGTGTAGTCAGCCATGACTGGAATAAAAGTGTTAATTATTATATGGACCTTGTGGCGTAACGATTAAAGGTGTTAACACACCTCTAATCGTTACGCCACAGGGTCCATATAATAATCAGTTCTAAATGACAGCCTTCTACAGGCGATAATAAGTAAGAATAACTTAATAATTAACGCTTCACCTTCAAAAAATTAAAGCAGGAAGAGGTTTTCCCTTGTACTGTTGACGGGTTTCACTTTCTAACCAAAGCTACATATAAAAATCTGCTTCGTGTGTGATTTAGGCCAATTATTGATACATGTTTTCACAAACAAATAATGTAGTTTCATTCAGATTCATAGATTTTTATATTAAATCCGATCTGCCATTTTCTTTGATTGCTAATTTCAGCAGGAGTGACTACCCCCCCCTTATCCGTCAAACTATCGCTGTAATGAAATACGGTAGAAATCTAATTGGTGTATTACACTATTAATCACTCAGCAATTATGCAACTAATAAAAAAAAAACTTTACAAAGTTACGTTTTCAGATTACACAAACATCCACAATCTTCTTTCCCATAACGTTCTTAGAATATACATAACAAAACGTCCCCTACACATTTCTTTGATTTTTCACTTTTGCTGGTAACACATGAGTGGTTAAGTTTTTGATATAATTACTGCCACGTTTGTCGTTTAACAGTAATTGATGTTGCGCATGTGTTTGTCACTCTACTCACAGCATGAGACAGTAGCAAGTCCAATGGTCGCTATAACAACTTGATCGAGTATGTTTCAGTAGACAATACTTTCGCTTGACTGATATTTATAAACTGCAACATTTGTTTACATATGAATTCTATCAATTCCCAGCCGTTGCCAGAAATAAATTTGCATCGTCTTTTTTTTTTCTTAGGGGTGGGGATAATGCAGAGGCATATATTTTGCAAGACTGTCTGATTCATACCTTTTTCTTTTTTTTAATATTTTACTTATTTTTATATGGAAAATATCTTTCTAACTATGCGTTGTCACTACACGTCTTATCCATTAGTCATTTTGCAGCAGATGTAAGTGATTCTGCACAAAGCTCATAAACTTATACACGTACACAATAATAACAACTATTACGTTTTCATCTAAATTCATCAGCGATTACATTTACAGTTTTCACAATTTGCGTTCATGGACACATCGGTAACGCATTCAGCTGGTAATTAAAAGGGTGTGGGTTCGAATCCAACTGGGTTGATTTTCTTTTTTTTTTTTTCTTTTTTTTTTTTTTTTACCATTTTCGCATCAAATATAACATTTACATCAATTTGACATTATTTATTGAAATAAAACTTTTTCTAAATCCGATTTAAAAATAATTTATTTACAAATAAATAGTTTAAGATATTCTGTATGCGGATGATATTGTTATCAGTGCGACAGAAGTGAGTACAGCATTTAACAGGCGGAAATTGGCGTTGAAAGGGGTAGCTTCAGGGTTAATGACAAAGACAAAGCACATATCTGACACCAAAGAGATTATATCTATTCCACAAGGCAAATACCCATGCAACATCTGTAAGCTTGGAACCAGCTCGAACTTTAAAATGCAGAACAAGCAGTAAGTGGTGTCACAAAAGGTGCACCAACCTGTCGGTACTAAGTGTAGCAGCTAATTTCATTTGCGGCACCTGTCGTAATCAGACTCCTATGGAAAGAGAAGTTGATGCAGGTGTCGAAAATCGATAAATTCACTTACCTAGGTAACACAATTGATTTCAGTGATTAAACTGACACAAGTATAAGACTACATATATCTGTCACATGGAGTCTTCACGCAGCTGTCAACAATTTTACAAAATGCATCGTATGCAAGAGTAGCAGCATACAACACATGTTCCACCTGTACTCTTGTATGGCTGCGAAACATGGTCAACGACAAAACGTTAGAATGACACAATCCTCGCTGCAACGCGTCAGATGGAGAAAATTGTCGGTCTCACTCTATAGGCCTCCATGAGAAATATGTCGCACAATGCCTCAACTGGTATGGCCGTATCGTCCGTCATCAGTCATCCGAAATTCTCCAGTGTGCCCCACATTTACGTCGATGGACCAAAGCCACATGGTAGGTCACTTAAGACATGGAGGGGATTAGTTGATGATGACCTAATCCTGCGAAATGACAAAAGACAGGAAAAGTTGGAAATCATTCACAAAACGGCTAACCTCAAACATGAGACAAGACGAAAAATTAATATAATAATAATAATAATAATAATAATATAGTATATTTCGGTTTCTTATAAAACAAGTCAGCCATTTCTATGTATTATTTCTTGAAATAAAAATCCTGCCTAAGAAAATAGCTTTACAAAAATTTATTTTACTGATTAAATAATATCCGCTAGAATGTATTTCGGTGTTTTAGAAAACAACTCCTTCATTTTAATGAATTACTTCATGATATTAAAATCCTATTTAGAAAAAAATATTTATTTACATAAAATTATTTACTGAGTACATTAGATCCATTATAACTCATTTTGGTGCATTAAATCCATAATAATGCATTTCGGTTTCTTTGAAAATAAGTCAGCCATTTCAATTAATTATTTTGTGGGATAAAAAGTCTATTTAGACAAAATCATTCCTTTACAAAAAATAATTTCTTTATTAAATAATATCCACTATGATGCATTTCGGTTTCTTAGTAAACAATTCAGCAATGTTAATGAATTAACCTGGGAACTTCTATTTTTCTGGCTTTAAATATTTTCACTAATCTTCATGTATTATTAAAATAATAACTTAACTCCTGCATGACACCGGGTAGGGGCACCTAGTTATTTATAAAAATGATTTTATTGAATAAATGCTGAAAATTTCCATTAAAATGGATAATTCTTTGATCGTTGGGTATTAAAACAAATTAACATTGGTTTGTTTCGAAAAAGTAATCTCCTAAATATTTGGAAGAGTGGGAAGTATGAGCACCTTGTACCCACATACTGCTTACTATTCATTCTCTGTATCGGAACTAAGGATGGAAAGAATTATATAATACAAAAATTGACTTGCTTGTTCGCATATTGAATGTTTTAGATAGTGGGGGATGGGCAAATGAGACAAAATGGTTTGATGAGGAGGTGGGTAGAGAGAGTGGAAAATGATTAGGGAATTATTATTAGTAGTAGTAGTAGTAGTAGTAGTATAAGAGGATGACATAAATAAAGAAAAGGAAAAGACTAAAGTAGTAATAGTAGCAGCACTAAATGGATACACTGATGTACAATGTACCAACATTGACCCAACAGGTTATGGGTCGTCTCATTACTGCTAACAATCAATTGTTTTTCTCGAAAAATCCGTGACTACAGATGTGGTATATGGTTTCTTTGGCTTGATTCTATTATTTTAAAGATCAAATCTTGATAATCCTTTTCTTTCTGCTGTGTATTCGGATTCATTCCTCACAACGTTAACATTTTGGCTTCATTCATCTAAAAAAAACAAAAAAAAAAAACGCTTGGCCATCCTTAAGACTCCAATATTACAAATTTCAAAAAATCAATCGCTCCAATTGAATAATGACAGTCATTAGATTCCTCGTGACATCTTACTCATAGCAAAGATGTTTAATATTGTTAGAGGGCTTTATTATAAAGTAAAACGCTGTCCATGGATGTCAGGCACAAATGCAGACCTCACAATTTTATTATAACCCCCTCCCTCCTCCAATGCAAAATTAATACCATCATTAAATTCCTTGTAAACATACCAAAGTTGTTTTATTTTGCTATAGAGCTTCTTTTTTTTTTTTTTTCAATCGCATCTTCGGACACACTAAAAAATATAGACAGCATCCTTTTTTCATTGCTTCCCAACTTACCGACAATTTTTTTTTTTAACTAAGGTCACTTTGTTTACAAACAATACTAATACTTCAAGTTAGCTGCTGTTGATGCTTGGTATGGTGTCGACTCATGAACAAATAGATACACATTGCAACATAAATATATATTTATATATTGCCACTATAACTCTTATATATTTAAATAGAGAATTACTCTTAACATTGTGAAACAAAATAAAATTTAAAAAAACATTTTATCTACAAAATGTGGTTCACAACTTTCCTACAACGTTTATAATTAAATATATTTGAAAAAAAAAAGAAAACATTTGTCGTCTTAACATTACAATAATTTCAGTCAGCTGCTGCTGATTTTATTTTTATTTTTGAGCAAATCAGACTTCTGCACAGAGCCCATTAAGATTGTGCCTCAGGATGGTCTGGTCTGTATAAAGTCCTCCTCGTTGGCCGTAACTATTCGTTATATGTGCAAGATTGCAGTTTTTACCCCCCAACACCCAGAGGGGCAAAACTTGGCAATTGCATACGAAGTCGAGGAAGGTTTGACCCAGAATACACAAAGGAATGGTGGTTGCACATACACAGAAGCAACATTGTTATCCTTACTTACTGGATTTGGGGTTCCATGCCTGACATGTGCTTGTTTGCCACACGCAGATCAGACAACCAGAGGGCGACGGATCCTGATGTTGACACCTCTTAGATGTTCACCAATCTTGTTAGGCGAGTAGCTCTGACACCAACACGGTGAGGAAGGGTTTGACTTTAGGTGAGGGCTGCTGCTGATGCTTGGTATGGTGTCGATTGCTGAACAGATACCAACAAACATAGTTCACCACTATAACTCCTACATATTTAAATAGACAACTTACTCTACTCACACAAAAACGTATCTTTTTAACATTGTGAAACAAAACAAAACTCTCGTTTCCTCTACAAAGTTTGGTTCACAACTTTCCTACGTCTACAATTAAACACACTTGGAAAAAACAGTTATCTTATTTACATTAGTAATAATACTAATGATTCCATCAGCTGCTGCTGATAGTAGCATTTGCTTGAATATGTTCTGAATTACCTCCCTTAGTATTACATGTAAAAGAATAGCTATTTATATACATCAATATTAAAATAGACATGTATTATCATATTGAAGATGAAAATATACTGAATTACCTCTCATAGTATTGCATACAAAGGAATAGTTGTTTTATCTATAGAAATATTGAAACAGACACAATGTCTATTAATATTGAACAGATTACAGTTATGCTTTTTGTTTACTTTGCTTCAATTATTGAATTTTAATCTTGTTTGGTATTTTCTGATTGAATGCTGTTAACTTGCCTTTATCAGCCACTGAGTAAATTGATCAGAGCAGACCTTTTTATGATCCTTTCAAGCTATTCATTTTGTGTGTTTGTTTGTTAATCTGCAGGGTGGAATTTCAATAGGTTCAGTGGCTTCAATCATTTTGCAACCATGATCAGTAACACATTATTTCTTTCCAATGAAATTGTTTTTTGTTGAACTATAAACACCTATCTTACCCCCTCTCCTGTAATTTGTAATGCTGCTCTTGTTCAGTCTGATGCGGAGATGAACTGATTTTTTTTTTTTTTTTTTTTTTTTTTAGTCTAAAAAATATGGATTTGAAAGTTTGAATTTTCTTTGATTTAACAAACGTTAATCTCAGAATCTTGTATATTTGTAGTAGTTTGATAACTACCCCCCCCTTTTTTTAAAATAGTAAATGACCCATTGGGTCAATATATTGGTGCATTGTACTTGGTGAATACACTTAGTGTCCTGAACCGATCAAATCTCTACAGTATAGGGAGATGTGTGCAGAACAGGAGACTTAGTTGGTTTAGTCACATTAAAGAATGGATGAGAGTGCTTGCATTACTAGATGTAGAACAGTTGAGATAGTAGGAAAAGGCCAAGGAAAACATGAAGTGACAAAGATGTTTGAGAGAAAGAGGGATAAATAAAGACCTGGCTAGAGATGTACAACATATGCGATCATGTGAAACAAATGTTAAACCAAATATGATGATGAACCAATTATGAAGGTAAATATTTTAAAAGTACATTTATTTATAGTTTATGCATTACGGTTTGAAGAAATTGTATAATTATTAATGTTTTTATTTATTTTTTATTTTACATTTCCCATTATTAAAAAAAAAAAACACTTCATTATTCTTTTCTGTTTTTCTTAACACATTTATAAACGCTGTCTTAGCACAACTTATTTAAATCTATATTTTATACATATACCCATATTGTCACTTTGTTAGTATTATCAGACTGGTTTAGTGTTTAGAAAATGTGAGATAACAAATTATAGGTTATTTGGGCCATCCGTAGTTATAAAAAGTCTGATTTTCATAAACATCCAAAATATAAGGATGATGATGATAATAATAATAATAATAAAATATAATAAACTGTCATTTATAGCCTTGGTGTAACGAGGTTCAAAGGGAGAACCCCCCCCCCCCCCGACTGCTGACGTTGAACTTGAAGAGGCAGCGGTGGCTTGTTGTGTTTGCAAGCAAGACTGGACGCTTAAGTAAAGTAGAAATTTTGGGAGAATAGGTTTATGGCTCCCAAAATAACAATATCTGTTAATTGAGTTCCCCCCCCCCTTTGCAGATTGGCTGTTTGGAGTCTCTAAAGCTAGATGGCTCTGGCTGGTAGTCGATTTGCATAGGTGGTGGGTTTATTAGTATAAAAACTGTACTCTTTGGATTGAAGAGTTGAGTTGATATTGGGAGAGATCAAAGATCAGTGGTTGAACATTGGATTGCCTTTGAAACTCTTGTTTTTTTGTTGTTGTTTTTTTCACTGACGAATATATTAGACTTGGTTATTTTTATGCTTAGCAAACGGTACTTGTCATTTACTTCTAAAATTTTATCTATTTTTCTTTTCATCTTATCTGGTTTGTCTTTTACAGGTTCGTATATGAACAATGTAGTAAATTCTTTTAGTGATTATGGAGTCTGAGGTCTTTGGGAGTCTGGGAAATTTGTTACATAAACTGTTTATTTATTTTATTTTTTTAATGAGTCACTGCTTATCAAAGCCCAAAGGCCACTCGAGGATAAGGGTTAATGAGTTTGTCAGGTAGGCGGTGAGACAAAAATCTTGAGGATTGGAGATGATAGTTGAAACTGGGCAGAATTTGATTATTTAAGAGGACGGCTCAACAAAAATTTAAGATTGGACTTGAAAACGACCATGTTGTAGCAGCCCCGTGTGTTCCACGGGCGAATAGTTCTTGGAAAGGGCCTTTTGGCTAAGATCAAAGTGTAGTATCTGTTCCGATGGATACTGCACCCCATAGACTGGTATTGTCTTGGCCTTCGAGGCTTGATTTATGCCGGTCTATGGGTCTGTCCTGTGCAGTTCTAGGAGGTCCACCCTCCCAGGCTTCGCCTCCCCTCTTTGGGGGGGAGTAAGTTTATTACTTACTACCTGAGGCGCCCCTACCAGGGAATGCCGACGGGGCTGCCCAGGCAATTTTTAAACCCCACTTTCCCGACCCGACCTTGGGTCACATCTTACTTGTGGGAGTAAGATAAAAACTGGCCTTGTGCCTAACTCCTGGAGAGGAGTAAATCAATACTCTGTTTGCAGATTTTGATTCTCCACTATCTGCTAGGAGTTAGATCCAATTTGGGGATAAGAATGTGTGACTGATTTCGGTTTCATTTTGATTGTTATCCTCAAGCCTCATAGATCACTCGATTCGATGAGTGATTTTAGAAGAGAATTTCGGCGATTGTACAGTATAGTTGACAAGAAGAAAGGGATGAATAAACAAATAACTGTTACCAAACGCAAGAAAATTTACTTTTCTACATTACAATCAGTAGACACACATGAAAATTATAGATAAGTAGAAAAGAAAATTTCTTGCATTTGGTAAGTTATTTGTTTTTTGTTTTGTTTGTTTGTTTACCCCTTTGTTTTTTGTTAACTATACTGCACGATCTCCATAATTTCTTAGTGTACTGTTGTAGTATTTATCTGAAATGGCCTCAAACCTTTTCACTTTCTTTCTACACCACTGACATTCATGACACTAATCTTCTTGATGTGTCTACTCCATCAGTCAAAAGGTCCATCAACTCGAAGCTTAAATTTAAATTGAAGACTATTTTTCTTTTACTTTTTTTAAGCTGTCTTCCTTTTCTGATAATTTCCATGCTTAGATCCAATTTAAAGAGATTTGTTAAAATTATTTCACAATTATCTCGTTGGTATCTGTGACCTTATTGAAAATAAGTTGATGAATGATCATTTTTTGTTGTAAGGTGAGTATATTTCACTTTTGGAATACCTTGCTTGATGCATGAAATATATCATGTACATCAATCCCAAACATATCTATGATCAGAACGAATAATTGACACACCGAAAGTACATTTAACACATTTATTTACGTTTGACATTTATAAAGAACAGCAAAGTAACATCATATAAAACGTAAAAGACATTTTTTTTTTTTTTATGTTTTGGAATTTTTTAGATAAGGATTGATAATTTGGATTATTTGGATTACTGTTCTCATCTTGGCTTTTATTCTCACGATTCGCCCGACATAACCTCCGATGCAAACTATGATGGGTGTGATAGTAAAACTTTGCCAAACATGTAGATTTATATCTCCATTTTATTGTTGGTGATTCAGAATCAGTAAGTCTGGTTAAGATATACAACGAAAGTGTTATTTCCTATTTTAGTCACTTAAATGATTACATTTTTTATTTTTGTTTTTTTTTAATCAGTAATTGCACGGATATTGTTAATATGTAAATATATTAATGTATTCTGGAATACCTTTTTAAGTAAGGCAATAATAAAGAAAGAAAAAAACAGGAATAATGTATCTCGATTTCCTGACGGATTTTTGTGCTTTCTAACTGAATGTGAAAAAAACAAAAACATGCAGAACCAAATAAACTGAAACCACATTAACGAACAAACTATGATGGTTGTGATAGTAAAAAATTACCATAAATTACCATAAATTGTTTTTGACTAATTTCCCAACGTTATTTCCTTGAGTAATCATTACTATATTACAGACAAATTATGTGTCTGTAATATAGTAATGATTACTCAAGTAATGATTACTCAAGTAATGATTACTCAAGTAATGATTACTCAAGTAATGATTACTCAATAACAAAGTAAATAACAGCAAATTAAAAAATCAGAAATATTCTGTAGTTGTTTTTGTTTCGATCTAACGGATTTTTTTAAATAGGAGCAAAGTGTTGTATCTGTTCTGATACTACATGTCATCTGTTCTGTCCCCGGTCAGTGAAGAAGAAATCCTTCTAGACTATTGCAATTTTAGCAATATGACATGAGCTTCTGAATGGCAACACGGGAGTTGAGGGTTGCAACAAAAGAATACTCTGTTGCAGCTTGTTTGCCGAGTAGAACTAACACTGATCCCTCCCTCCCCTCTGGCAAATTTTAACAATAAGGAGAGCGGTTCCAGGATACCACGTGACTATACAAGACATGTGGCATTTCTTTTTTTCTTAAGGTAGCCGTCTAAAAATTAATTTTTATAAGACCGAAGCATTTTTTTGTTCAAATTCAGTGCCCCTTTTTGGGGAGCTTCATTTTCGCCACACTATGAACCGACTGTGTGTCTTAATCTGCCCTCGTGGGGAAGCCATTCATTCGGCAGACTCTTCTGAAGGTTTTAATCTATTTTTTTTGTTGTTTTTCAAAAGTAAAAAATAAAACAATGGAAACATTCTAAACTCGAAATAAAAAGTTTTTTTAAAAAGTTAGAAAAAAAAACTCGTATAACAGAATATATTTATAAGCAACAGAATTCTCAAAAACCAACTTCCTTTCGATTCGTCATAGCCTTTTACCTACTAATTTGTGACCTATTAGCGTTGATAAAATCATTTTTAGTAGATGAATTCTAGTAAATAGCATAGTGCTTCTTTACTTTCACTATGTTAGGCCTCCCTTTAAAAAAAATAGTTAAAGAAATGTATAAACTTTGTTATGTACTTACGTGGTAGCTGAAAAGAAGACTGTACACCGAAAGTTACGCAAATTCATCCAGTATTTATTAAATTAAAAATATAAAACGATTTTATCTATCAGCCGCCATTTTGAGTTTTTCCGAAAACAAAAATTGAGTTATCTTCCTTGCCTAATTAATAAGTTAAAATGTCTGCTGATACATAAGATCGTTTTTTTTTCTTTTTCTTATTTAATAAATACTGGATGAATTTGCGTAATTTTTTTTCTGTACAATCTTAATTTCAGCTAACACGTAAGTACATAACAAAGTTTATACATTTTCTTTAAATATTTTCATGTCGTAATGAAAGTAAAGAAGCACCAATAGTATGTATGCTTTTTCCATCGCTGATCTGGGGATGTTTTTCTTACGATCTAACGGATTGTTGAAATAGAAGCAGAGTGTATTGTGTGTTCTGAAAACGGTATAAACTCGTAATAATTTACTTACGTGAAGGCACCAAACAATGAGCATGCAGCAAGCTGTTTGTTAATTGGTATATTCCCCTCTATTCTGTGTAAAAATGTATACGGAATAGGCAAGCAGAATGTCAGACAGAATTTAATGTTTAAATCTGAATAAATAGTGAATGTTCTTGGTTTCACAGGAAGAATATAAGAATGTTATAGGAAAATGATATACAACATAAATAGTCGAAGAATGGTCATGCTTCGTGCTGACTACGAATAACGGTTCGTGTGTTTGACACCAAATCTGAGATTCCTTTATTCCTCGAATACACTTTAATGAAATTTAAACTATATTGTGCTTTGATGAATTTGCTGCTCTAGTGCCCTCTCGACGTAAATATACTAGACCAACCTGACAATCAGCTAAGTCCCATCTATTCACTGTGGAGGTACCCAGGTTCCAGAGAGCCTTCTACTCCAATAGCTTTTTTATTCGTGTTGCTAGCCTCTGAAACTCCCTCCATGCTCCCTGTTTCCTCGACTGTACCGACATCCAGAAATTTAAAACTAATGTAAACAGACATCCCGCTGCACAGCTCCCAACTTAGGATGACCCTCGAAACTTGCACCCTAATTCTCAGTAGCCCTTACGTCTACAGGGGTGGTCTGCCTTGTTTGGGTTGAAGTATGATAAAAATAAATTCAAAAGCCTTCAGAGTTTTCCAACATTTCAACTTCTGACTATATTAGGAGCGAAAAAGGAGGATGGGGTCAGTAAAAACAAAGAAATTTATATTAAAAAGAATTAATGTTTTAATTAAAACCTGTGATTAATCAATTGTTGATAGTTAGAAGCACGGCTTATGATTTTACTTTTTACAAATAGTCTGGTTTCTACTTTTTCATTTTTCGACTAGGCTTTTTCCCCACAAAATCAATGGAAAAACAGGATAGTATCCCTATGAATTATTACTTTTAAAATTAAAAAGGGAACCATTATAATAGGTCATGCTAAATTAATTGAATGATCAGATATTTTTTAATTTTTCAAGTTATAATCTGTCTTCCAATAACAGGGTGGAGCAGAATGGTTGCTCAGATTTCAAAGTAAAAAAAAACAATAAGCAAAAAACAAATAAACACATAATCATAAAAAAAAAACTTTGTATTTATAATAAGTACACTAGCGAGACCCGTGTGTTGCTGTTGCCTAGGAAAATTGAAGAAACCAAGAATCGCAACTTCTATAAGTAAATTGACTGGAAAGATTCTATTCACTCAAAATGCTAAGTTTCTATCCAAGATATAAAATATGTGTAAATACAACTGTTGCACTAAAATGAAAACGGTCATTGAATTAGAAAACAATAAGAACAAATAGTGAATTAATGAGAAGTCCTTTTGTAAAGCAATATGCAAATTAGTTAACTTTTAAGATCTTAATAAAATACACAGGATCAATATATTAGAATGCTGTTCTATTTTGAATATCAATTTGGCGTTTTAATCTCACTGGCAGTGTGTTAAATGGTCCAACCTTATAGAGATGATATGCCTTTGTGGTTCAATTGGTTTTAAAAATTGTTCACCATTGCCCTTTGAAACATGCCCCATAGAATTGCATTGATTTCCTGGGTTATAACTGTTTTCATTTTCTATCCCTGCAGTGGTTCTAGGACGGTCAGGACTTTTATTGTTTTAAGCCGGTGATGTCTAAAGTTCAAATCATGACGGAGTGCCTTCAGAAGAAATGCTGTTGCCATTACAATAAACTCGCCATTCTTAACGTTGAGAACAAATGCTTGATGCTTTCCATTCCAGGTTATCATGAGGTATTAGCTGAAATAGAAACTAAATGACATTTAATAGAGTTCAGAGATATGCAGTTTTTTCTTTTATTTTCATATGTTCGTTTTGTATTAACCTTTAAAACTAAGGCAACCTTTCTCTTTCATCTCGTATAAAGATATCTTCAAATACTGACCGATTAATCGTTGAAATCTTTTTTATTTTCTCTAGCTACCCAACCCAGAACTGAACTCTACCCATGTGCATTTTGTGGCATGCATTACAACCTGTTTGATATGGTAAGTAGACTTTTCTTCTTTTATGCTGTATTATTTACATTATTCGGACTACTATTTTCATCTTGGTTGTTCTTTTCACAACGTTTCAGCCGATGTAACTTCTGACCTTATCCAGTTGCATCTTTTTGAACTTTGAGATCTTTGTCAAGCTCGGAACTTTCTTACTAAAATTGACGTTGCTGGAAAAATGTTTGGATCATTCCATCGCTCCAGAAAGTATCTGACTCCTGATGGAATCCTCTACCTGTATATGAGTCACATACATCCTAAGATGCTTCCATATCTGGAAAGGTGCAGCTCGTAACACTCTTACCTTGTTTGGATCATTCCATCGCTCCAGAAAGTATCTGACTCCTGATGCAATCCTCTACCTGTATATGAGTCGCATACATCCTAAGATGCTTCCATATCTGGAAAGGTGCAGCTCGTAACACTCTTACCTTGCCTTGAAAGTTTAAAATCAACTTCGCCATCTAGTATGAGCACGAGGTGGGGGGGGGGGGTGTCTCTTTTGTTCTCTAGAGCCCCGTTTCTCACAGAAGAGACTATGCTGATCTTTTTCTATTCTATCGTTATTTCCATGGAAAGTGCTCGACTGAGCTTCAATCCATCGTTCCTCTTTGTAAAACTTTCAAACAGAATTTCGATGAACAGTTTCTTTTTAAAAACTTCCTATCTGTAAAACACACTGTCACAAGATTGCTTCCCTGAGAGATACACTAGGGTCATCTTCAAATTTAATTTCAATAAAAACTTGTCATAAATTTTTCTGATGAGTCATTAACCTTCATCCTCGAGTCGCTTTTAGCATTTATGATGATTTCTATTTAATGGCATTATTTTCTTGCCATATTAGCTGCTGCATGATCGGGTCATCAGCAACTTAATGCCTCTGTCCCCATCAGATTTTGTTTGGTGAGGAGGGTGGCTTGACACCCAGCAGAATACAAAATAAGACCTTCCCTAATGAATTAATTTTTTCATTTCTTTATCAAATAACCTTTATATATATATATATATATATAAGTTACCCCCCCCCCCCATTTTGGTTGTGACACACTCCCTAATCGCCCACCACTCCACACTTTCACAGGAATGTTTTCACCAGCAGATTCAAAACTTAAGATTGTTATATACAAAGTACGTTTCACTATAATAAAACCAATTTCGCACTGCTCACATTGGCTTTTTTCTCTTCTCTTTCTTTGTTTTCTCTCTTCATCAGTTATCTTTCCTTCCTATTTATTTGTAATACTTTTTCCGATGTGAAAACATCTTTTCTTTCTCTCTCGGCTTTTGCACAACTGAACAAGGTATATAATATACCAAAACAGTATATGGAATGAATAAAGTCTTTTTCACAAAGATTTTTTAATCACCTTATCTTATATATAAAATAGAACCAGTTGTTGCCTTATTTCTTTTACCGTAACAGGTTTAACAGAAGGTACATACTTAAAACTGTTCAGTCAATTTTAGTAAATATTGGTTTGTGTTCTTAAAAACAAATTTAATTTCCAATCGAATTTCATATTTAATCCGTTCAACAGTTTTTGTTTTGATTACTAATATCATAGTGGGAGAAGCTAACATTCCTACAGTCCCAAGTCCTCTTCCTACCAGCAATCACACCATTAAGAAATATGGTTAGTTAATTTTTTGAATTTCACTACTAATAACCTCCTCCTCCATTTGTAATAAGTTTATTCCACTCAATTGAACATTTGACCTATTTACACAATAACGTTTCCATAATATTCTTTATAATCTGTATATTAATGAGACTTGTGTGGTGGCCAAATAGATAAGATGCCAGCCTGCTAAGATGCAATTCTGAGTTCAATTCCTGTCTGAGGATGCAAAATATTTTGATATTTAAAAAAAAAAATGAATTGTGTACATTTTCTTCCAAATATAGAGAAAAATAAAATGTATAGAAGTCTGTATTATCTATATATTAATACGCTAAAGCATTTCATGTTTGTACGTACGTTATCACCTTTCACACACATTAAAAAAAATGAGATTGTCAGATCAGCAAAGATGTTTGGTGATTAATCTAATCTGGTTAAGGTAACTTTAACAATTTTAAAATAAAGTGTTCCAAAATCAAATTGTATTGTATTGTCTCGTTGACTAAAATCGTACATTTTTAAATAAATAAATTTAAAAAAATGACATTCGTTTTATAGATTTGAAGAATATTTAGCTGACAGTTATTTTTATGGTAATAAGACAGAATATTGTTTTAAAAAGAATTAAATTGTTACAATTTTTTTAAATGAATAAAGAGACAAATTCGTTTTATTTATTTAAAGAATATTTAGCTAACAATGAAAATTATTTTTATGGAAGAAAGTCATTTTTTTTTCTTAATAGTATTGACCTTGACAGACATTTATTATAAAAGAAAATATATTACTGACAGTAAATTATACAGATTGATGGAAAAAGCACTGTGGGACAGTAGTCCCACATTGCTTTGTTTATTAAAGCATTTATGCTAGTAATAAATAATAGATTACCCATTACATAAAAAATAAAAAATGGTACAATTTGTTTGAGGTTTTTTTTTTTTCTTTTTTTCAGTTTTTTTAAATTTTTTTAAATTAACTACTTATATCACCAGTTTCTTCTCCGGTATTGTATAGTGACATTTATTTTGAGGTGCAATTGAAGAAAAAGTGAAAATCTACTGCCTTGCACAGGAATTGAACTCACGGCCTTCAGAGACTTTTATGTTTAATTCCTCCTATTTCTACAGCTTTTAATGCACTTGATTTTTGTCCAACATATTTCTCAATTGAACCCTATGATAATTGCAATTCTATAATTTGATGCGCATGACAACTTGCATATAAAACTCCACATTAAACTTAATGCTGTATCGTACTAAGCCCTCTACCCTCCCTGCCCCTCTCATGGGAGGCTTGTACATACCATGTTTTTCTAGCTTGTACACAGAATGCAGGTTGTTTTTACACATAGGGGTGGTGAAAATTGGCACCACCTGGCAAATGTTTAAGCGAAACTAAGGCAGAATTTATCCTCCTTGTCCTCACCTCCTCTTTCTCTCTCGCTCTGTCAGGTTGAACCCACTTTGAAACACGGGTCTTAGAGACTCTTTACATAGCAAGAGCATGGGGAGATGTGGCCTGTTGTAATTGGCAGTGCTCTATTTATCTCTACCCCCACAGAACGAGCAGCATGTAACACAAGGTTGTTTTGATGTTAATGGGTGGGTGGGGGAGGCCGCACCCATAGGTTCAGCTAATCTAAAAACAGCACAAGCCTTCCCCCAACTGTTTACCGACCTCATTCACTTTGTGAAAGTTGAGCAACTGCACTCGGTATAGTTTGACATTTTCTGAGTGACAATTTAGAATAATTTTCTGTCCCAACCGATATCAATAGATTTCTGATCTTCATGCAAAAATATATCTTACCATTTGATGTGACATTTCATCTTGAGTCCCGCTTGGAGCAGGAAATATAAAACAAATAAAAAATGATCACAGGATATTAATGAAGTCAACTTAAGACTCCGAATGTTTTTTTTTGTGTTAGAAAGGTTTACCTTGCAGCCTGAGTATGTTTTCTTCATACCAAGTCGAGGATACATCCTCGACAATCAGTCCGACAGAAGCTGGGTCATTTTTGAGTAGGTGATGACCTTGCATCTGTAAGGCGGAGGTATAGTTCTTGGAGGTCCACTCTCCTAGGCTTTTACCCTCTCTCTCTTTGAGAAGGGGTTTATTGCTAATCGCCTGAGGCGCCCCTACTGGGGAATTCCGACGGGGCTGTTCAGGCATTTTTTGACGACCAGAGGGCACACAGCTTGTGCGCTGACTTTTCAATCCCCACCTTCCGACCTTGTGTTAAATTTTCCCGTGGTGGGAAGGAGGTAAATACCTACGAGGTGAACAAAAACTATTATCTGCATCTTATAATTCACATTTTAAATTTTACGTTTGGTAATATTACATACAAAATTTTTAATCATTTCTTTCTTCATTGTTTATTCCGAAGCATTTATATATTCTTTTTACTAATGAGTTACCATTTATCAAGGCTAAAAGCAATTCGAGGATAAGGGTTAATGAAATGAATAGATTGTCAGTTGAATGATGAAGAAAATTATGAGAGGATTGAAAATGAATGGAATAAACTAAATTTGATTACTTATGTGGATGGTTTAGGCTGACATTGGATTTGAAGACGACTATGTTGGAGTATGTAGGGAAGCAATCGCATGTTAATGTGTTCCACAGAAAGAAAGTTTGTATATCATGTCACGAACTGGAATGATACAGTCCTATAAAATGAATTGTATGCCCTATGGTAACACATGTTCTTTTTTAAAGAAATTTCTATATTTATATAAAGTTACATATGTGCATATGTTTATATATTTGTATGTGCAGGATTCACTCCTAGACTAATTAACCGATCATTATGAATTTTGGAGCACAGCTGTTAGGCGTAAGGGGGTCCAAATGTGGACTATATTTAATTTAATTGTATGGGGGTGGAAGCCCTTCCTGAAAGTTTCAAATACCTCCGATTGTTGTAATTTTAACAATAGGTATTAGACATCAATTAATAAATATTCCCCAAATTTCAGTTTCTTTGGAGTATTTCAAAGGGTCTTTAGGAGACATAATATGAGAACAACCTCCCATTTGAAAATTCAAACATATCAGATTTGTATTGAATTTAATCTATAGTCATTAGACACCAATTAAGCAAGATTCCCTGAATTCTAATTTCTTCAGATTCTCTTAAGCTTAAGCCTTAAATTTTAGATATTTTTTTAGAATAAGGAATCTAGACATAAGGTTTCGTAGCATTATATCTTGATTTTAATCTACATAATGAGACATAAGATTGGTGCAAAACTGTTCTGTTTGGGGAATTAATTTTACCCGTCCTGGAACAGGTATCCTACATTTATATAAAGCTTATGAGTTTTACATAAAGCTTAAGCCATAACTTTTATGTTAACCCACAAAATGTAGTTAGATTAAGTTTGGCTTCTTGTGTGAAAGCAATGTACATTTCTGAAGATTTATAGTTAGAAACTGTTTCAACGCTGACAGCTATGAAAAAGTATGCAGCTACAGAGTGACCAAAAAATGCCACCAATGAGATTGTTTATAAAATTCAATAATTTCTGCAATCCAATCATATTTCGTGCAAATAAACTTCAGTCAATGCCTGACTTGTCCACCATGTTTCGATCTTGAATGTCCAACAGGCTTTGTTTTATCACTGTTCAATGATATTCAGGGACACTGGTGATCATCTTCATCAGTAGGAGGTGTGATCCAGAATTGGCTTCACACTCACACATTTTAATCTGACATTATCTAAAAAATATCTATTAAAACATTTCCCAGACTATTCCTGAATTGAAGGTCATCACATCCAAAATCGGGGCAGTGCCAAGGGAAATAACTGAATATACTCAGCTGACGTCAATATCAATATAATGCTACTGGGTTTCATTTGTGTGTCGTATCCAGGTGTGCTTATCATTGAACGGAAATAAAACAAAGACTGTTGGACGTTCATGACTGAAACTTGATGGACAAGTCAGACATTGACTGAAATTTATTAGCACCAAATACGGTTGGATTGCATAAAGGATTGTGAATTTTATCGACGATTCCATGGGTGGCATATTTAGGGTCACTATGTTGTTAACAGGAAAAGACATTAAAATGGGTCAGGTTTTCCACATGAAAAAGCAGAATTCTGAACGATGCCTTATTTTTATAATAATATGCTAAGGCATGTTCGTACATTATCATCTTTTACACATATTTTTGAAAAATGAGATCGTCCGATCGTCAAAGATGATGATTAGTGATGTCACTAAATTAAACAATTCTGACTTTACCCATTTTAAAATGAATTGTCTCCAAATCAAATTGTCGTCCCGTCGATTAAAACAGTACAATTTTTAATAAATATACTTCAAAAAGCGACATTCGTTTGATTGATTTGAAGAATATTTATCTGACAATAATTTTTACGGTAAAAAAAACAATATTGTTTTAAAAAAATATATAATTGCTACAATTTTAAATATAGAAGACCTATTCGTTTTGTTTATTTGAAGAAAATTAAGCTAACAATGACAATAATTTTTACCTTAAAAGAAAGTCATTTTTTCTTGATAATATTGACCCTGACACTTATTTCAAAAGTAATATTATTATTAACAGTAAATTATACAGATTGATGTAGAAAGCACCGTGGAATTTCCACGGGGTCCTACTCGTTTCGATTCAATGAAAAAGTGGAGATTGTTTATCTAAGGAGGACCTCAGAGAAATGAAATAGCTGTTATATAACCCTTCAGTGGAGAGGCGTATGGATATTGTTCACCTCCTGTTCTCATGGGTCAGGGTTATTTTTTTATCCTTTTCTCACGATAAGCAGCTGGAACATGTTCTTGCATGAAGATGATTATTTTTCTAACTACTTGGGATAGTCACATCATGAACTAAGAGCTGCTTTTAGCTGGACCATGACCTATGGGGTTCTAAGTGTCTCTAACTCTCCGAACATCACATTACACGTTTGTTCACCAAAATTCAGACTGCAACTGATTATTTAACTTCAAACTCCTTCTAGGTCACATGATTAAACTAACTGATCAGAACCATTTCTCATGTATGCAAGTCACAGCTAACCCTGTCAATCATACCTAATAAACTTTTGCATTTGGGGAAACCATATCTACACTAAATTCCAAAATTATATTACACGAAGTAAAATGAAACCCAGACGTATCATGTTGATAATGATGTCAGCTAATTCACTTATTTCCCTTGAACTATATTCAAGTTATTTCTCTTGAATTATACTGGCAACTAGAGAATACACTCTTCAACTGTGAAGTACAAAAAAAAGACTCTCACTACGCATGTGTGAGGTCAAAATCGATGCTTGACCTCTTTCTGACAGTGGGGTTCAAGCTGGGTAGACATGTTTCCACCTAATTCCACATTTTTACATCAGTTTTCACACTGTTGACGCCATTTCGTCAGATCTCGCTTCTAGTTGCAGTTTAGACGAAACTCAGAGACTGATAGTCATGGCTCTTTTGTACTGGTTGCAGAATTTAAAGTAAGTCATATTTATTTTATATAGCCATGCATTCTCTATAATGTGTTTGCCCTGGCAGTCCATGCTTATTTCAATTGTGTTTAGAGACTTTTAACATGGACACTTTTGTTAGTAACTATATCTGTTAGTTTTATCCCCCTTTTTTTTGTATCATGTTTTGTCATGTTCCCCTTATGCTTTTCTTTGACAGAACTCCTCTGCGAGAAATAAGTGTATGTATGTACAAATTTAACTATCCTTTTATCATTGTTTCTTCATTATCTTTTTCTCTTTATATTTCAATCTCGTGTTTTTCACACTAATACATATTCAACATGGCGGTGTTGCATTCTTACCCTTGTGTCATACATGCAACAATCAAGTTGCTGTAATCACTACAAAAAAACATTAAAGTTCACAAATTGTTATTCATACCTTGGTTACTGGTCGTTCCTCCTATAATTAAAACTTCTTATTCATATCTTCAAAACTTTAACTCTAGACAAAATTAATGGAAGATGGCAAGTCATTTATTCAATGTGATCTTCGTTCCAAAGCATTGGTCAATGTGTGTGTGGGGGTGAGAAAAAACGAGATTACTAATTAGTTATATCTTTTCAGCCCATGTCCGAACGCTTTACTATTACCATCTTTCTTTGAGCCATATGACATCATATCTCTGTTTAACACATTCCCACACCCCAAGTCATTTTCAACTCCGGTACATCCAAGTTGTCCTCTGCTAACTCCTCGGCAGTTGCATTTCCTGTTATTCTCAACTAACTAAATTAGAGGATCTACCCGCTCAATATTTAACGGCGGTTTCAACATGTGTGTTGCTACAAAATGTAAAAATTGGAATATCAAAAATTCTAATTTTACAATGAAAGAGAGAATTTTAAATTGATAATCTGACAAATTTGACAAACGGAAGTAGATGAAACATTTATTTAACACTCCATACTCTCTATTTACTTGCCTCCTCACGAGGGCAAAGTTAGACACAAGGTTGGTGTTTAATGTGGGGAAAATCCTGCTCCCCCGAAAAGAGGCACTCTGGATTAAAACAAAAAATAAAAATTGCTTCTGTTTAGGATTTCTCCTTCATTGACCGAAGACAGAAAAGAGGAAGTGTAGTATTGCAAAGGCTTCCCACTTGTGGAACACATTGCCGCAGGGCTGCTTCCCTGCTAATTACAACTTGGTCGTCTTCAAATCAAATGTCAACAAATTCCTGTCACGGAGCACCCCAAAAGTAATTATACCATCTTTTGCCTGATCTTCCTTCCTATCTCAGTCGTTATTCTCAAAAGACTCTTGGCCTTAATAGTAAAAAAAAAAATTTTTTTAATAAAAATTTTACTTTCCTCCCCACGAGGTCAGACACAATGGCGGTTTTTAATGTGTGTGTGTATGGGGGGAGAGGCAGCTCCTCCAAAAGGGGCACTCTGGATTGGGACAAAAATTTTAATTGCCTCAGTCTAGAAGGATTTCTCTTTCATTGACCGAGGACAGAAAAGGTGAAGTGTGGTATACTACACTTTGTTCCTAGCCAAAAGGCCAAGAAGTTAGTCGTTTGGTACAATCCGGTGATTTCTAATATTTATTGATTTTTTTTCCTTTGGATAGAAAAGTCTTTTTAATTGAAAACACAAATCGGATAAACTGTCGTTGTAATAAGTGGTAGGCTAAAAATAATTGCACGAACCACAACGGAAATTAAGTCTAGAAAATGATCCGACACTTAAGAAGTAATTCTGTTGACATATCATTGAACCCCCCTCCCCCCCCCCCCCCCAAAAAAAAAAATGAGATTCTACTCGTTTTAAGCGATTACGTGTTAACCCCCTAAAAAACTTTTTAGAAAAAACAACAAAAATCATTTTAAAATTTAGAGTGGGAGATCAGTTTCGGATATAAATTTAACATAAAATAATCCCCCATTTCCGGACCAGTCTAGCGTTTTAGGGCAGTTAACAAAAGTTTTTACCACTAACCCGAAGTCCAAGTGGGTGCGAGTGGAGGTTAGGTTAAAAGACCAAAAGGTATGTCTTGAAAAATAATTGATTGGGGAGTGTGAAATGCAGTTATATTACTGCAAATTTGATCGAAAATGCTCTTGTATTTATGATTTTGTCACAACAGAAAAAGTTAATATCAGTTACAAAATTGACTTGATATCGGTAAGAGGAGACAATACGAAATGGAGAATAACCGAAACGAAATTGCTCCAGTTAAAAAAGTTCAGAAGCAGCTTTATTTGTGCAATGTTTTTCATCTCTGAGAATGAAGAAACCCTTCACTTAAATCCATTCTTCTAAACTCAACATCTATTATTATACGAAGACTTTTTTCTTATAGCCTTTACTCACAGAAAATACATGCTAAGATATTCCTTAGTATAGGGATTGAATTATGTTTGAAAAATCTTCCTTTTTTAATTGTTCTAATTAGCCGTGATTTGCAATTAACTCACCAAGTTTCATCTCTTACTACGTTTCTGTATATTATTCTCAGCCTCTTTCATTTGATGTTGTTTATCCCCCCACTATTATGTTATATGGTATCTTTCTCTCATACATACATGCATACATAGTTCATTATAAACGAAAGGAATATCACCACAATATGTAACACTGTTTAAACCGTAGTTGGGAAGAGAGATACAGTGAGCAGACAGAAACTAATTTGAGATTAAATTTTTTATTTTTTTATTTTTAATTTTTTAATTTTGCAAACTCACTTTATCTAGATTCAAATAATTTAATCCAAGCTCAACAGGGTCAGATTTTTATTCTCTAGTGTAGCTATAAAAAGGCCTCCTTCCAGTTTGAAGTAAGACTGTAAGGGTGCCTGTGTGGGAATTCTAAAGTGAAGCAAGGGTTGCGCATTTCCAACCACAACTCTTCTCAACCGGCATTGCTGGAGTCCAGTAACAAACACAATTCCAGGACGGCTGGAAACAATACCAGCATAAAGATTGGTGTTATTTCGGGGTTTTCTTTCTCCTAGGCTAGTTGCACAATCGAGGCTTGAGTCTAGTCTACCTTACTATTCAATCCAGGGAGGATATATGAAGTTATACCTTTCCCAAGGATATTAATGAAAATGATGCAGTAACCCTGACAGAACTTGAACCCATCGTGCTGAGCCCACAATTTGTCCCTGTAACCACTACACTACACCACATAACTTCCATATCATTTTGCTAGCAATAACATTAAATATGATGGTCTTAACATATAACCTTTTAAAATAGGTCCATGCAAACGTGTATGACACGTTCTTTTGCAATTAAATTATCCAGGGTTTATTTGTCAAAATATTTGATTGAGAGAATAGTTTTGTCAGCCATTTTTCCCCTGAATCTGTAAGCACTGTCATCATCATTGGCTTTTCGTCACGTGATTCACTTTGCACTCTTTCGATCCGTGATATGTAATAGGATAGCTGGTATAAATACAAACCTGCCACCGTGTGTATCGGCTTGGCCTTATTCAGAAAATTCCTGTGTGTCTGCCTACCTGCTTGTTTCTTGGGTGTCTCTACAAAATCACAGAGAATACTCTGGTATGCTTAGCGACTAGAGGGATTTGATGATGCTCTGAAAAATGTCAAACTCTTTTGTCTACTTGTCTCTATTTGTTGCATAATAAATAGCTGATATGTGTAGTATCTGTTCTGATACTACACATCATCTTTTCTATTCTCGGTCGGAGGAGGAGGGATCCTCCTAGACTGAGACAATTTTAATTTTTGTTCCAATTCAGTGTGCCCCTTTTTGGGGGAGTTGGATTTTCCTAAGATTTTCCTCAGATTTAAAACTGACCTTGTGTCTAACTCTGCCATCGTGGGAAGGCAAGTAATTAGGAACAATAATTGATATGAATTGAGCCATTATACATTAAAACAAAATTGTATTAAACACTTACATCATTGATATTACATAATAGCGTACTGTATAAGGTTACTTGGCAAACAGTAATGTATGACCTTTTTTTTTTCTCCTTTTGTTTCCTGAAATAGTTATTTATTTTTGACTGATAAAGGGCAATTTGTATGTCTATGAATCTATGGCTGGCCAAGATAAGATCATAGCAAAGGTGAAATTGTGCATAAGGTTATGGACTTTACTTGCATTCACCCCAATCAGCTTGAGCCGGCTTCTTCCATGGTGTGCCTCACAGTGACAGCCTATACGTAGTGGTCCTGGACAGGATTGCATAAGATTCCAATGTCAAAGACAACCACTTGTGGGTCAAAGATGTTGATGTTACGATGAAAATAGTTTCAACATTTTAAACAGCAGCCCATGTGCAGTGGTTTGGTGCAAGTTTGTAAGGGGATGTTGTGTGGGGATGAAAGGGGTTATCCTTTTATCTTCTCGTAAAGAAACGGAACAACGAAAAGTATTTCTGTAACTATAACAAAAAGGGGTTTTATTAACTCAAGGTTACCTATACCGTTTGGTATAGGTAGAAGAGAGTGGGACGGTGTCCGTCTGAGGAAAAGGAAGAATATAAGAGTTCTTAGGGCTGCCTGGTAGTAGTCGTCGAGTGGACGACGGCGGCAGGAGAGAGAGCGTTTCCTCGTTCCTCGCTGATGGGCTCTCTGCGATGTGTCCAAGCTGGTGCCGGGAGGTCGTCTGGTCCTTTTCCTCGAACCCTAAGGGGACATAAGTAGTCCCTTAGGGAACTAACGATATTACTGCGCCCTGTGATTTGATTGGACAAGCCAGCTCACAGGGACAATGATTACGCATTCCAAAGTAGTCCCTATTGGTGACTGCTACAAGTTCATATGTGATGGTTAGCCATTTATAATTCTATTGCCAAATCACAACTTGTGGGCTAGAGCGGGTTGCATTTGCTGTGAAAAAAGATTCTTTCGGATTTGAAAAAGGACCCAAATCCTAACCTGGCTTTTACTGAATCATTTATTCGTATTTCTGATGAAGAGGGAGTCGGTTATAGCAGCCTGGATTATCTATGATTGCTTCCAAATCTTCTAGAAACATGTGTAGAAGTTTTGTTCTGAAATTATTAAATCACAAAATGATATAACCTTGATTTTAATACTTTATCTATTTATTATAGCTCTATTGAAATTTTCAAAATCAAAATTGAGCTTCATCTTTGCTTTTGGAAAGTGATTCCTAGTCGAACCGATTTTAATTATATAAATTTACTTTTATATTATTACATATATATACTGAACCATAGACTATTTTTTACTCACCGGGCAGAGCATTAACATTGTGGGTCACATTAGCAAAACGTCGGCTGATAAATCGGTCACATTTGGTATCTTTAATCCTTGGGTTGAATTTCCAGTGTTTCCATGAAACCAAAGGTACCGATGGAAGGTTAAAATAATGTATAGTGTCCATTGAATAAAATATGTATAAAAACAAACTACATCCACAGTTTTATATCTGGTTTGTCTTACCACCTGGTGACCCTTTTGGGGGAGTTGAATATCTTCCACTTTAAATCGACCTTGTATCACATTTTATAAATAGGACCAGCATACTACATTATATGTACAGGGTGGGCAAAAATAAGGGTCCTATTTTTAAAAATTCATAACTTTTTTATTTATTGATTTTTTTTTTTAAATTTTTTTTTTTTTTAGAATAAGTAAAGGACCCCTTCCGAAGCAAGCATGAGCCGTATTAGCCCTAAGGAACGTACCCTCATTTAGAAAACATTATTTTTGCTTAAAAAACTCAAAACAGTGTAAAAACAAAACTTTAGTTTTTGTAAGTTTTAAGAAGTGTTTTTCGGCTAAAATTTGTTTTGTTTATTTCAAAAAATCTCGGAAGGGTCAGTCTACACACACATAAAGTTTGGTGAGTTTAACTTTTATTTTGTGGAAGTTATTCAAATTCAAGTTATTCAAATTTAAAGATAGGACCCTTATTTTGGCCCACCCTGTATATGTGATATATATATATATATATATATATATGTATATATATATGTATATATACTTGAAATGAACGACGTCATGAAGGCTGAATGGTAGTTGCTAAAGGCAGTGACGTGCATGTTAGTTTGAAAGTAGCAGCAGCCGTAACTATTGGTTTCTGCTGCTTTATGAACCAAATAAAGTTAAGAAATTATATATTTAATAATAGCAGAGCCTCTGAATGGTCACTGTCCACATAGACGACCCGTGACCATTCACGTCACAAGTTGTCTATATTCTCTGTTTTAATGGATGACATCTTTTTATTACTTCAGCATTTATAATGTCCTAGAGGAGCTCTTCCTGATGTCTTTAACCTGTTTTAGTGGATGACCTCATCCCTTTGTGACGTAATCCAATGTGCATAGAAACAAACATACAACATAACAAACAAGCAACGTCCATAGTTTTAGTATATCGATATATAATACTATTTATCTTCCTCCCATAAGGTAAGATGTGACACAAGGTCGGGAAAGTGGGGAGAAAAAAAACAGCGCTCGAGAATTTGAGCACTCTGGCCATTTAAAAATTGCCTGAGCAGCCCCGTCGGCATTCCCCAGTAGGAGCGCCTCAGGCAGTAAGCAATAAACTTACTCCTCCCAAAGAGGGGAGGCAAAGCCTTGGAGGGTGGACCTCCTAGAACTGCACAGGACCGACAACCAATAGACCGGCGTAAATCCAGCCCCGAAGGCCCGGACAATACTGGTTTATTAGGCGGGGTAAAAACCCCTGGTTGAATGAATCGATATATAATATTTACCCAATGAGTCGTCGAGTTTATCTCTATTTCTATGAATTTAGGTATGTGCATATCTACAGGATTTACTCCTAAACTAATTAACCGATCATTATGAATTTTGGAACACAGCTGCTAGGCATAAGGAGTCGTAATGTGGGATATATTTAGTTCAATTTAGTTTTATGCAAAGGAGGTGGAAGCCCTGCGTGAAAATTCAGATACCTCCAATTTTTGAAATTTGAACGATACATATTAGACATCAATTAATAAATATTTCCAAAATTTCAGTTCCTTTGGAGTATTTTAAAAGGGTCTTAAAGGGAGGGGCATATGTGCACGACCTCCCATCTCAAAAGTCATATATTTCAGATTTACATTAAATTTGATCCAGAGTTATAAGACCCCAATTAAGCAAGATTACCTGAATTTCAATTTCTTAACGATAAATTTTAACTTTTAGACATTTTCTAGAATCAAAATTATGTAATGGATTTTGATAACAAAATTGGAATAAGGATTCTGGACATAAGGTTTAGTATCATTAAATCTTGATTTTCATGTTCGTAAGGGGAGATAAATGTGGTGCAAAACCGTTTTGTTCAGGAAATTTTTTTAGTATATATATAATCTCATTTTTATATATAAATCCAATATTTGTATTATAAAATCTGTATTTATTTACCGTTTCGTATGATTTTGCTATTTTTAACCTTTTTTTTTTCTTTTCTATTTTTCTAGAAAGAACATGAACTTAAATGTATGAAGACTCGTAAAGATTCCAAGCCGACAACAAAAAGCCGTCTTACTCGCAGCAACAGCAGTCCTTCTTCGGATTATACTTCTACGGATTATGCTTCTTCCAAGAGGAGCAATCGTTTTGCTGATTCACTCTCCTCCCCAATTCATGAATCGAGTAAGCAACTGACATAAGCACTTTATTTTCTATACATCTTTCTTCTTAGCATTCAGGCTAGGGGGTCATATCCTCCCACTTATGTCCCACTCCCATTTAGAGATCGACCCGTTTGTTTTCGGTTCTAAACAAACCGGAAAACTGAGAGAGATCTATTCCTTAGAAAGAGTTGAGAGGGTCTTACTAACTAGTTTTTGTTGTCTCACTCACTATTTTATTCCAATGAATCATATATATATATATATATATATATATATATATATATATATATATATATAATTTCATACAATTTAATTAACTTCCAACAATTGGGAATATTTTTAGTACAGTCTCTATAGTATTGTGGTGCCTTCTAATGAGTCTCGTTAAGGGTAGGATAGACAGATGACCAACGACCCCTCCCCACACTTTTGATGTTGTGCATAATGTATCTCGTATTTTTCAAAGTAAATAGTTGAAAGTGTAGTATCTGTTCTGTTCTCAGTCAAGGGAGAAATCCTTCTTGGCTGGGGCATCCAGGGCGCTTCTTTTGGGGTAGCTGAATATTGCTCAAAATAAAACAGACTTGGTGTCTAATCCTGCCCTTGTCGGAAGGCAATAAATAGGGACACTTTTATCAAAATGTGCCCGTTCTGCTGAGGGCAAGACCCGTGGATCGCAATGATAGTTCTGTTCTGTCCTCGGACCATTATCCCAGGCATTACCTCCTCCTTTGGAAAAGGGGGTTGGTTTATTGTCGGTCACCATAGGTGGGCCCTACTGGGGGATGCCAGTGGGTCCAATCATCACAAATTTGGTTTCCAGTTAAAAATGTCTCTTTTTTAGGAGCTGGATTTTCTCCTCATTAAAAACTGACCTTGTGTCTAACTCTGCTCTCGCAGGGAGGCAAGTAAATAGGGACTTCATTTAAGTATCCATTTTAGTGCTCAGTGTCATCAAAAGGGTTACCATGTTTTGTTGTAGATTTTGGATTTTTTTTAAGAAAAGGGGTCTGACTTTTAGTGAACTTGTTATAATATCGAAACCTTTGTTTTCACATCCAGTGGATGGGAGGGTTGTCCAGCTGAGGTGAACGATGTTACACAATCCATGAGCCACTTAATAGTCCAAGAAGGAGCACTTGTCCACTGTTTCACTCGGCATACTGAACTTTTTAGGAGGCAGAGGTTAAACCCCCACTGTGTTGATAACTATTGTGATGTCACAGCGAAGAGACTACAAACACACATGACAGATATCAGTAAAGTTGCCCGTGGATTGTTATTGGCATCACGTCATGCAGGAGTGTTCGGGAATTTATTAAGTGTCAACTCCGGTGACAAACAAGATTCTCCGAGTTTTAGTAGTATTCTCATGTTTAAACGTGTAACATCATAAATTACCTTTTATTTTATTTTTATTTTTATTTCCTTTCTTTTTTGTTTCATAAAATTAAAAAAATACGTAATGCCAAGACTAAAAAGTGTACAGAATAGATATAGGTAAAGTTGTTTGAGGATTGTTAAACAGCTGTTAAACAGCGGGGGAGCGAGAGAAAATGTGGTTGTGGCTGTCTGTTTTTCTTTTTCTTCTTCCTCGTGTTCTATTTGTTTACTGTAACTAACGTTAACAACACAACAAAAAGACTAAAAAGCATACACGATATATACACTAGTAGGGTTACCCGGCGTTGCCTGGGTTGGGAGGGGGCATAATATCACATAGTAAGAATTGAATAATTTTAACGTGTAGATTTATTTTCAGGAGAGGTTATGCCTCCTTTGCATGAAACTAAATTGAACTAAACATAGCCCACATTACCCACTGTTATGCTGAGAAACTATTTTTAAAAAATGTGTATTACTCAGTTAATTAGTTTTGGAGTTTACTCCACACAAACCCATATAAATGTAAACACATACATAACTTTGTATAGAAACTAGCATGGCTATCCGGCGTTGCCCGGTGGTATAAAAAAAACATAGTTAAAAGAGGTAAAAAGTGTGTACCATCTTTTAAAACGCTCTCTCTCTCTCTCTCTCTCTATCCCCTCCTCCTCTTTCACCCTAACCCTCTTTTTCCCCCTACCCATTCTCCTCCTCTCTCTAACACTTTACCCTCTCTTATTTCAATGCAACACAGTTTCTTGTTTTCCGCCCTCAACCCTACAGTGAAACCAATTTGTTGTTTTACTATATTAAAAATAATAATAAAAATGTAAGAAATTCACCTAAATCATCATCCGTTTTAAAATTATTGCTCCCGGACAACACCGAGTTTCTTGTCTTCCCCCCTTCCCCTCTCAGCAATATAATTGTTGTAAACCATGTAATTTAGGTTATAATAATTAATAACTCGTAAAACAAAATGGATGACTTTTCAACAGAAAGGTTTAACAGATTTATTAAAAATGAAATTAGAATGAAATGAGTTATTTAGCCGCTGTAACGCGAGATGAAATATGAGACAGTCTGATCCGTGGTCAATGTTTACTTTTCACTCCGGCCAGACACTATCGACAAAAGGGCGATAACTCTTAACCTTACAGAATGATGCAAGGGAGATAAGTCGTTTCGTTAGTTATTCCTAACATCTCCCCGTTTTAGTCTTTAACTGTATCGAGCGCACCTGGGATCAACTTGGAGGTGCTTGACTCTAGTGCGACTGCGCTTTGGCAAAGTCCTGGGAGGTCTTTGATAATTCTCATCTGAATTTGTCTGAATGAGATGTGGTGGAGATGGCAGTTCAAATGTGTCCATTAACAAATCAAATGGAATGGTTGTTCTGTTGTCCACTAAGTTGCCTACAGAGTATGTGAGACGCAACTGGTTTTTGTGCCGTGCCCAGAATTGATTTCCGACTTGAACATCATACAGAAATTGTCCATTTATTTTGCGGATGATGCCTGGTACCCAGTTTGGCCGGCCAGGTCTGTAATTCTGAGCAAACACTGGTGTGCCAACTGAAAATGCTTTTGTTTTGTTAGGGCTTGGTTGTTGCCTTTGTGGCTGGGGACGTAAAGCGTCCAGTGTGGTACGGAGTTTTCGTCCCATGAGTGCCTCTGCTGGTGATAGACCATTCTTCACAGCTCCATTTGGTGTTATTCTATAAGAAAGGAGGAAAGCATGTAGTATCTCCTCTGTTGTTCCCTCACCCCTTGCTTTTAGTAGTGCTCTTTTGAATGTGTCTACAAATCTTTTGGCTTGTCCGTTGGATTGAGGATGGTTTGGTAGCGACCGAACATGTGTTATGCTGAATGTAACCCTGGGTTGATGACTGACGAGCACGCAACATTGTGCGCAATTTCTGCTTAGGACTGTTGTATTGCGAGGACCCGAACCTTGCTGCTGCTGCTGCTGGACAACCAGGCGGGTGGGATCCTGGCTGGTACACCTCTGGTGGGTAATTAACTCGATGGTGAATTGGTGCTTGCTCCATGTAGGAGGTGGTTGGTCGAGGTCCTGCTGTGGTAGTTGTCTCTGTAGATGATGTTATTGGAGATGTTCGCAAATGGAAACATGCTTCAATATCCAGCCATACTTTGTAGTCTGGATTCTGATCAACTGCCTTCTCTTCCAAAATCACCTTGATTGCCATAACTTTGTCAAATGTGGTTGAGATGAATGGACCAGTGATTTTAGTGCTATCAGGAATTTCTACAAAATCTTCTGATCCTGGACGTTGTACAAGAATTGTGATTTTCTCAGCATTACCGGTCACATCAACCTTGAGCAGCTCTACCCCTTGAGGGTCATCAGTCAGTTTAACAGTGATGCTAGGTTTGGGGTCAGTAGATGTAATCAGCGCTGGTACAATCCATCCAGGTCCATCAGGTCTGCCATCACTTACTGGAGAGTTTGGTGTTCCACTAATGTAGTCATCAGGTATGAGGGTTTTATCAGTTATACCCTTAGTAGACTCACATCGAACTGATGTTGTTGAAGTAGGTCCTGATGTTGTGGTGATTTTAGGATTCCCTGTGGTAATCATTGGTGTTGATATTATTGTGGGAGTTCCTGTTGAAGTGGAGCCAAAGGTTGGTCCAAACGAAAGGTTGGTGGTTGGTCGATTGTTCTGCCGCCGCCGTTGCTGAGGTCGTCTTTACTGCTCTGAGGTAACGATGTGGACACCACCTCACATATTTGGTTGAGTGGAATGTCGAGAAGACCTAGTAACTCGATAAAATCAAGTCCCAGCAAATTATGGCATGAGTTTGTTATGTATACGGTGCCTGACACCATTTTTCCTTTCATTTTGACGGTAGCGGGTAATTGACCCGTGATGTGAACACAATCTCCAGAAGCACTTTGTGCTACCTGACTTGTTGGTGTCAATGAAGGCTGGCCTATGGCTTCCCATAGTTTTTGTGATATAATAGTTATATCTGATGCTGTATCGATCTGCAATTGAATAGGATGGCCATTCAATTGTACTGTAACATATTTTCATTTGGATTTTTGTTTTGAGAGAAAAGTTGCTATCAGACTGTTTGTTTTTGAAAAACTGTTTGTTTTTGAACTGTGTTGATGTCGTTGCCTGTTGTGTGTATGTGACGTTTGCCTATTATGGGTTGGTTTTCGTCCTGGAGGGGTGCAAAATCCCTCTTTATGTCCGAGTCAATTGCAGCTGCGACAGTGGTGTGTCAGTTGCCACAATTCCAACAAGCTGTTGGGGGCTGGACTGATTTTGAAGTCGGTGAGGTGGGCCGACGTTGTTTTTGAACTGTGTTTACCATGGATGCTTGTTGTACCATAGTTGAATCATGTTTTAGATTCACTAGACACTGGCATTCCACGGCAACTTGTTGCAATGTTATGTCTGGATTTTGTTCTATTTTTGACAAAATCCGTGTGCGAATGTCTGTTTCCCCTTCTGATTTCAAACCACACACAAAAATCAAACATCTGTGATGAAAGATTTTAAAACGTTCACATTCTTTGTTTACAAGGCCTGCATAGGTTGAAAAATCGGTCGAGGAAGATTTCGTTATGTTAAGACAATTAAAACGCATATCGAATAATGAAATATGCTTACCGAAAATCTGAGTGAGAATTTGTACTGTGTTTTGAAAATCGCAGTCACGAGAATGTTTTGGCAATATGTAATTTACATACCGATCATGTTCCAACGTCCCAAGCTTACATAATAGAAGTCTTACCTTCCAGTTGTCAGCTTGATCTTTGAAATCCACTCGAAAAATGTCCTCGAAACGCGCAAACCATTTTTCGAACGTCGAATTTGTCATTGGGTCATAACGAAATTCCGTTATTGTTTGTGAAATTAAATCTGTAGACGTCCTAAGATTTGTTTCTGAAATCGACGATGTAGGTGTGGAAAATCTCTCTGAAAATAATTCCATCAGATGTAACTGTTTTTCCAGTAATCGCTGAATTGTACAATCCATTTTTATTTTTTTTAAATTGTAAGTTAATCTAATCCTTCGTCGCCACTGTTGTAAACCATGTAGTTTAGGTTATAATAATTAATAACTCGTAAAACAAAATGGATGACTTTTCAACAGAAAGGTTTAACAGATTTATTAAAAATGAAATTAGAATGAAATGAGTTATTTAGCCGCTGTAACGCGAGATGAAATATGAGACAGTCTGATCCGTGGTCAATGTTTACTTTTCACTCCGGCCAGACACTATCGACAAAAGAGCAATAACTCTTAACCTTACAGAATGATGCAAGGGAGATAAGTCGTTTCGTTAGTTATTCCCGGGCAATGTTGCGTTTCTCAACAATATAATGAAACACATATTTGTTTAATGTATTCTTGAGAGAACGCTGAGTTTCTTGTTATATCCCTCTTCCCTGAGTTTCTTGAATGCTAAATAATCCTTGAGGAATTAGTGTTTTTCAATGCTGAACTATTTCTTTTCAAATTACTACATAATAACATTAAAAGTCGCTCTAAATGTCGCCCGCCTCGACTAATTCTGTTCCAGTTGACCCGCAAAAGAACTTATATTCTGTTCGAGGCAATGCCGATAAAGAATATATCAGTTTTGTGGCTGTCTTGTATAGTTTTGACTTTTAGCTGGACACACAACTGTCCTTTATATAATAGAAGATAAGTCATACCTGAATAAAATGTTCAAATGTTTTATGACTTGAGATAGTCTGTGGGCGAGACAAGCTATCTTTATAACCTGGAGTGGCCAAACCTATGCAATATTAATGGAGATAGGATCAAAGCAGAATCAGATATGATAGCCTTTGTCCATAAATTGCTTTTTATTATTTAACATGTCACTAGCATTCGTCCAAGTCTTCAACTTAACATGTCACTAGCATTCGTCCAAGTCTTCAACTTAACATGTCACTAGCATTCGTCCAAGTCTTCAACTTAACATGTCACTAGCATTCGTCCAAGTCTTCAACTTAACATGTCACTAGCATTCGTCCAAGTCTTCAACTTAACATGTCACTAGCATTCGTCCAAGTCTTCAACTTAACATGTCACTAGCATTCGTCCAAGTCTTCAACTTAACATGTCACTAGCATTCGTCCAAGTCTTCAACTTAACATGTCACTAGCATTCGTCCAAGTCTTCAACTTAACATGTCACTAGCATTCGTCCAAGTCTTCAACTTAACATGTCACTAGCATTCGTCCAAGTCTTCAACTTAACATGTCACTAGCATTCGTCCAAGTCTTCAACTTAACATGTCACTAGCATTCGTCCAAGTCTTCAACTTAACATGTCACTAGCATTCGTCCAAGTCTTCAACTTAACATGTCACTAGCATTCGTCCAAGTCTTCAACTTAACATGTCACTAGCATTCGTCCAAGTCTTCAACTTAACATGTCACTAGCATTCGTCCAAGTCTTCAACTTAACATGTCACTAGCATTCGTCCAAGTCTTCAACTTAACATGTCACTAGCATTCGTCCAAGTCTTCAACTTAACATGTCACTAGCATTCGTCCAAGTCTTCAACTTAACATGTCACTAGCATTCGTCCAAGTCTTCAACTTAACATGTCACTAGCATTCGTCCAAGTCTTCAACTTAACATGTCACTAGCATTCGTCCAAGTCTTCAACTTAACATGTCACTAGCATTCGTCCAAGTCTTCAACTTAACATGTCACTAGCATTCGTCCAAGTCTTCAACTTAACATGTCACTAGCATTCGTCCAAGTCTTCAACTTAACATGTCACTAGCATTCGTCCAAGTCTTCAACTTAACATGTCACTAGCATTCGTCCAAGTCTTCAACTTAACATGTCACTAGCATTCGTCCAAGTCTTCAACTTAACATGTCACTAGCATTCGTCCAAGTCTTCAACTTAACATGTCACTAGCATTCGTCCAAGTCTTCAACTTAACATGTCACTAGCATTCGTCCAAGTCTTCAACTTAACATGTCACTAGCATTCGTCCAAGTCTTCAACTTAACATGTCACTAGCATTCGTCCAAGTCTTCAACTTAACATGTCACTAGCATTCGTCCAAGTCTTCAACTTAACATGTCACTAGCATTCGTCCAAGTCTTCAACTTAACATGTCACTAGCATTCGTCCAAGTCTTCAACTTAACATGTCACTAGCATTCGTCCAAGTCTTCAACTTAACATGTCACTAGCATTCGTCCAAGTCTTCAACTTAACATGTCACTAGCATTCGTCCAAGTCTTCAACTTAACATGTCACTAGCATTCGTCCAAGTCTTCAACTTAACATGTCACTAGCATTCGTCCAAGTCTTCAACTTAACATGTCACTAGCATTCGTCCAAGTCTTCAACTTAACATGTCACTAGCATTCGTCCAAGTCTTCAACTTAACATGTCACTAGCATTCGTCCAAGTCTTCAACTTAACATGTCACTAGCATTCGTCCAAGTCTTCAACTTAACATGTCACTAGCATTCGTCCAAGTCTTCAACTTAACATGTCACTAGCATTCGTCCAAGTCTTCAACTTAACATGTCACTAGCATTCGTCCAAGTCTTCAACTTAACATGTCACTAGCATTCGTCCAAGTCTTCAACTTAACATGTCACTAGCATTCGTCCAAGTCTTCAACTTAACATGTCACTAGCATTCGTCCAAGTCTTCAACTTAACATGTCACTAGCATTCGTCCAAGTCTTCAACTTAACATGTCACTAGCATTCGTCCAAGTCTTCAACTTAACATGTCACTAGCATTCGTCCAAGTCTTCAACTTAACATGTCACTAGCATTCGTCCAAATCTTTGTTCCTTCCAGAATGAAGGCATTACATTTATTTCCTCTTCTATTTCAGAAGTTGACTTATGTGGCGGGGACCCTTTGCGAGGAATCTACAATCCTGGATACGATGACTACAGATATAACTCTCGGACTGCCAGTTCAAGTACCATATCCAGTTCACCAAATACGCGTTTCAAACGATCGACAAGCAGTGGATTAAAGAATAAACAGGTTAATCGTTAAATCGTTGAAGTTTTTTTCATTGTCTGCAGATAATAAGCAAACCCATCCAAGAAACCATTAAAAAAAGTTTTTAACTAATGAGATGCGTTATAAATATTTAATTATGTCGAGAAAAAAAAGCTGTTTGTGTTCTTTAAAGTGTGTTTGGGAATAAACACAAAGGTGTTTGGTTATAACATTTTAAGCAAATTAAAATGTATTTCTGTAAGAGGAATATTCTGCAATTATTTTATGCATAAACTCAAAACATAAAAAAACATTTTTTAAACTAAATCTACAACAAAATTACATTTTTTTTTCTAATGCAGTAAAATATTTTTGACACGAATTAACCAATGACGTTAAAAATAGGGTTATTTTTGTAAAGATAAAATGGGTGTATTCACAAATTATGGTAACTGAATTTACAAAGACATTTCAGGGATCTATCTTGATAAAATGCTTATATACGTATGTACACCCTCCGTCAAAAATGTCCCCCCCTCCAAAAAAAAAAAAGATTATGCTTCGCCAGTGATCGTACTAATTTTTATTAAAAATAATGTCTGATTCCGTAAAGTTAAAAAAGAAATAAGAAAGTGTCTCAAACTGGAAAGTTTTTAAAAAAAAACGTATCAGTCGGAAAGAAAAGGGGAGGGGGAAGAAAGAAAACGTCTAATTATGGAAATACAGTAGAGGATTTATTTCCAAATTCATTTTAGATGGAAAGATGGGGGGGGGGAGTAACTTGCTACTTGCCTTCCCTTATAAACGTGAAATAATTTTGTCTGGCAGTTTTTTTTTACTAACTTTTGCGTGATGGAATGGATATTTTATATACATATTTATATATATATATATTTATATATATATATGTATATATATATATATATATGTATATATATATATATATGTATGTATATATATATATATATATATATATATATATATATATAGTAATCCAGGTAGGGTAAAAATCCACAGGGTAGAAATCTAAAGGGAATCAAACCGGGCTTATAAAAGAGTGCTCAATAAAAATATAGAGCTGTATTGTGAATGCTTTTATTCAAACATGTACAAGGTCTGCTACACTGGCATGTCGATGTTATCGATCTACAGCTATACAGAGCTGAGGTCTCATCAGGCAGAAAGGGAAAGGGAAGAGGGGTTAGGGGTGAGTGTCTATAGCCATTTAGGATTTGTCGCGGGCTAAGAAAGGGATAATGTAAGATTTAAATTAAATTCATATTTTTATTTTTATCCAACGCTGAGCTGGAGAAGAGGGGGCCGGGGGAAAAGAAACGAGGGAAAGAGAAGATAAAGAAAGAGAGAGAAAGAAGGTGTTAAGAGTGTATGTTTGTAGCCATTTAAGAAAGTTGTTGTGGGTTGATGTTCTGTTTCCTGTTCATGGCATTGTTTTAATCTAATTCAATGCAGACGTATAACGGTTACACGACAAAAAGCCTACAGGGATATTTAGTTTTAATTATTATTAGTGATGAATTTATGACCTTAGTATTAATAAATTATGCTGTTATATTTTGATCAATTGGCATTTAATTATTTTGATGGATAAGTAAATGTATTTTAATTCTAAATAATATTTAGCAGTTAATTAATAAAACATAGTGGTAATTACCTTTATTTTTAGTAAGAGTCATATATGGATTAGTAGCAGTAGTATTAGTAGATTTAATTCAAGATAATAATGAGTTAAAATATAGTGGGGATTATTCTTAGTAAGAATCGTATATAAGTTTACGACATTGATATTGATGGATTATACTATTATATTTAGTTTTAATTATTTTGGAGTATAAATAAATGTATTTCGATTATAAGTAATAGTTAGTAATGAATTAATAAAACATATTGGTAATTGCTTTTATTTTTAGTGGAAGTCATATATGGATTAATGGCAGTGGTATAAATAAATTTTATTATTTGTAGTAATTGTATTACTAATGGTGGGGTTTTATTTACTCCTCCCCAGGAGTTAGGCACAAGGCCAGTTTTATCTTACTCCCACAAGTAAGATGTGACCCAAGATCGGGTCGAGAAAGTGGGGTTTGAAAAGCCAGCGCTCGAGAGGTGAGCACTCTGGCCATTTAAAAATTGCCTGGGCAGCCCCGTCGGCATTCCCCGGTAGGGGCGCCTCAGACAGTAAGCAATAAACTTACTCCTCCCCAAAGAGGGGAGGCAAAGCCTGGACCTCCTAGAACTGCACAGGACAGGCGTGCAGTATCCATCGGAACAGATACTACACTTTGATCTTATTATTAAATTGGATAGAGAGATGCCAGTGGTATTGCTATTGTGTTTGAAGTGGATATGGTTTGAGGTTCGGATCTTGATGGGAGGGCACTATCCCCAATGTAAGTGTGTATTTTGTATGAGGTTGTGTTATTTGTAGTATCGGGAGTAGTTTGGGCTTGCATGCTCCAGCTCTGGGTCAAAGTTAAGTTGGAATTGTTAGGTGGAGAAGATAAGAGCTTGAGGAGTAAGATCAAGGTTATTGTTAGTTAGCGGGGGGGGGGGGGTTATTGGTTAGTGTAAGGGATGTTATTTAGGGTGTCGTTTAGTACAGGGAGTTGGGGATGTAGAGGGCTATAGGGTGAGGGGAGAATTTGCATGCTGGTGTTAAGCCTGGCTTTAAGGAAAGAAAAATAAACATGTTTTTATTGAATACACCTTGCATTGAACAATCGAAGATGAAATAGATTTGTCATTTGCACATCTTTATCTCTCTTCTTTCATATATATATATATGTATATATACGAATATCCATTTAGCATTTCTCCAAGTCTTTAACTTAACATTTTGATAGATTGGTCTTTATTATAGAGTGGAGGATGGATGTGTGTGTGTGATATATATATATATATATATATATATATATATATATATATATAAGGTTAATGTAGTTTGCTGGAAGCATTATTTAGTGTGTATATAAATGTAATTTATAGAAGGCAATACAATGCAGAGGTGTAACGAATAAACACGAACTGAAGCAAATTAAGACATATAATGGTGGAATGAGTTTTGTGGTTTCTACCTTTTTATTAATATATATATATATATATATATATATATATATATATATATATTATATTACAATCTTACTTGCGTCCGTGCGGTTCGATGGAAGTTTTGTATAACATGATATTTTGGGAAGATTTCCATTCTTCAGATGTGTGTTCAACCTTAATTCAAATGTGTATAGGAAGTATGTATATATACGTTACTAGTCAAAAGTATTTGGCCATTCTGAAAAAAATTTATTTCTCATCCTAAAAAGTGTTATTTTTAATTTAACTAGTTAGGCAGCAAAATGGTTTTATTTATTATATTAAATACAAGTCTTCCTCATTAACTTTAACCTTAGTATAAACAGATTTCTTTTGATAATTGATTTGAAGGTGTTTTTATTTTTTGTAATACTTACTGAACATGAACATGTTTTCCAAAAGTTATAGTCTACCACCACTTGAACTCACATTAGACTATATTGTGTTGAAATACTGCTTGCTAGATACCATCTATTTTACCTATGCTGCTAATGTATCTTACCCAATAGTGCAATTTGTATTCTTATTTTGTTTAAATTAAAACCTATATTTTGTAACTTTCTTCTGGATCAAAACTTGTTTCTCAACATAAGGCCCAAAACATGTGAATTTTCATTTGAACAAAGCCAAGAGAGTATTACTTCAAAGAAAAGATATTCAAGCACAGAAGTTTTTTTTTTTAATTCTTAGAACTACACTATAGGAGACATCAGGAAACAGGACAAAAGATACCAAGAGGGTATTGTCACGTCTGCTGCAAAGAAGGTGGGCTCCTTCTACGAGGCTAGAAAACTTCTCTCACCTGGCAGTATCCTATATCTCTACAAAGCCACCATTCGCCCATGCATGGAGTATTGTTGCCACATCTGGGCTGATGTACCAACCACTCTCTTCCTATTGGACAGGGTCCAAAAAAGAGTCTCTAATCTAATAGGTCCCACACTGTCTACCAAGCTCCAGCCGAAATGTTGCGTCCCTGTGCTTGTTTTACAAGTACTTTAATGGAATGTGCTCCGACGAACTTGCTACACTTGTGCCCCCTTGACGTAAATGCCTCTAACCAACCCAAAAATCAGCAAAATCACACCCCTTCACTGTAGATGTTCACAGATACTGGAAAGCTTTCTCCTCTAATAGCTTTTTTCCTCAAACTGCTTGCCTTTAGAATTCCCTCCCTGCTCCCTAACTGTACCAACATGCAGAAATTTAAATGTAATTTGAACAAACATCTCGCTGCACAACTCTCCACTTAGGATGCCCCTATTAATCTGGACCCTAAGTCTCAGTAGCCCGTTACGTCTCAGTGACAGTGTGCCTTGTTTGAGGTGAATATAAGTAAAAAGAAAAAGTAGGGCGGGTAGATCAAAAGCAACAAGAACAAGTGACGGTTTCATCAGTCACTAGCTTGCGTAACAGAAGGCTGACTTATCAAAACGCATTGCCCAAATGAAACAATGTTGTGAAAAAAATATGTCAAGATCCACATTGAGACTCTGTGAAGCTGGCAGATTTGCTGTCAAGAAACTCCTGTTGAGGGAAAAAAAGGCAGGTCAAATTTGGGCTAAGGCGGATAAAGACTTGAGAATAGAGCAGTGGAATAAAGTCCTTTGGACTGACGAATCGTAGTTCGAAATTTTTCAGTCAAACAGGAAGGTTTATGTGTGAAGAAGAGTTTACAATGCTTAACTTGTTTCATTAAAATAACACTTTTAGGATGAGAAGTAAAAATGTTTGAGGGTGACCAAATATTTTTGACTGTATGTTTGTGTGTATGTTTGTGTGTGTACATGTTTGTGTATATATATTTTATATATATGTATTTTATATATTATATGTATTTTATATTATATGGGGATGGTTGTTGGGATTTTGCACAATTAGGTTATGTAGTTTTATTAATATATGGGATAAAAGATAAACTTGATAATGACAGGAGAAAAAGGAACACAAACTCTAGCACTTTTATATAATACTATGTTGGAGAGAAAAGAAGAAATACATGCATTCTTTTTGTAAATACTGGCATTTGCAAAATTATCTGTGATTGATATTATTGTCCAAATAGTAGTTGTTAAAGTTTTTTCATATAATTCTGAATATATATGAATGAGGAGAAAATGTCTTTTGAGTGGCCTTTGATCTTTGCTACATCTGTCTGTAGCTTTCTCTCACATGCTGAACGTCTATCATAGTCGGGAGTTTGCTGGTGCCGACTTGTCTCTTTTAAAAGGCCGAGACAAAAGAGGATAATTTATTCATACACACACGGGTCGTTGGCTGAACTGCTTTTGCTAGGCAGCCTTTGATTGGTTCTTTCCTGATACACGGCAGATATCATTACATATTGGAAATATTCAAAGGGAATCAAATCGAATGTTTTAATAGTAAATAGTTTTTATATGGTACATTGTTTATAGCCATGGACTGTGAGCTCAGCAAATCTTTCTTCTATCTAATAAAGTGAAGTCGGTCTATCTCTTCCCTTTGTCATCAATAGCTTTTGTCTTACAAAATCATTATTTTATTCTCAATAGTCATTTTCCTTTATCATTCACCCATGTCGTTAAGAAAAATAAAATTTAATTTGATTTAATTCCTTTCAGAAAATACTTCATCCGCATTGGCTTATGTTTGCTATCTATATACAATAGTTTTGTCTATATTAACAGTAATTAATTATAGTTATTTAGTAAATAAATTGGAAAAATAAATAAAACACCTTAATTTTAACTTATCGAAGGTCGTTGCTCACTATGAGCGAAACATAAGCCAGAAGAGAAAGGGTGAGGGGGAGAGTATGTCTGCCTTGCTCGGTCTCTCTCTCTTTCTCTCTCTGTCCTCCCCCTTTTCTCGAGCCCTCTTTTTGCAGTTTTTACATTTTCTGTGAAAAATAAATAGATAACTCTTTTTATTAGTCAAGTTTAACAACAAACTTAATGTTTACAAATACCTTTTTACTATTTAAAAAAACCCTGATAAAACCAACAATCTCTCTTCAAGCTTCAATAAGACAAAATAATCCGGCTCACAAAATAATCCGACTCTGACTCTCACTTCTCCCTTTTGTCCCATTTTTTTTTTCTTTCTTCCTTCCTTTTTATCAGCAGATTTTAGATCTCAGTTAATTCTGTTTAACCGATGAAAATAAAGAATTCGTTGGCTCACTATTTTCGTTAAGGTGAATTTGCTTATTGCAGTAACCAGACGTTTTGTTACTCCTAGATAGTGAGTTCAATCCTCACTAGTAACCTATGAATTCGAAATTTCTTTACTTTTCCAATTACAAGCCAGGCAAAGGCGGATCCTTTTATGGCAAGCAAGCCAGGCAAGTCGGAGCCATTTCCACTGCTCGATTCTGGCTCAAAACCATCACTTCTGCCACTTCTTACTAAGCTGGGTAGCCGCTGTGTTGAGACATCTTAAGTCAAAGCAAAATCAGCTGGCAAACTGAAAAAATAATTAATTACAGAAGAATAGAGAGAAGAATAAAGAGAAAAATCGGTACACATTTCTGTGACTTCGCGTCGTCAACGTTCGGGCAGGTCTCGGAAGCGCCAGGAGTTGACGAGGCAAAAACTGCCAAACGATAAATTGAAGACTGGCAGACGATAAATTCAGACTAAGAAAATCAAAGTAAAATACATATATAAAAATAAAGAACGAACACACCATAGCTAAACAACTGTTATTAATTAGATGTTTAATTATTTATTTTGTCAAAGACACCATTGTTAATCAAATGTTTTTCAATAAAATGTTTTTTTTTTTGTGCACCGAAAAGTTTCAAAAGATGATTTTTTTTTTATATATAACACACAACGAAGTCACTGTTTTTAACCATTTTCTTGTTTGTTATTTTTTTTTTTCATTTCTTCTTCAATGTTTTTTTTCTTAACTTTTCTAGGTTAGGGTTAATCTTTCGCTAGAAGTGACCGTTGCTGACAGAACTCAATGAGTCCTTCGGGAGATTCAACGCGCTGCAGATCGTAGAAATTAATTTCTTCCAAAAGTTATCGTCTGCTTGCTTGCAACCTGATTGATTAATAGTTTTGTCAACTGTCTGGCGCTTCCGAGATCTGCCCGAACGTTGACGACGCAAAGTCACGGAAACGCGATGCGCGTTCTCTAGAAGAGTACCAAAACATGAAATAATAAAAAAAAAAATAGATTGCCAATCAAACTGCACCCTCTCCCCCACCTTGTCTCTTTGTCGATGCACGCGGCCGACACTGTCACTTCTGGGAATCCTGAGTGGTTTTAGCTGTACTCTCTTACCTCTGGATCACTCCAGCACGGTATAGAGAGGGAGGGGGTGTATTTATAGTCGTTATTGTCTTCTTTTATTGATGACTATTTTATGCGACAAAAACATTTCTGGTTATGTCTTTTCCCACGTCTGGTCCAAGGTCCTACAAAAAGGGCGTCTCTACATTCCTTGTGCCATAATAATAGAGTACGCCATTTTACTCTTTTGTTAACAGTTGAAAACATGCATGATTTATGGAAGGCTGGAAGGTGCTTCAAATTATCACCAAGCTATTGCATTAAATCAATGTGTACACCATTATGCAACTGTTTCACTATCACAAGTTAACACTAAATCAAACATGGATTTTTTTTGATTTTTTTTTTTTTTTTTTTTTTTTAAATCTGTCTCCCTTTCTTTTGTTTGTAGATCACTTTATTCTTTTTTGTACCATTACAACAAAAATATCACAAAAAAATGTGTTTTTTAATAACACAGCGTCATTCTTTTTATTTTACGTTTATTTTCTAACTCCTCCTCCCCCTGTTAGATGTGTTTCATTAAAAGTTTTATTTGATCATCAGATTGTAATCTGATTGTCAGATCATTCCAATAAAAATTAGGGGAGAACTTGTTGATTTTGCGATCTTGATGTTCTCACTTTTAGTTGTAGACCTTTATGGAGTAGAGCAAAGAGTCGGTATGCATTTGGAGCACATTCCTTTTTTTAAAACTTGATTTAAGGAGTGGGTAGCTCTCTTTTTATTTTTTTATCCAGATGGAGTAGGAGTTGTAGCAGCTCCTTTTTTTAACATGATCTGGCCGTTCTTGAGTTCGGTTGGTCACCTGGTACTGCTCGGGAGAAGTTGCTGCACTGATGAAGGCCGAAGATGTCAAAGGGTCCTGTTCGGCAATCACTGCTCCCCCACGTTGTGATTCAAAGATTAGAGGGCAACTGTCCGGCACTGGTCAGCAATTTTTTGGTACCACTGTGAAGCGATGGGTCATTTCAAGCAGAACAATGAAAAAAAAAATCAAATAATTTGTCAACTCCGTCTGTTGAGTTTTTCCTTTAGAAGAATAATTATTTGGTAAAGAAAAAGAAAACTTGTTCCGTTACAAGGCGGGATAATTTCACACTTCTAACTTTTAACTCTGTGTGTCGGATCAGCAAAATCTTAACACGTTCTGTGCGATCTTGATTTGGCAATATCAACTCTAAGTAAGTTTTGTCTCTTAACGACGTGGATTCTGGTGGCGAGCAAAAGTGAGTCCTCGAATTTCAACTTGCGCTCGTTTATATTGAGAATTAGATGAGCATGACCCTGCCCCTCTCTAAATAGAATTTAGTCAGAAAACAAAAGAAAAGAATGCTTTCTCATTATTATTTTCTCTGCCATATTTGGAATTTCCAATCCGCATTTCCAATTCGGGAATGGATAATCGTATTTTCATCCCACCCCTTTTTTCTTCATCTGTTGCCATCTCCACTGTTACCTCAAAACTCACATTCTTTATTTTATTTTGTGAATGTATCTTCAGCAATGGACGTATGTTATCCTAACACACATCCATTCAATGTCGAGAGTGTGTCTCCATCTGCGATACAATGGCCACATGGCGGGCCATTCCCTCCAAATGCCAAAATGATTTTGAATTCTTTTGTTTTCATAATCTAAGAAAACATTCTTATGTTAATCCTTTCTTTTCGATCTGACAATATTCATCCGCTGTTATACTCAGCCAGGGAAAGATGACAACTCGTTTTAATCCTTTTTCGTCAGTATCGGTAAAAAAAAATTTGTTTGTTTTTGCCATATATCGGATACAGATGGCTTTACATCTCACACGTTCTGCCATCGTCGGTGGATTTGTTGACACAAAAACTGACATTGAGAAATGTCAGCTGTTGTCATCCTGGGCACGTAGGATTCTTTTTATCTCCTAAACCATTGGAAAAGGAAAATCAACATTTTCCTTTTTGTCTTATCAATTTTTTTTTTCTTTTGATGCAAAATAATTCTAAGGTCTTTTTAGGAAAACTCGAGTTCAGGTTCGATTCCACCCTTTTCCGTCCTGTTATATTGTCACATACGGAGTGGATGGCTCTTTTTAATGATCGGTAAAATTGATCCTTTTGCTACTCTTTGTCACTTTTCTTGGCCTTTTGGCTAAGATCAAAGTGTAGTATCTGTTCCGATGGATACTGCACCCCATAGACTGGTATTGTCTTGGCCTTCTGGGCTTGATTTACGCCGGTCTATGGGACGGTCCTGTGCAGTTCTAGGAGGTCAACCTTCCCAGGCTTTGCCTCCCCTCTTTGGGGAGGAGTAAGTTTATTGCTTACTGCCTGAGGCGCCCTTACCGGGGAATGCCGACGGGGCTGCCTAGGCAATTTTTAAAACCCACTTTCCCGACCCGACCTTGGGTCACATCTTACTTGTGGGAGTAAGATAAAAACTGGCCTTGTGCCTAACTCCTGGAGAGGAGGTAAATAAATACTCTTTGTCACTCCACTGCTTGCTGTACTAATGTAGTCAGAAATTAGAGCTAGAAAAAGGGTGGAGGGGTGACTGGCTGACATTTTTTTTTCTATTGTTTTGGTAGTTTTCATAGTTTGAACCTGTGGCTGATAATAAATAGTGAACAGGGACAATGAAGTGATCCGTGTCCGGCTATTTTTAAAAAAAATTTCTTTTAACATAGTTCACCCCAAACAAGGCAGGCCGCCACTGTAGATGTAAGGGGCTACTGAGAAAAAAGAAAAGGGGAGAACGTGGGGGGTGGGGTGGGGATTTGGGGTCAACCTAAATTGGGATCTGCGCAGCGAGATGTCTGTTTACATTAGTTTTAAATTTCTGCATGTCAGTACTGTCGGGGAAACAGGGGGCAGGGAGGGAGTTCCAGGGGCCAGCAGTACGAGGAAAGAAGCTATTTGAGTAGAAGGCTCTCCGGCATCTGGGGACCTCCACAGTGAATGAATGAGATTTAGTTGATTGTCGAGTTGGTCTAGTGAATTTACGTCGAGGGGGGGGGGGCACCAGAGTAGCCAATTCATCGGAGAATTATCCATTGAAGTATTTGTAAAACAAGCACAAGGATGCTATATTGTGGCGATGGGACACGGACTGGAGCTTGGTTGACAGTGAGGGACCTATTAGGTTGGCGACTCTTTTTTGGACCTTGTCAAGGAGGGAGAGACTAGTAGATGATGCACCAGGCCAGATGTGGCAACAATACTCCATGCATGAGCGGATAGTGGTGGCTTTGTAGAGGTGGCTATGCAAATGATTCGTTCTGCACAAGTGGGTATAGACAAACATTCAGAACAACAAAGTGAGCTGTGTCCGGTTATGCAAACGATTCTTTTTGCTGAGCAATCAATGACATTTTTGGCTCAATAGAAGCAGCTGTATTTTGTCTATGCAGCATTTAGTTTGACGACTAAACTAAAAGATATTTAGTTCAATCTTCCATTATGATCCAACACGAATCTTAT
>OY744543.1:43863577-44113577 GCA_963556195.1 Sepiola atlantica | reverse complement strand
CCCCGTATTGCATATTTTCTAGATTTTCTTTTTTGTCAATAATCTTTGTTTGGTGAGCCGTTTCAACAAATTCAACTCTTTAAAGAATTGAAGGAGCACAAGTGGCCTAATGGATACTGATGTGGTTTCTGGAATCAGCAAAGACAAGATAGCGATTTATTGCATTCACTTGTACTGAAATACCATTAGAACAAAATATAAACACCCTCTTGATAATTATGGGTTTTGTGTTCAAAGGGTATTGTTTTGTCATTAAATAACCAGAAAGGCTTGATATGTCGTAAAACAAACCAAATAAAGAATTGATCAAAGTCAAATCATTATTTCATGTTATGTGTAACAATGATAAAAAATACTTTAATAATTGAAGTGCTGAAAGTTCTGAATCAATCCAAATAGAATTTGTAACAATGAAATTGAAACCTTAATCTTTATATACATATTATTATTATTTCATGTATCCACATAAAATGTTATAAGGAGATATGATCTTTTATGTATCAATTTCAGTATTTACTTCAACAGTGCTCAATACATGAGTAGAGCTAGGTAGTAAGTTATGAAAATATATTTATGGTAATTAAGCTACACAGAGGATTCCGCGTTTCATCCCCGTAGGGAATCGTTAGGCTAAAATGCATGGCGTTTGTGTTGCTGGGTGTTTTTATATATACACATGGTGTTTAGTCTAGCTAGTTAACCAATCAGATTCTTTGTTATTCTCTTAGCCAATGGTTTGGGGTTCTCACAAACAAAGGTTCGATTGATTTTACTTCCTATTTCCTATTCTATTCTGTTTTCTTTAGGGTGGCCCATCCCTGTTTCTTTGTGTCGAAATAATGGGTGACCTTATTTTAACAGGTGCTTGCTCGTATTTCTATTTTAGGTTTTAGTTTAGTTTTTTATTTATTTATGTATGGAATGTTATTCTTTGTAAGCAGTTGTTTGCTATTTCACTTCTACAGTTTTATAGATTTTGGGGGTCTTTAAAGTTTAGGATTTAAAATTTCTCATTCAGGCATAATCTACACGGGTCGTCTAAATTTCTACATGTACTGGCCTGTTGTATTATTTCCCATTCAATTATTGGTGAGCGTCCGCTATCTTTGAGCTCCCAATAATGGTTTGAGAGTGCTGTTTTAATTTGGCGTTCTTTGTTTTTAAATGTGCTGTCGTGGTCGTAATATCTGGTTTTAAAATCTAGAGAGGTCATACCTACGTAGTACTTTTTGTTATTCGGTCTTTCCTTGGCGAATATTGTGGCTTAGTAAACAATACTTTTGATTTTGGCATTTATTTTGTAGTGGACAAAGTGTACGAGTTATGCAGTTACAGCTTTTCTCTTCATTACTAACTTTTTCATTTCTATTTGGGTTATTACTATTTGTAGTGGTTATATTTTTGTTCTTCTTGGTGTTATTTTTGCTATATTGGTCACTTTTTTACATAATTTGTTTTTTTTTCTTCTCTACTGTTCTCTTTTAGTATTTTGTTATTGTGTGCCTTAATTATCATTTCTAGGTTTTTGCAGCAGCTGTAGGACAGTTTTAGATTATTTTTATGGAATATTTTATGCACGTGTTAAAATAATGTCTGATTGGTTAACTAGCTAGACTAAACACCAGGTGTATATATAAACACCCGGCAATACAAACTTCATGCATTTTAGCCTGAAGATTCCCTACGAGGATGAAACTCGGAAGCCTCTGTGTAGCTTAATTGCCATAAATATATTTTCCTAACTTAATATATATATATATATAAGATATGGATGATATCAGCTTAAGTTCCTTTCCATTTATAATTCTCATGAGAGTTGAGGCCATAATGATTTTTTTCTTAGTTGTACATTTTAATATCAGTTTTTATTTTAAACATTTTACGATTTGTTTTCTTTTAGTTTTCAGCAGTCAGTAAGAAAAAAATCTCATTAAGAAGTTTGTTTTAAAAATTAAAAAATTAAAAAGTCTGTTTTAAAAATCTCAGCTCATGCAATCAATACTGACTCTTGACTCCCAACCTCTAGTTTCGAGCATTAGTCAACTGTAAATTTAGCCCCATACCATCCAACATGAAGTTGCTCAGAAGCTCTTCCATTTTTTCTCTAAAATATTACAATAATTGTTTTGTTTTAACAAAACAATTTTTGTAATATGCTCAAAACTAGAGGTTGGGAGTCAAGAGTCAGTATTGATTGCATGAGCTGAGATTTTTAAAACAGACTTCTTAATGAGATTTTTTTCTTAATGAGCCATAAAATTATTTTTCCTTTTCTTTTTTTTGTCCGGTATCTCTTTCTCCCTCCTCCTCCACTTTCCTCGTCTCTTTCTCCCTCCTCCACCACTTTCCTCGTCTCTTTCTCCCTCCTCCACCACTTTCCTCGTCTCTTTCTCCCTCCTCCACCACTTTCCTCGTCTCTTTCTCCCTCCTCCACCACTTTCCTCGTCTCTTTCTCCCTCCTCCACCACTTTCCTCGTCTCTTTCTCCCTCCTCCACCACTTTCCTCGTCTCTTTCTCCCTCCTCCACCACTTTCCTCGTCTCTTTCTCCCTCCTCCACCACTTTCCTCGTCTCTTTCTCCCTCCTCCACCACTTTCCTCGTCTCTTTCTCCCTCCTCCACCACTTTCCTCGTCTCTTTCTCCCTCCTCCACCACTTTCCTCGTCTCTTTCTCCCTCCTCCACCACTTTCCTCGTCTCTTTCTCCCTCCTCCACCACTTTCCTCGTCTCTTTCTCCCTCCTCCACCACTTTCCTCGTCTCTTTCCCGCTCCTCCACCACTTTCCTCGTCTCTTTCCCGCTCCTCTTCCGACTTCCTCGTCTCTTTCCCGCTCCTCTTCCGACTTCCTCGTCTCTTTCCCGCTCCTCTTCCGACTTCCTCGTCTCTTTCCCGCTCCTCTTCCGACTTCCTCGTCTCTTTCCCGCTCCTCTTCCGACTTCCTCGTCTCTTTCCCGCTCCTCTTCCGACTTCCTCGTCTCTTTCCCGCTCCTCTTCCGACTTCCTCGTCTCTTTCCCGCTCCTCTTCCGACTTCCTCGTCTCTTTCCCGCTCCTCTTCCGACTTCCTCGTCTCTTTCCCGCTCCTCTTCCGACTTCCTCGTCTCTTTCCCGCTCCTCTTCCGACTTCCTCGTCTCTTTCCCGCTCCTCTTCCGACTTCCTCGTCTCTTTCCCGCTCCTCTTCCGACTTCCTCGTCTCTTTCCCGCTCCTCTTCCGACTTCCTCGTCTCTTTCCCGCTCCTCTTCCGACTTCCTCGTCTCTTTCCCGCTCCTCTTCCGACTTCCTCGTCTCTTTCCCGCTCCTCTTCCGACTTCCTCGTCTCTTTCCCGCTCCTCTTCCGACTTCCTCGTCTCTTTCCCGCTCCTCTTCCGACTTCCTCGTCTCTTTCCCGCTCCTCTTCCGACTTCCTCGTCTCTTTCCCGCTCCTCTTCCGACTTCCTCGTCTCTTTCCCGCTCCTCTTCCGACTTCCTCGTCTCTTTCCCGCTCCTCTTCCGACTTCCTCGTCTCTTTCCCGCTCCTCTTCCGACTTCCTCGTCTCTTTCCCGCTCCTCTTCCGACTTCCTCGTCTCTTTCCCGCTCCTCTTCCGACTTCCTCGTCTCTTTCCCGCTCCTCTTCCGACTTCCTCGTCTCTTTCCCGCTCCTCTTCCGACTTCCTCGTCTCTTTCCCGCTCCTCTTCCGACTTCCTCGTCTCTTTCCCGCTCCTCTTCCGACTTCCTCGTCTCTTTCCCGCTCCTCTTCCGACTTCCTCGTCTCTTTCCCGCTCCTCTTCCGACTTCCTCGTCTCTTTCCCGCTCCTCTTCCGACTTCCTCGTCTCTTTCCCGCTCCTCTTCCGACTTCCTCGTCTCTTTCCCGCTCCTCTTCCGACTTCCTCGTCTCTTTCCCGCTCCTCTTCCGACTTCCTCGTCTCTTTCCCGCTCCTCTTCCGACTTCCTCGTCTCTTTCCCGCTCCTCTTCCGACTTCCTCGTCTCTTTCCCGCTCCTCTTCCGACTTCCTCGTCTCTTTCCCGCTCCTCTTCCGACTTCCTCGTCTCTTTCCCGCTCCTCTTCCGACTTCCTCGTCTCTTTCCCGCTCCTCTTCCGACTTCCTCGTCTCTTTCCCGCTCCTCTTCCGACTTCCTCGTCTCTTTCCCGCTCCTCTTCCGACTTCCTCGTCTCTTTCCCGCTCCTCTTCCGACTTCCTCGTCTCTTTCCCGCTCCTCTTCCGACTTCCTCGTCTCTTTCCCGCTCCTCTTCCGACTTCCTCGTCTCTTTCCCGCTCCTCTTCCGACTTCCTCGTCTCTTTCCCGCTCCTCTTCCGACTTCCTCGTCTCTTTCCCGCTCCTCTTCCGACTTCCTCGTCTCTTTCCCGCTCCTCTTCCGACTTCCTCGTCTCTTTCCCCCTCCTTCTCCTCCGACTTCCTCGTCTCTTTCCACCCTCCTTCTCCTCCGACTTCCTCGTCTCTTTTCCCCCTCCTTCTCCTCCGACTTCCTCGTCTCTTTCCACCCTCCTTCTCCTCCGACTTCCTCGTCTCTTTCCACCCTCCTTCTCCTCCGACTTCCTCGTCTCTTTTCCCCCTCCTTCTCCTCCGACTTCCTCGTCTCTTTCCACCCTCCTTCTCCTCCGACTTCCTCGTCTCTTTTCCCCCTCCTTCTCCTCCAACTTCCTCGTCTCTTTCCACCCTCCTTCTCCTCCGACTTCCTCGTCTCTTTCCACCCTCTCTGTCTCTTTCCCCTCTCATCTCCTTGTTAAAAAATAATGTTAATAACTATTAAAAAAAAAGCTCACAATTCTTCCTTAACGTGTATGTGTGAGTGTGTGTGTATATATATATATATATGCATATATTTCAGTATGATGAATATAATTACATCCCCAAATCTGCCTGGACAAGTAATCTTTATGCCTCTTCTCCAGCACCACTTGGTAAGTGATGTTTTCATTTGATCCCTTCATTTTTTATAATTAAAACAAGTTATTTTTTGTTTCATCTTTTTGTTTTGTGTTCAAATCTAATGATTATTATAACTAATCAAACACAAATAATGAATGTAAACTAAATTGTTGAGCATTTAAAAAAAAAAATTCTTACATTTTTAGGTTATCCACAATACTGTTAACGTGAGATGGGTAATTTATTAATGTTTGGTCGCTTATTATTTGCAGTGAAATAGTAACCCCTACCCCCTTTATTAAAATTTTATTTTTTGAATAAAGGGTGTTGGGTATACTTACCGTCTTTTGTTATCTCTGCGAAGGTGACAGAGGTTATGTTTTCGATCGAGTTGTTCACTGTTTATTTTCCTTTTCTTTTTTTTGTTCCTCATCTCTTTCTCTCATCCACCCTCCTCATATCTTTCCCACCTCATCTCTAACGTCCACATCGCTTAACCAATCGTCTCCCCCCCCCCTTTTCATCTTGGTCAAACTATCAGGCATGGTCTAACTTAAAAATGATTTAATTTTTGGATATCTATGTCAAGGTCACAAAAAAAGTGAAAGTCACACTCTTGGCGATAACTTTGGTTCTGTTCATCATAGAGATTCACTACTTGGCCCATTTTATAGCCAATGAAGTCCCACAACTTATATGATCTTGAGTTCGGTCACCGTCGAAATTTTGACAGAATTTCAACTTCCGATTTTTCCAAATTTGATGTATGGACCTGATGCTCTTTAATAACAGTAACCATGATGCAAAATTTCAGCCTGATCAGATAAATAGTTTTTTGAGTTATCAATGTTTCCATGGCATAACTTCAGGAATACTTAATGCAATATAGAGAAGTAAGGTCCAGATAAGACTTTGGCTCATCCTGACATGGCTTGCTTATGTTCTTGTTACAATTATGATTTCATCTTTATCTCCCTTGCAATCTTCCCTGAAATTTCAGGACTCCATGTTGGATTTTTCGAATATGACAAGTTTTTATTTAACGTTCTGCATGTACCAGTCACATTGCTATAACTTACCTATTTAATGTTATTTATTATTTTTTTTACTAAAACATGATTCCTAAGTAAAAATGAGTAATGCAAAACACAATCCAATTCATTATAAGTAATAAAAGACCATACATTAGGAAATTACCATGAGATGTGTGTGGATTTTTGCAATTGTTTTCAGCCTATTCTGAACTGAGCAAACTCCGACTTCATGATTATGTAATCTTATCTGCTGCGTTGATTTGTAGACTTTCTCCAAAGTCCAACGTTTCTATTTACTGATTATTTTTTCTACTGATTCTCCAGTCTCCAGATGGGATTCTTTCTACATCTAACGTGAGTGCAACTGCCATGTTTGGCTCAATGGATCAGAGGATGGTGCTAGGATGTGCACCATCTAAAAACTGCATTTTCTTATCTTTCTTTCTCTCTGTCTCTCTCGCTGTACCGCTTTGGCTGTTCTATTGTATTTATTCTGCCTTGTGCCCAGTTTTATTTTTGTAAATCTTTTATTTCCTCCTTGGTTCCAAATCTTTCAGTTTTATTATTTCCTCCTTGTGTACATCTTGTTCTTTGAAGCACAACACTGTCCAGTTCCATTTGATTTTTTTTTTTTTTTGCTTGCCAATATTTTTTTATCTCGGAAAAATAGAACTTGAGAAAAAAAAAACACAAACCAATCTATTCCAATTTTGAATTTATGATCTAGCATACTTTCAAATTCTTTTTTCTTAGCCATAATTCTTTGAGAGCAAAGTTTTATTATATTCCTCTGCATGCACCAAATTGAAAATCTTGTATTGAACTTCTGAAAACAACTCTGATTCTCTGTAGGAATGACTTGAAACTTTCTATTATCCCTTAATATTTTGATCTACACAGAGTGAATCTGTCTCTGGTTAAAATTTCCCCTTTTTTTTCTGGTAGCACCACTAACCATTCTGTAAGCATTTTGAAATTAACCCTGTAAATATTTGTAATATAAGATAAAATCGTACATTCTACAAAATTGTACTTTTATTGTAGACTCTTTAAAACGTTTTAGATTTTAAAAGAAACTGTTTTAACTAGGTCGTAAATAAGATAACTTCCCTTTACATTAGATAATATCAAATTAAAACTTATATTATTCAATTAATTTTAAATTGTAATTAATACTAAATCTTTCTTTTTTTTTTTTTTTTTTTTTTTTAAATTATAAAATAAAAAATGACCAAAATATTAATTATTTTCCACATGTTTTGCAAAAAGCAAGCATGGCAAGCTTTGCATAAATTATGCAAGTCACAGTTGCTTCATAGAAATTCACTGTTTGGCCATTTTGAAAATATACACATTTTAATTTAATAACAAAAACAACTAAAAACAAATGATTGTATAATAATAATAATAATAATAATAATAATAATAATAATAATGATAATAATAATAATAATAATAAAAAAATATGCATGGTCATTTGTTAAATTTTTAAGGAATTTTTGAACTTATGTGAAATCAACACCTATTTTTAAATGTACTAATTATTATTCCCTCTTTTCAGAAGATATGATCGAAGACCTTTATTCACCTTTGATAACAGAAACCCCTGATATATTCTCTAGAACTGGCAGATCCTTCTTAAAGTAAGTAATATGTGCAATTTATATAGAGAATTGTTGAGTTCATTGAAAAAAATTTACGAGTGTAGAACATCTTTACATAATTTACACTAATATATAGAATTGTGTCAGTCATTTAATTTCTTATATAAATGACATGAACAGAAAAAAAAACAGCGACCGTTGATTTTTTAGAGTGAATGATTTCTTTCCAAATTCACTTTAAACGATGTAGGTTGTCTGACTTGCTATTTGCTTTCCCTCAACATTTGAAATGGTTTCGTCCAGCACATTTGGATATTTGATGTATTTTTCATGATTCGTTTTAAAACAAAAATGAACGAACAAATTGCATACTGTCTTTTGGAGAGCTTCGCCACATGATTGAGAACGGAACTTTTTCCCAGGTAATGGTTATTCCGTTGTGTCAACACGTGTGGATTAGCAGGTTATACTGAAGTACTTGCTAAAAGCATCATCAGGGCTGTATTTTTATCAAGGAGGTTTCGCCATCCTTCACATACAGCACCTGTTATTCCCAAATAGTCACCCATTCTGGTACTGGCAAGTCTCAACGTTGCTTAACTTTGGTTATCTAATGAGAACTGGTGCACATTGCGCCCAGAATGGGAATTTATTATTTTTGAAGTATCTTCATTATCTCTTAATTTATTGATATATGTATACTCTATTACTTGTGGCTTGCAATGCAAAAAACTGCAGGTCAAAATAATGTATGGTTGAATTTTTACAAGCCTTAAAAGTTGGCATAATTTATTAATACGTAAATTTTCTGGCAAATGTCTCCAACTTTGGAGAAATATAGCTAATCGGGATAGAATTTGACTGGCAAAAGGTTTTAACTTACTTTTTCCGTCTAAAATGTACTATTTTTAATTGTCTTTCAAGATTTGCTAACATGTAAACAGCAATTTTACATAAAAATCCAAAAATCTTTGCTTTTCTCAGGTATAAGTAAAATTTCAAGTCTATGCCAATGTTTTGTCTGAACCAGGAAACTTACCAGTTTTTTTAAATTTGGCAAATTTCGGCAATATGGAGACTTATATATTCTTAAAATGTTGGTTTTCAGGAAATAGAATAAAAACAAATCAGTTAAGAGGCATTAAGAGCTGATTGAGGGGGTGCAGGGATAAAATCATGTTTTTTTTTTTTCCTGAAAATACGTTAATTTGCAGGCAAATTTCTCAATTTCAGAAATATAGCTCATCCTCAAATTGGCATCAACTTTAACTGGCAAAAGGTTTTAACTTTTTCCACCTAAAATGTACTATTTTTAATTGTCTTTCAAGGTTTGATAACATCTAAACAGCAATTTTGCATAAAAATCTTCAAATTTTTAATTTTCTCAGGGACACATAAAATTTCAAGTCTGTCAATTTTTTGCCTGAAACATTAAACTGTTACCAATTTTTAAAAAATTGGCAAATTTTGGCAATATGGCGGCTAATATATTCTTAAAATGTTGATTTTTCTGGAAACGGACTAAAAAAGAATCGGTGAAGATATGCTTTTGTTTATATCAACACAGAACATATGAATTTGTTCAATAATAGAGACTTTCAATCATAGCTTCTTCTTCATCTATAACTGTGTCCATATTAGAGTGTCTCCATGATCTGGCGGGGTGACTAACCTCCCCACATATCGAGCAACTTGGATGGTGATGTTTCAAAGCAATTGCTGGGTGCGACATGATTAACATCCTGCAAAGAATGTCATGGATGTTGTCTTTAATTGACAGCTGTCGTGATCTTGCAGCTGGTCCACTCTGTAACGATTTACCATGCTTGTTCCAACTCTCCACCGAACTCTCATTCCATTTTGCAATTGATGATCCATTGTTCAACTCAAAGAGTTGCCAACTATGCATGCAAAGCTGATGGAATGTTAGGATGATCATTGCCCAGTGCACACCTTTCTCATTGAGAAACAAGTTTTTTAAATGAAGCATCAATTTGATACCAATGGCCTTAAATGCATCCACATGAACGTGTTTTTTGGCATCAACCGATTCTGCAACAGTTAGAACGATGTTTGTCAAAGATAAGAATTGTTCATAGTTTCTTTGATCTTCAGTGTTCAAAATGAGAGAGCAAATCTCTTTTCTGATTTTTTTCTATTGAAGAATCGATCAGCAAGTGGACCAGTGTTTGTGTTGCCTCCTGTTACAGAGGGAGAGTCCATAAGCATTCTTGTCTTCTCCCTGTCTGACTGCCAACCAAGTGGTACCAGTCGCCTAAAATTTCGGTTTTTGAATAAATGGTTATTTCATTAGCAGTGCCTTGCTTCAAACGAGATATCAACCACTTTCTCATTTTACGTTATGGCCATGTTATATGAAAAAAAAGGACGTTTTTTGAGAATAAGTCCCCTGAAATTTCATATCTTTCTTAAAAATGCAATTTCATCAGAAGCGCCTAGGTAATACGCTTCCAACAAGGCCTCAACCACTTTCTCACTTTAAGTTATATAAAGGTAATTGAATTGTTTCCCACTTTTAGCATTCTGGGCGCAATGTGCGGTGTGTTAACGTAATTCTGCCATATATTATATTGATTCGTTTTGCATGTTTGTAAACGTATGTTTTTATAATTACGTTTCTCTTTTCTGAAGAAAGCTCCTCAAAAATCATCTGGCGTTTGTGAACAACTAAAAATTAATAAAACAAAAAAACATTAACTTTTAATTAATTATTTCTATAAATTTTGCTACTCATCAACTATTTATATTTATGGGAAAAGATTAAACATTAAAAAAAATATCGAAATATAATCACTGCAAAATGTTTGTCATTGATGCAAATCTGTTCAGATCAATTGTTTGTATAATTTCATATTGTAAAGAAAAAGCATCTCCTTTAAAAAAAATAAAATAGAAATTCCAACCAATCTAGATGGAATGTTCGTAACATCATTATATAATTTTTACTGTTTTCTAGTCAATGAGTTTGTTTTATTATACTAAAATTATGGGCCCTACAGGTCCCAATTCTAGTATATATTAAATTGTTTTTAATGCCAATATAAAGCAAAATAAATTGTTTTAGACGATTGAAATAATTTCCAACGCTATTGATAATGTTTACCCATTCATTTATTTTTTATTATTGCTTATGTTTGAATTCATGTTTTGAAACATGACGTAAATAATAAATTTATGACGTCATGCCAAAGCTATAATTATTTTGTTACGGTAATGTTTTAAGTTCTATTTATAAGAAAGTCCAAATAGCTCAGTTGGTAGAATGTCAGACTGAAGATCTCAAGGTTTCGGTTTCTGGTCACGGCATCCAGATTATTTGTTGGGAATTGATTATTTACTATTAATGCAATATTTTCCATTTCTAAAAGTAGTTAAGATCTGATATTTTTAAATAAGACAAATACCGCAATTTATTTATTATGTTTAAAAAAAATAATTGTGACTGATGGAAAATTTGTGACTGACAGACAAAACATTATTAGTGTTAATGCAAGTACTCCCCCCCCCCCCAATCTATGATATAGAACTCTTCTCAGGAAGACTACTCTTGTGTGACTTTTTGAATAACTAAAAAGTCACATTTATCCCATTTTAATGAAAGTTTCAGACTTTATTTAAATTATGTATTTACTATCCGGCAGTGTAATTTACGTGCAATTTGTTTAATATATATTTTTTTTCAAATATTTTTTGTTGCAAACAAAGGGAAGTAACTATGTATGGGCGGATTCAGTTTTGTCATTTTTTTTTTTTTTTTTTTTAAAGATGGCTTCTCTTTGAAATCAAATCTGACCTGGATGAAGTATTTTTCGAAAAAAATAAAATCGAATTACATTTTATTTCATTGTTCTGAAGAACATGGTGCCATCACAAAAAGAAATGGCTATTTAGAATGAAATATTGATGACCAAAACGGCAAGCTGACTGACTTTACTTTAGTTTTGATTAGTTTAACGCAGATTTTTTCTTTGGTTATTTTAGTATGTCTCTAGAGCTTGTAGCGTAGTGTGGGAGAATTCTTTGATCTCTGTGGATTTTTTTTTTTTTGTCGACAGAGACAGCTGTTTGTCTCTCTAGAGGTTTTGAGTTGGTAACTAAGTTTCCGCAGTTTTTTTTAAATTTTACTTTTTGGAATCAGTTTTTTTACCGAGAATTCTATTTTGGATCATTTAGTTTTTGTTTTTCCCCCAAGTAAATTTAAGTTAATTTCTGTTTATTAAAATGGAATGTCAAGTTAAGAAAACTGAACATTTTCGATACCTCCTTCTTTATGTCTTTACTTTTTTTTTTTTTTTTTTTTTTTCTTTTTGATTGTTTTTGCTTTTTACCAGCGAAGTATTTAAAATCTTGTTGAATGTTGGTAAGAAGTTGTAAACAACAAGCGAGAATATATTATTGATTCATTAGCTATTATTTTTTTTTTTATTAAACTTCGGGGCCGGAAGCTTTGTTGCCCACCCAATAATTGATGACGTCTACTTGTCAAGATAGTCGTAGTGGTGATGTAGCAGCCGAAGATTCTGCCCTCTTCTCTCCTTGTAGCTGCATTAATGTAACAATGAAAGAAAAATGTCAACACATATTTGCTCAATGGTGTTGTGCTTTTTGTTTTATTCTTATACGCGTTATGTGAGCTCCCCCCTTCCTCAATCCCCTAGAGGGCGAATGAAGAGAAAGCCTCGAAAATAGCATCTGAATGCAGTCAGCTCACAAGCCAAAGAGACAGATCTTTCCCTCTTCTTCGACATGGCTTTCCTATCCTAGCTGATACGTGCGCCTAACCTCTAACTTGACTTCTAATGGAAAATTCCACTCTCTACTTAATTTTAACCTTATGTGGAAGATTTCCGATTTTAACCTTACTTTTATGCACCTACATCTAAATATTGCTATAGAGCTCTACTAAAATCATCAAAACAGACTTCCCTCCTCTCCTGGGGATTGGTAGCGCTGGCTATGTACATTCTTACAGCATGTTCAAAATAAAACAACTCTACTCAAATCTACTAAAGATTGAGATGCTGCAAGAAGAAAAAAAAATACCTGGTGCATTACTTGAAGTGTTTTATGGCCAGTGAGAGCTTGCTCAATCCCTGAATTTTTTTTACAAAGAGAAATGTTGGGATCAATTATACTTGAGGCACCCCAGAAGTAGAAATTACCAAATGGACACAATTTGGTTTGACACCGGATTCTTTTACTTCCAATTGAATTATAAAGATAATATGCACGCATGCTTGCCTTTGCAGATGTTTTTTATAAAACGTTTTGCTTTGTAAAGTTTAGAGATTTATTAAAAAAAGTTTTAATAAAAAAAAGTTACAAACTTTTTATTAAACAAAATATATAAACAAACGAAACAAATAACATTGAAATAAGTGAATATTGTGTTCAGCTGATTTTTACAAAACGTTTTGCTTTGTACCCTTTTGAGGGTGTCCCTATTTACTTGCCTCCCCACGATGGCAGGGTTAAATACAAGGTCTGTCTTTAAGGTAGGGAAAATCCAGCTCCCCAAAAAAGGGCATTCTGGATTGGCACGAAAATAAAAATTGCTTCATTGTAGAAGGATTTCTCCTTCACTGACCGAGGACAGAAAAGATGAAGTGTCGTATCAGATACTACACTTTGCTCCCAGCCCAAAGGTCAAAGACCGTTTTGAAAAAGGTATTTTCTGTGTTCCTTTTTAATACAATCCAATATTTATTTAAATATTTTTGTAAAACATTTAATTTAGCGACCATAAATTAATATTTGCTAAGTTTTTAAAACATTAGGCTGGAATTGTCACTTTGCAGGTCACCTGATCAGCACACTGCATTCCAGAATGGTCACCACATTCACCAGATTTAACCCCATTGAATTCTAACTTAATTTTTTCTTTTTTAAATACCATGTGTACCAGAGCAATCCACAAACAATTAGAGAACTCAAGGTAGCCATAATTCAGCAGATCTGTATCATAATGATGGAAAAGTGAGTAAGGGTAATCAACAACTATGCACGATGGCTATATGTATGCTATCAGCGCCAGGACACACATTTAGAACATGTCTTTTAAAATTTTAATTTTATAACAAGCAATACTAAATGAACACTCGTTGTAATTGTTATCATTTCAGCTTATAGGAAACCCAAAGTTTCCTTGTCTGCTTCATAAGTTATGAGCATGTAGATTGGTGACGTTTAGGTACTACTCCAGATGAAGCGCCTAATTTCCGTGACTGCTTGGCGGCAACGATCGGGCAGGTCGCAGAAGCACCGGACAGCTGCAGAGCTGACCAATCAGGTTGCTGCCAATCATCTGCGCTCAACACAACAAAACAAGCGGTAGGAAGACCTTTCGAACCGGCCGCAAACGTATCCGTAAACCATGACCCTCGACGAGAAAATATATGAAATTCCTCCCCCCCCCTCCAAAAAAAAATATACAAAAAAAACTTGCCTAAATATCCTAAGAAAAATAACATACTTCTTTGTTTTATGTAAAGAAAAAAAAGTTGCCTAAATATCATAAAAGAAATAGCATTTACTTTTATTTATGTAAAAAAAGACAAAAAAAAAAAAATTAAAAATTAAAATTAAAAATTAAAAATTTTTTTAAAAGTTTATTTATAATTCTTCAGCTATGGTTTGTTCATTTTTTTTTTTTTTTTTTTTTTTTTTTTAATATATGTATTTTTTGTTTTGTATTCTTTGTCCTGTACTGTCGTCTACCACTCTTCCATTTTACGACTTTCAGTTTTGCTTCAGCCTCGTTTTCGTCTCGGCAGCTCTCGGGTGCTTCCGCGACCTGCCCGATCGTTGCCACCGAGCAGTCACGGAAATTAGGCGCTTCATCTGGAGTAATACCATCGTTTATACTGACATATACTATACTATTGTTTTTGTACTAAAACTTTTCTTTTTCTTCCACAGAAAGTCGCTTCACAGTTGGTTAGGTGAGGACTCTTCCTCCTTAGATGACGACCTCAACTGTGACCCGTGTCAAAATATCTACGATGCCAACTGTATAATGAGTGACGTTTTGCAATAACCTCAACCTCGCCCGAGATTCTGATTTGTATCGAGACCCCCCTCCCTAATCCACTGCACATTTGTTTTGCTTTTAAAAAACCCTCATGTCTCCATCCGATGAAACTTCAATCTGATTTTTGTCTTGATAATTTTGTTGTTCGACTGATAAAGAAATGTCTTTTACAATTCTGTGCAGACATTTTGAAACCATTTCATCAAAATTTTTTATTTTTTACTCTACATTATCGGTTTTCTTGATTTCTTATCAAAAGTTTAATTTTCTGTGGAAATATTTTTTACTTAATTTATCCACAACTGTTGTATAAAGAAATTCCTTTTTCATTGTAAGATGGCAAACTGTCTGGGAGTCGCATCTAAATTGCAACCAGAAGTGAGATCTGACGACATCACAGCAAAAGCACATAAAAATGTAGAACTAGGTGGAAAAACGTCCACCCAGCTCAAGCCCACACCCCAAAATGGGTCAAGCCTCGATTTTGAGTCTCACACGTTCATAGTGAGTCTTTTATTAAATAAGAATATATTTTCTTTTTTTTTTATATATAATCTTTCCCTTCCAATAAAAGCACAAAGTTTTTTATTATCGACAAATATGGAAACTGATTATAATTTGATGAATGAAAGACGTTTCAATTGTTTATTCATTAATGTTATAAAAAAAAAGTAATGCAAATTTTGGTTAAAAAATTTAGATTTAAAATATTCTGATGATTAAGACTTTAGCCCTTTTTACCTGAAACTTTTATCTTCAATAAAAATCGATTATCAAATCTGTACTTTTTTATACTACTGTTCAGAGGAAAGGGTTAAATGTTTTAGCATTGAGGATATTCTACTAAATTTTTTATTTAAAATTTTTTAATAAATATTGTTACTTGTAAATATAACCGTGGCTGCATATAAATGCCTGTAGAGTGGTTGGTGTGATGAAGCTTGGAGAGAGCCATTCTGTAATAGTGTCTGTATTATCTGATTGGCCTTTTATAAGATGAAGAAAAAACTGGTCACCAGAGTTCTATATAAAAATACCAACATCTTCTCTACAATTAAATCAACTTTATTTAATGGCTTCATTAACACGGGAATGTAAGACAAGTTGGTTCTGCAGGCGGGCTTTAGCTATAAGAGACAGAATTGAGTTCCAGAGTTCTATCTCGTTTTGTCATGCCAAGGCAAGGGATGAGAAGAAGTTTTTAGCGTCAGGTCTCCACGGTGTCTTTTCTAGAACTGTTTATATTTTTGTGCCAAATGCAAAAGTTTGGGCGGAAATGAGGAAAACTGAATATGTGCAGAAGTGTTTGAATTGCCCAATGTATTTCTATGCGAGTTTTAACATGTCTGTTTTAGCCATATATAACTGCTACAAGCCCAACCCCCCCCCCCCTTTTTAACGTGGAAAAATTGCAATTAGTTTGAACTTTTTCTTGCAATATTTTTATGTTCAGTTTAATTAATTTTTTCATAATGGATACTTTATATCATAGCTTTTACGTTTTTTAGTGACCACATATATCTTTCCCCGTATCTGCTATGAGGAAAGGACAATAGTGAAGGAAGAGTTGAATTTACCTACATATACATTAATTCTCAGGTAAACAGTCGAAGACAAATATAAAAGAATACACAATACAACAGACACGATTACTAAAGAGATTACATTAAAGTCCAAATACAATAAGGAAAACACATGTATTGCTAAAGTCGGAGATAGAGAATGGGTGTGAATAATATATAAGTAAATATTAGGGTTAGGGTTAGACTGTTCTAAGAGTCTGTGCATCCCCCTCCCCTACCAAAAGGGAATCTATATGACTTCTACCAGAGGAGGTACTTGATGGACATAGTGTCATGGTTTAGGAAGGTTGTGTAAAGATGGCCATACAACGTCTGATGGTTTTGTTCTAACCTTAACTCCTAGGTAGAGGAGCACATTTCCCTAACATGGGCTAGAATAACTCAAGGGAGATCACTCGGATATCAGTTCAAGGAAGCCCAAAACACTCTTAATGGCAAACTCCTTATAGAAACTGAATGCTAATTTTACAATTAAGCTTAACAAATTTTTTTTTACATGCTCATATTCTTACAACTAGTGAAGATGTTTCCATGAAAAGAAATTAACATATTTTAGCAAAACTGGTGTACGTTATAATGCCTATGACAGACTAGCTTTTTCAATTACAATTGATTAAAGACATGCAAAAAGAAAAAAACAGATCTAATCACAGCATAGCATTTTTTTTAATTTGCTAATGAGTTACTACTTATCGAGGCTAAAGGACACTCGAGGATAAGGATTAATGAGATGGGTAGATTGTCAATTAATGAAGAAGAATATTATGAGAGGATTGAAAATGATGACTGGAATGAACAAGATTTGCTTACTTATAAGGATGCTTTATGACAAGCCTTGGTCTAGGCTAGGAGCAAAGTGTAGTATCAATTCTGATACTACATTTCATTTGTTCTGTCCTTGTTTTGTGTAAGAGAAATCTTTATAGACTGAGGCAATTTTTTTTTTCTAATCCAGAGTGCCCCTTTTGGGGAGCTGGATTTTCCCCCACATTAAAAAATGACCTTGTGACTAATTCTGTCCTCATGGGGAGACAAATAAATCTGGACAAGTATGTTAACATTGAATTTGAAGATGGCCATGTTGTAGCTAGCGGGGAAGCAATCCCGTGGTAATGTGTTCCACGGATAAGAAGTTCTTGGAAAGAAACTCTGTTCATGAAAATCCCGTTTAAAGAAAGGAAAGTTTTTGCAGTTGTACCTTGTCAGTGCAGCAGCAGCACTTCATCTAAGGACATATCTGACTCTTATATATGTAGAGGATTGCATCAGGAGTCAGCTACTTTCTGGAGCGGCAGATGCAATATATCCATGTGTGCATATGTATAGCTTGTTTTGTATACTAGCAAAAGTATGCTCTCTCTGATCATATATTTTTGTAAGTATATATGACTAACAAACATATACTACACCCCCCCCCCCCCTTCCAAAGGAGGGGTAATGCCTGGATGGATGGATGGTCTCATAACAAGAGAGCAGATACTACACTATCCTCTCCTGAATTGAGCATTGAAAGATAGTACATTAATCTGAAATAGTATAGTAAACTAAATTAAGAATTAATAGAAGTAATGGTATAGTTCGGCTTCAGACATAACAAATCTCCATTAGTGATATGGCTTGCGCGTGGACGTTTCTATCTGGTAAGTTTGTATAGGAACACATAGTATATTCGCAAAACGGAATATAATATCAGAAAGTCTTTACAAGATTTTTTGTTCATTTTACTTCAGTGTAAGTTCTCAGAAATCAAGGGGTTTCTTCCTGGAGCTAACACTTGATCTCTATATGAGATACATAGATATTCGAGTGTTCGATTAAAATTCTCCTTTATCTCTCAAACGTTGAGTTAATAAAGAAGTGAAGAACATTAATTTTCCTCTCCCCAATTGACCACTTAACTATGTCACAGTGTATGTTTCTTGCTGTCTCGTGGTCTTACCGGATTCCAGGACAAGAATTCATCTGGTCTGGTAGAGTATCTAGCTTCGTGCTGTTACTAGAGGCAACATCACTTGGAGAAAGTGCATCAATCGATCATATATGCCAGTGTGTAGCCATACCGAGGGGATTTTATTTTGGCTTCGAATACTATGTTGAATGTTTGGTCAGGGTTTACTTGTAGGGGGAAGTATCCTCATGCCAGGTTTTCCTGACAAACCCCTTAGACACTCAAGGATAGCGCCTAGTAGGCATTCAAATTCTCTCTTTAAAAGATTTGAATGAAAATCAATCTGAATGATTAAATATTTAAAAAATAAAATAAAATGGAATTCATTTGAAACAGATTATTTCTATACGGGGTTTTTTTTTTGCAGGGGGGGGGGCATTTGAAACCATGTTTAGTTTTTTTTGTCTTATTTGAAATGAATAGCTTTCCCCTTGAGGAAGCCCTTTGTTTTGATAAGCTCCTAGGACTGACTTTCACTCCATAACTAAAAGGAAGATTTATATCCAATCTGTTGCAAAGGTAGCTGGAAAAATGGTTGGATCATTCTATCGCTCCAGAAAGTATTTGACTCCTGACACAATCTTCTACCTGTATAAGTCAGATACATCTTAAGATGGAGTACTACTGCCACACCTGGCACATTCAGGGAATTTCTTCTTGCCTTGACAGAGTACCAAACCAACTTCACAATCTAGTGGGGGATGATCTCTTCTGTACTCTACAGTCCATTTATCACTGAAAAGACGTTGCTAGTCTTTCTCTATTCTATTGTTATTTCCATGAAAGGTGTTCCTCTTGTAAAACTTTCACCACAAGAACTTGTCTTCCTACCACAGTTGCAAAGAAATTTCCTTTCCTTTCCTTCCTGCATTTGCCTCACATCAAACAGTTTCCATGAACAGAGTTTCATTCCAAGAATTTACCATCTGTGAAACACCTAACCACAGGACTGCAACTTAGTCATCTTCAAATCCAAAGTCGACAAATGCTCGTCATAAACCCTTCTCATAAGTAATCAAATTTTGTTCATTCCATTCATCATTTTCAATCCTGTCACAATATTCTTCATCATTCAACTGTTCATCTCATTAACCATTATCCTCGAGTAGCTTTTAGTCTTGATACGTGGTGACTCCTTAGTATGAAAGCTAAAAAATCTGTCTCCAATAAAATCACTAGGCATCCAGGGTAAGTTGTATAGCAGTTGCGTCAGGCGCATCATGTTATATGGTAGCGAGTGTTCTTCTCTCGCTCGACTGCAGCATAATGACAGATTCATGATTGGTCGGATTTCCCATTGCAGATCTATCTAAACTCGACACATTAGGTTTGAGGATTTGCTGAAAGCATCACATTCATCCAGCATGGATGTTATCCTAAGGACGAACGAGTTGTGCTGGTACGGTCATGTGGAGCATTCGACCTCCTGAAGTTGTAGAAGCATGAAAGTCTTGAATTGCAGGAAGGCTGTCCGGCCAAGGTATAACTTGGAAGTAAGTGATTGGACAAAACCATGAAGACTACAGTGAGCTGGCGAAATTTAAAAACCTATCTGACTGTAGGACATGATGGGGGGAGTGGCGGTGCTAAATGAATAGAGAAAGAGAGGCAAAACTATCTTTTTCATATATTAAGTCGAGGAGAAGCTTCCTTGGCCATGTCCAGACACCAAGAACATTTTAGGAAGAAATTAGACTCTGGCTATGGACCACAAGGCTAGAGAATTACCCCCCCCCTCCCCTTTTCGGAAGCCTTCGTTCCAGGCTTGGAAGCACCGTGGGTTCAGTCGAGGACACTCAATCTTTAGAAGACAGGAATGGGGGCGATCAAAAACTGCTATGGCTAGGTGGGGTTATAAAAACAACTCAATTATCTGCAAATTTGGGGAAGGAAATCATACGATGCAGCACTGCCTTGTCTGCCCTCTACTACCCAACAAGTGAAGCATAAAAAATTTTGCAGGGTTCAATGATAAAGCAAAGGACTCTGTAAAGGAATGGGAATCTGCTGTATACCTACACGCTTCAGACACGAAAAAAGTTAATTAACATGGCTGTAATGCTACCCATACACACAAAAATACATCCAAACTCGATGCATTAATATAATTTTCTTTGTATATGTAAACAAAAAGCAGATGATAACGGAGTTTTTCAAAGTTAATTTAATTAAAAAAGCTTTTACACATATTTCTTCTACGAATTTTCGTTAATAACTTAAGAAAGTTATTAACCAAAATTTGTAGAATATGTGTAAAAGCTTTTTTATTAAAAATTGTATATATTAAAAATATCAATCCTGTATAAAAGAACAATTTACTGATTCTAATGGCTTTTGTTAAAAAGTGGTAAAAACTTTTGGCAGAAATCAATGCCATTTTCTTCATTTTTAAAAAGATTATTAAATATTTTGGAGACTTTTCTAGAAATGAATGTTCGGAAATCCCTGTGGACCTAATTTTTCTGATTAAACAGCTAAATAATGGAACGGACAATAGTATAAAGCGGGTGGAAACAGCACATCATTTTCAACTATGTTCTCTCTACAAATCTCTGTTAAGATATCTATCTGGATATTGTTACACTCATCACGATAGAAGTTAATCTTGAGCAACAAACAACTTCATATTTGTGAACTCACTATTCTGAGCCCCCCCCCCCCCAATAACAAAAAACAGTTCATCTCCTAGCCATATGATGAGTATAATGGAAAGACTGCATCCTTATAAAACTAAGCAGGTAATAGAACACAAATAAAAACATTTTTACTTTTTCATTTAGAAAAACGGGAATTAGGGACAGAGGTTACCTCCTTTGTGGCATATTATGAACAGAATTAACTCCCTTTGCATCATACTCGATTTGTTTATGATGGCAATGTTAAAATTCCAAGAAGAGATATTTTTCAGCGTTTCACATGTACAATTCAACTTTTTCAACAAAAACCTTTAACATAATGGTTTTATAAAAAAAGTTATTTTGAAATAGTGTCAAAGCAATGCAAATTAGGAATACCTGAAGCTGTTTATGAGTGTTTTCAGATTACTATATATACAGTATTACAAAATGTATCATAGAATTAAAAAAGCATAACCCGTTTTGATGTTAATAAAGTTAAGATAGGTGGAAAAAAAGTTTGCATTTATTCATTTATATATATACTAGCAAAACCTACCTGCCCTCCAGGCAGCAATTAATTGGGATAGGAGGCCATTAATTAAAAAAAAAAAATTTTACTCAGAGAATTCCAAAATTTTTACAAACTTTGGTAAATGTGTAGATTAACACACTCAGCTAAATTACACCCCTATAAAAAATGAGATTCTTCTTTTTACGGTCATTATAAATTATTAGGGCAGTTAACTAATATATATTTTTAACACTATTCCTAAGTTCGATTGGCACGGTCATAAAACCACACGCAATCGCCCCAAAACAATAATGTACAGAATTCATCTCCAATGGCAAAAAATGGTTAATGCCATAAAACCCTAGAATGGCTCGAAAATGGAGGATCATTTTACGCTAAATCCTAAAATATTTTTTGTTGCTTCATTTTCCGCCAGTTTTTTAGGGTATTCACATGTAATCGCCAAAAAAAAAGTAGAATTTCATTTTATCTACAATAATATGCAAACTTTTAATATTTTTAAAGGTATTTAATTAGTTAGATAATTTTAAAGTTATTTATTTAATTTTCACGAGAAAGGTAAACAACTAAAATCAATTGCTTAAAATTAAAATAAAAAGGGACATAATGTATAAGATTTAAAAAATTAAATATGGGTAAATTTGCAGATTAACACCACCCGCAGATTAACACCACCCCGAAAAAATGACATTCTGCTTTTTTTTAGGCGATTGCGTGTTAACACTGTGGAAAACGGAGATAAAGAAAAACAAATATTTCAGAATTTAGTGGGGAATCAATTGTATATATATGTATATATATATATATATATATATATATATATATTTATATAAATAAAAAGTAATCCAACAAAAGATATAAGCGTCAACTAATATCTTATAATTAGTGAAAACATCCGGATAAAAACTGAAGCTCAATATACTGGATAGAGCTTTAATATTATAATATAAAATGAAATAATAAAATAAGGTGTCAATCAAATTTTATTAAAATTCAAAGTTCAAGCAAAGTATCTTAACGTCCTTAGCTCATGAGTTTTCAAAGATAAATCTTCTTGTATAGATTCAACAAAAAGTATGTTTTTGGGTTGATATATTTGATGTTATATATTTTTATGTATTGTTGTATATATTTTTATATATTTTCAAAGTGTAATTGTATTGCCTGTAGTGATGTCACTATGGTAATGGTCCTCTGAGGAGAAGATTTATCTTTGAAAACTCATGAGCTAAGGACGTTAAGATACTTTGCTTGAACTTTGAATTTTAATAAAATTTGATTGACACCTTATTTTATTATTTCATTTTATATATATATATATATATATATATATATATAACGAACTATGTTCCCAATTTCTGGGGCATTCTATCTTTTTAGGAAACTTACCAAAAGATTTACTACTAACCGGCAAGGTCATAAAACATGTAATCACTTAAAAAAGTAGCAAATCCCCCCCCCTCCCAAAAAAAAAAAACGCAGTAGATTTAACTCTCATAGAAAAAAGAATTTAGTTAATACCCTAAAACTGTCCCAAAAAATAGGGATCATTTTACATTAAATTTATATACAAAAATTTTCCCCCACTTTAAATTCCAAAATAATACTTTTTTTTTTCTTTCATCTTTCCATGAAGTTTTTCAGGGTGTTCACACGTGATCAACTAAAACAGGTAGAATACTTTTTAGGGGGGGGGGGGGGGTAATTTCATGGAGGATGTTAATCTACAATCATACCAAAATACAAATCAATATTTTTTCGTAATTGGGACAGATCACAGTGCTACTAAACTATTGTTTTAATTTGTCAATCAGAATAGTGATAAGCTCTTTGTAAACAATAAACAATAAGGTTGTTGTTAAACTTTGCAATAAAGGCATTAACTTAACTAATAAAAAGTTATTCATTTATCTTTCAGGGAAAATGCAAAAACTGACAAAAGAGGGCGATAGAAAGGGATCAGAGAGAAAGTAAACGAGACAGCCACACTCTCTCTCCCCTTTCTATTCTCGCTCGTGGCAAGCCACGCCCTTCAATAAGGTCGTGAGAGTGAGCGCTGGTTGTTTAAACTTAAGGTGCTTTAGTTATTTTTCCGATTTATTTATTAAATAACTTTAAGTAATTACTGTTAATATGGACGAAAACAACAAACATAAGCAAATGCAATTTCAAATTAATAATACCAAATGTTAATTAATTATGAATGGTTTAAAAATTAGTTATGCTAATTAGGCAGTCAAAAGGTTCTTTCTTAATCGTTTATCTGCACTATATATACAGAATATCAAGTCTTTGTTTTATTTTTGATTGAAATAACAGTAACCCGTTTTGATTATTGGATAGGAGTGATAAATGAAAAGAATTTGGCATTTATTCATTTAGATATATATATTATTAAAAATATAATTTCCTAACTTTCACATTGGTTGATCAAGTAGCCAGCAGTTATGACTGCTGCTGCTTTCAAACAAAAATACACATTCACAGCTTTTGACAACTACCATTAATCCCTCATGACGTCATCCATTTTCAACTGAATATATATATATATATATATATATATATAATTTCTTGATAATAACCATGAAGTCTGGCCAAACATGTATGCAAACAAACAAAATAACAAGATCCCCTGAGTTTTATAAGTATATTAGACCCCCAGGAGTCTAGATGTTCATTAATTCATGGGACGTCTAGATATAACGTCATCCTCCATCTTTATTTTAATGAATTATCATCCATTGTGCACAGGGACAAACAAGGTCCATATTTTTAGTGATATACTGGACTCTTCAAGTCTAGACGGTTCATCTAGTGTGTGTTATATATAATGTCACTATTAACATAGACGACCCGTGACACAAAAGTTCACGGATCGTCTATATTCTGTTTTAAAGGATGACATCATCCTTTTATTTTAGCATTTATGACGTCATGAAAGATCCTCCTGTGGTCTTCAACCTGTTGTCATTGATGACATCATCCAGTGTGCATGAAGGCAAACATATAAGATAACAAGCAAGATCCGCAGAGTTTTAGTCGGATACGGATACCTAATTATATCAAGACTAATTTAAAAATCTATCTAAATAAAAACGATCTTATATGCAATCGATTTTTTTATCTCTAGATTAAAAAAAAAATACTATCAGGCAAGCGGCAAATTTTTAGATTTAAAAATACATTTGAGAAACATATATGGCAGATCAGAAATCGATGAGACGATCGGGCATTGAGGGAAAGTGCTCGCTTGTATTAGTTACCTCTTTTCTTTCTAGGTTCGTTCGGCTTACTATTTCCTTTTCTTCTCTCTTCTTCCTTTCCATTTCTTTCTTTCCATTTCTTGAAGAGGGAATCACCGGGGTCAGTTGCTAATAAAATAAGTACATACAGACTTTGATGCAGAGTGAAAAGAGTTCACACTTGTTTTTAATCTGAAAGTAACAAGTAGGTGTGAAATGAAACACTTCTAAAAACAGCGAACTGGTCAACAAAATCAGAGTCTTCCTGGCGACACAGAACGACAAACAGCTCTCAATGAAGGCAGCAACAACAAGAAACACCCACTTGAACTGCCAAGCCAAAAAAACCTTTTTAAGGACAGCTTAACCAAAGTATGTAAACACACACACACGCATAATGGAACTCGAACTCGAAAACAAATTTAACGCTCGTTTTTCGTTTTCTTATTCACAAACTTTTCAACCTTCAACAAACTTTGATCGTTTATATTTTACATCTTTGTAAAATTGTTGTTATATAAATGTTTTATTGTTTAACTTACAGTTTCTCCTTTATTATTAACAAAATTCTATTGTTAAAATTTAGCACTTGCCAAATGGTGCCCAATTAAAACGTATATGTTTTTATCGACCTGCTTCATTCGCCAATTTAGCTACAATTGTTAGTGTGGAGCTTGGCAATGCGACCTTTGTCTAAAATATCCGATCCAAAGCCGGGAACCAAGACATCCACACATACGATGGTGGGTGGGTTGCTGCGTTAATTTGACATGAATACTTACCCATCTTGGCCATTTACATTTTATAGTATGTAGCTGAAAGTAGGAGAGTTACTTTTAATCTTTACTCTTCCAAAGTCAGTTTAAAAAATCTCTCATAACCACAAAATGAAAATGGAGTTCAATTTTAAAAATTTTTCTTTTTTCTTTTAACTAACGAGCCACCACTTTTCAAAGCTACAAACAAAAACACTCAAGGTTAATGAGATGGATAGATTGACAGTTAGTTGAATGATGATCCACTAAAAACAACAACCTACCCAGAAAATAGCAATTCTCTCCCCTATGTCATAAACATCGTGCGTGGAATATGAGGATTAAAGAATAAAATAGGAAAAGGGAGGGAGCTGACATGAAACCATTGATTAAAACAAGATATGCTGAAAGAGGCGTAAATAAATTAATCTTATGTTGATGCAATTAGTAACCAACTAGCGGGGCTACCCGGCGTTGTACGGGGCTATATAAAACAAAATAGAAACGATTAAAATTGTGTAACATTCTTTATATTAAAACTTCTATCTATCTCAATTTGTCTACTTATGTTTCTCTATTTCCGCCTTCCCCGTTTTTTCACATCCCTCTCTCACCCACCCCTCTTTCACCTGCACCGACCCCATTTCTCTCTCTTGTTTTAATGTATTGAAAATAATAATGTAAGTTATTCACCTGAGCTTTCAGTTTTAAAGTTATTGCTACCGGGCAACACCCAGTTTCTTCCCCACCAACTTCCTCAAAAATATAATGAAATCATAATCTGTTTTAATTTATTCCCAAGCAACGCAGAGTTTCTTATCTTCCCCTACCCCTTAATAATATAATGAAACCTATATTTATTTTAATGTAATCCCGGGCAATGCTGAGTTTCTTGCCTTTTCTATCAAGCATATATCACATTGAAAATGTATTACTGTAGTATTGCACACACCTGCTCTATCTAGGATATTGACCACTGACTCCCAAGCAACACAGAGCACCTTTTCTGGTATACAATAGTATAACAAAATATAGTGAAAAATCTTTCTCCTGGGCAAAGTGGCGTTTAAAAACACCTGTTCTATGTAGGATTGCTCTATCTATGGTATTGATGAGACACGGTCAACACCGACTAAATACACCTGCTCTATCTATGATATTGAGCACTTTGAATTAACTTATATCATTTAACAAATAAAACATTGACTTATTACTATGGCTCCCGGGCAACATGATACAATTGAATTACAAACAAATAACAGGATCGATATAATAATACGTTAAGGCAATCTCATGTTCCTACTACATTATCACCCTTTTCTTAAAGATTGGATTGCCTGATCGCTGAAGATGCAAAAAAAAGTAATTTAAAAAAAATTATCTGATGTCACTTTTGTGTCGAAAGTAATTTTTAATAGAGTGCTAAGTAACAATCAGTTCTGACAGTCTTCTGGAGGTTGAAGGTTCAATCCTCAGTGTGGTCGATATTAAGAATACAATTACGAATTACTTAAGACTTCTACCCGGTCATGACTGACGGAACGGGAGCAAGCTATCTCCGTGGATTAAATAAAGAGTTCCGTTCGAAATTCCATGCAGATTCCCGAGTTCGACAAGATGGCCAAAACGTTGTGAGAATAACATCCAAGATGGAAACTCTGAATAATCCAAATTACCAATCCTCATCTAAAAAATACTGAAATCTTATTAAAAAGAAACATCAACAATACAATTGGTCTTTAAAAATTTCTTTGGGGTTTATTCATTCTTAAGAGTATACATGTGCACACATAAAACAACTCCCACCTTCTCCCCATGGGGAGGGGGGAGTACAAGCAGCTATTCAAAAGCCCTACTGCTCTCTCTCTGGTGATTCAGACGAAAGAGACTGAATTCTCTCTACCAATTTGCCACATCTGCTTACCATGGCAGTGATGTCACCGTCGTTAGGAAGCATTGCCTTCTTCTAATCTTAAATGGAAAATTCCACTCTCCCTAATTTTTAACCCTACGTGGAAATTTATCACTGGGTGACTTTATTTTTAAGAATTTGAAATAATTACTGAGAAGAAATAAAAGCAAGCAAATGTTTTGCATTATGGTTTTGTTATTTTTTCTTTTTGTAGTGAAGATTTTTTTGGAAAAGTTCTTCTGGGTTTGTGGAGATTCATCAGGTAGGGATACTCCTTTTGTTGGATGAAGAACAGTGCAGCTTCTTCTTCAAGGGGGTTGTGGCCCTATGTGCCGTGGAAGTCACTCAGTGTCGTATTCTGAGTGCATCAGTGTGAACCTGTATGTGTGCGTGCACTGGTCGTGATCGTCCCCACTCATTGTGCCGGTCCAAGGATGTGCGATCTCATCAGTGCTGCAACAAAGAATTCTCATCCCAGCAGAATCACAACTCCAAGTTATAAACAAGTAATAGATTTATTTGTTGGAGGTTACAAATGAAACTCATGTTCTTAGGTTGAATGGCAGACTTGCAAAATGAGATCTCTTATCCTGACAAAATAAAGTATGAGTCTGATCAACACAGTCTTTTAACTTAGAGCCCCAAATGATCACACCTTGCCTGGAGAGACACCCAGTTTAAACTACTCACCAGCTCTCTGAAAACAAAGCTTTCTGTCATGTCCAGAGGGCCAGGTCTCTTCCCTCCCATCTCTTGGAGTCTTTTGTTCCTGACCGGAAATCTTGGATTCCGGTCTTTCTCACTAGTCACCGTTAGATCACCCAGAGGCTGACCACTGAAGATATCCATTAGATATAACTACCGGACAATCTACTCCAGGGGGATTATCATAGACAATCTAAGAACATTACTTTCTGGGGTCAGCATGATTCTGTTTTTAAGAAGCACTTATTTCATTTCAAAGAGAAATAAGATTCTCTGTGACCCCAAAATCAGATATATTTTTTTAATTTCGCTGACCGAGCATCTAACATCTGCAACGTTAGCCATTCGCATGCACCACTGTTTACATCAGTACTAAATGTGGTGCTGTAGAAGTCACTTAGTGTTGTAGTCTGGGTGACTTGGCACTAACTCTAGTCCGATGCCGCAAGGATTGCATGTGTTCATACGTTGTGTTTGAAAGATCCACAGAACTTTGGCGTTGATGCAGCTTTGTCCAGAGATGAAAGAAACAATTTTTTCCAAAAAAAAACCTGAAAATATTTTGTATTGATATTAAAGTTGTGGGTGATTATGTGAAACTTTACTAGGAGCCACCCCCCCCCCTCAAATCCTAACCCTGACCCCCCTCCCTCACGCCCAAATCCTAACCCTGTCCCCCCCCCCCTCACACCAAAATATTTTACATAAAATAAAAGTCTGTGATGAGTTCTGGTGATATCTGAGCTTGATTTCACATCAATTTAAAATAAATTGGAAAAACAATTTTTTTAGACCATATTTTTTGTGAAACTAGTAAACTAGTACATATATAACTAAAAATGAAGGTCATTTGTAATATGATGATATATGTTGAAGCTATAAAATAACTTGAAAAGATTCAAAATAAAATATTAAAAAAAAACACTATTAAATTACATTTTTGGAAAAGATGCAACTCTAGTTCATACTACACACATTGAATATTGATGGCTTTCTTTAAACTTTTCCTTTTCATCTTTTGTGTTAGTTGGTGAATTGTGATTTTAGTTGACTTTGTGAAGGTCTCTTTTCTCTTTCAATTTGCTAAAATCCGTAAATTCCGGGAAAACCCAGAACACTTTCTGTTATATGTACCTCAAATGTCTCGTTAGTCACAAACCAAATAAGATACCATGAACGTTCATTCTGGCACGCGTTCTTCCCAGCCAAGGAAACACTGCCTGCAAAACAAGTTTGTTCATACCCAAATAAAGGACCAAGAAGAGACAGCGGTTGAAGACAAGAAAAGGTTTATTCGACTGGGATCGTCTGTTCTCAATCACTGACCAGTGGGGCGGGGTAGACACAGAGAGAGAGAGAGAGAGAGAGAGAGAGAGAGAGAGAGAGATGTCGGTAATTACTGTTTAATCACATTTTAACAGGACATTTCTCAATGCACGTCTTCACACCACAAAGCTTCCAATCAAACTCCTGCTTCTCTTGGTCCCTCCCTCATTGTGCAGAGTGATGTCACGTCCGCTTCTATCAATTCCCACAGTAGGTCGAGCTAATCTTCGAGCACACTAAGTTGACCCTGACCGAACCCACTATACTGTCATTCTCAATTAACAAAATTATACTCGCCCAATATTTAACATTTCATTAGTTAGTCGTAAACTTGAGTGAGTAGTTAGTCGGCAATTCCTCTTGGTTTTGGTCCGAGAAAGTGTTGTCTTAATCGATGTGCAAGCCTTTTCATTGTACTGTGAGCAAGCAAGCTAGAATACATGTTTGCATACAAAAATGACAAGACATTTTTTGTTTTTAGAAGAATATAATGTTTCTGAATTTTAGAGATGAGGACTGATAATTGGTATAATTTGGATTATTCAGACTGCTGTTCTCGTCCTCCAGCCTTCTTCTTTTCGAACTCGGGAATATTTCTGTCGAACTCGGGAATCTGGATGGAATTTTGAACGGAACCCTTTATTTAATCCACGGGGGTAGCATGCTTTCGTTCGGTCAGCCATGACTGGGAGAAATCTTCAGTAATTCGCAATTCTTTGTATTGCCTGCACCGAGGATTGAACCTTCACATTCAGATGACTATCCCTTAGGACTGAATTTTACTCAATCATTAAGTACTATATTCACTGCGCCACGGGTCCTTGTGATGATAACACTGAAGATGAGAACAGTAGTCCGAATAACCCAAATTATACCTACAAGGATATACTTTATTATAACTTGACTAACACTGTGGGTCCATTCCTTTAAATATAAGATAGGCTTTAAACCCTGAAATTTTTACATTCTTTAGTGTTCCTTCTAGCTCGTTACTAACTTTTCATCTCTGAAACACCCCTCCTAATATCACATGACCAATCCAACAAATTATAAGCATTGTGTTGATTCACAAATATTAAAAACAACCCCATAACGCCATTTTATTTTGACAAGTCAACCCCGGTTATTCAAAACGTGCAAATGTGACCTTTCCTCTGCGTGCACAACATGACATCTTAAAGTATTTTAAACAAAACAATATTTTCAGTCGTCATTTGACACCAATCATGGTGTCGTAGGGCTACGAAACCTTTTCTTTGTCACCGGATTGTTGAGTATCAAGGATCATTTGCTGGTGTTTCTGCTTTGTGGAACAGCCTACCAGAGGTAGTGGCGATATCTATCATATTCGGGTTTAACATTCAGATGGTATATAGACATGCACATCTTCTAACAGTCCTTTTACATGGCTTGTTGCTATTTTTTGCCAATTTGATATGATTTGGCAGTCCCATCATTCCAGTCACGTGACTAACACTTTTAGCCTCAACATTGTTACTTGTAGTGAGTCTGTAACTTTCATTTCTCTGATTTGTTAAGATTAATGCTTAATAGAAAATATCAGTTCACCTGTTCTGATCAATGAAAAACCACGATTCTATAACTTCAAATACATCATGCTTCAAATGTTATACTTCAAATATGTCACACTTCAATTACCTCAAATATGTCATATTTTTGGAACAAGTTGTCACATAAGATTAAGAATCGCAATAGCATAGAATCTTTTAGACTAGCGGGACCCGTGGAAATTCTGCAGTTATATATTGTACATTACTGCCATGCTTTCTATGGATGCATCGCCTTTGTTCAAACTGAAACATACTTATCTAAGTATTCTGGTTAATGATTATATTAGAATATATGATTATGATAGTCTATCTTCAAAACTCTTGTAGAACTTTGTGACATATTTCCATTCTATCAGTGTCTCCTGCGAACGCAGACCCCACAATATTGTTGTACCATCTTTGGACAGAACAGATACTAACCTTTGATCCTAGCCTGAAAGTCAAAAAAGTTAGAGTTTCACGTTTTACATCAGATGAAATTTCTAAAATGACCTTTTTTCATTACATCTTCAGCGATCGGGCATTCCCATCTTTTCAAAAAGAAGTGTAGAGGGTGATAACGTACATACATGAAATTACCCTAGCGTATTATTATATAGACGAAATTAGATAAATTCTGAAATAATAGTAAAGCAAAATATTAAGAGTACACTGTTGGAAACTATTGGATGAACTATTTAACAGAATGTGATTTGTATATTGATGTGACGGAAATGAAATCTGGCCAGTTGAGGACATGTGTTGCATGGCAAGAAATCACATGATAATAATACGATGGATGTGTAATGTGAGTCTTAAAGACTGGCTTAGATCTGATGACCACAGAGGAAAATTAAATCTGAACAGTATAGTAAGATGTGTGCAGAAGAGTAGGCTTCAATGATATGGCCACGCTGAACGAATGGATAAGAGTTTTGGGGTTAGTAGATGTAGAACGGTTGAGGTAGCAGGGTCAGTTTACAGGGAAAACATGAAAGGAAGAGATAAAAATGGACTTGAGGGAAATAAGAGATAAAGACCTGGCCAGAGATAGGTTACTTTGGAAGTCAATTTCTTAAAGCCATCCAACGCATGCAAAACAGACGTTAAACTGATGATGATGATGTATTAATCGTGTAAATATTAAAAAAATAGAAAGACTTTTTGAAGAGTTGAATTGAGAAGATCTTTCAATTTTTTGGAGCAAAAAATAGCAAAGTGCAGCAAGCCATGTAAAAAGACAGAAGATATTGCATCTATATACCGTCTGAATGTTTGTCCAAGGCGACTTTAAACCTGGATATGGTAGGCATCATCACGACCTCCTTTGGCAGACTGTTCTTGGGAACAGAAACACAAACAGAGAATGTTGCCTTTCTTCTGTTGAGACAAAAGCAACAAGTGGTAGGCCGCTTAAGACATGGAGGTGATCAGTTTATGACAACCTGATCCTGGCAGGCGGCACAAGCGAAATGGCAACAGACAGGAAAAGTTGGAAGTCATTCACGAAACGTCTAACCTCAAGCATGAGACAAGACGACGAAAAATGAAATAATAATGAAGAAAAACAAGTTTTTCAATTAATTTTATTAATCAAATGTAAAATCAGACGTTCATACACATAGCAATCACAGGTGCAACACTGATCCTCCAGCAATTTTTTAATCCGAACAAAACCATGAGAGGGAACTCAATAATCCTACTGTCACCAGACTAGTTTACTGGTTGGCCAACAGATGGCTCTGTGTAGTGTGCCAGCAATTTGTTTATTTACACTGCACCTGCTGGCAATAGTCTCCCTTTATCTTGATTGATTTTCTAGGGTTAAATTTAAGCCAAATGCTTAAATTTAACCCTAGCTGTGGCTTCACAGGTAAATTCAAGTGGCAGCCACAGCGTTAAACGTAAATACTGTTCTATTTCCATCAAAGAAAAAGTTGAACTGCTGTTTAAGTTTCTAGCAATTCCTGGTAACTTAGAGACATGGTAGGTGTACAATTAGTGGGCTAGGGGTGGCTGGATGTATTATTAGAGTGAAATCAGATAGTCCGTCAAAACGGTTAATCCGACAAGGTTCTGGAACCATGGATTAGTGATTGGATGATTCCAATATTTTTCCCCCGATTCCGATACAATTACCGAGTCTGTTCTAAATTCCTGAATCCATTTCTTTTTAAATCTCTAAATATTGAGCTATAGAGTTGTTAGTTTTTTGTTTTTTTTTCAGATTACCATAAAAACCCATGTAATATGTGCATATATTTTTGCAAACGAAAAAATACACTTGTGGGGAGTGACCTATAGCTTTTAGTTTTGCTGATAGTTTGAATTCAATGAATATTTATCATTAGTACCAGCAATAGAAAATTAAATTTTAAACAAAATCAAAAAAAAAAATTTTTGGCATCGAAAATAGGCACACATTTTCCCGATACCCTAAAGAGTTCTGATTTTTCCAATTCCCGATTAATCGTCCCACTACCAAGGATGCCAGAAAATCAGTGTTGCATCTGTAAACGAAATCAAAATGAAAAAGAAAACTTATTCAGCACAAATCTTTTTATTTTATTTGTTAAAAACTTTTTTGTCAAACATCGACCCACATTGTTGGATGATATTCATTTTGATAGTACTTTTTTTTAAATTTATAAATGTCTACCAAGATATTTGGAAATTGTTTCAAATCAAAAAAAAAAGAAAAACAAAGAAGACTGGTTGTGATGTTGTATACAGAAAAAACAAAACAAAAAATTTATTTTCAGGAAGATCACCAGCAGAATAAAATTGCATCAAATGAAATCGATTTCCTTTTTTTTTTTAAAGTGGAATGGATGAGAGATGAAGTTGGTTTTTAGTGTTGCGTTTTTTGGTGATTTCAAACGAACAAATAATTCAACCTCAATTGGTAAAGAAAAAATGTCAATTGAATCCTCATGAATGTTGCTGAAGAGAACCCATCTCTGTTGAAATAATGAAAAAAAAGAGAAAGGTTGCCTCGATTCATTTTTTTGTTGTTCACTTACAGTTTAATTGCCGTGATGTTAAGGGCAGTTTTTAACCTAGAAACAAAAAAAAGACAAAAACTATTAGGACATAAATAGTAAACTGAAAATTTTTTTTTTAAATGATGGTTGGATTTAGTGGATTCAAAAAAGGGAGATAATTCTAAAGAAATTAACGTAACTTTTTAAAATTTACTTTTTATAAAAAAATCGTTCGTAATTATTAGGCATATTATGCTTTCGACTGTCACCTTTGTAACTTAACAAAGCTGAATTTAGGGTCTCGACCTCGATCTTGACCTTCCCAACAATCAGTGTTGTGGTTAATAAAGGAAGGTTTTTGAATATGTCATGTAAATTTTAAAACATTTATAAAATAACTTTGAAATTTTTTAGAATCAGTTAACATGACGCGAGATTTTGTTACACAAATGAAATATTTATTAAATCATTTTTTAAATTTTTTTTATAAATCCCAAATTTTCGGTTTTCAAAAACCTTAATCATGGTAGACAATGCTTTTTTTTCCTCTTCTGGTGTTATGAAGATATTGTTTTTTTTTTTATATGTCCGATCCGTAGTTTTCGCGTACTGAAACGCATGTGTACGATAATGAAATTCAAATTCAACTACGGTTTTAGAAGCGCCGATTGAAACGATAACTTTGAAATTTTTTAGAATCAGTTAACATGACGCAAGATTTTGTTACACAAATGAAATATTTATTAAATCATTTTTTCTTCTTTTTTTATAAATCCCAAATTTTCGGTTTTCAAAAACCTTAATCATGGTAGACAATGCTTTTTTTTCCTCTTCTGGTGTTATGAAGATATTGTTTTTTTTTTTATATGTCCGATCCGTTTCAATCGGCGCTTCTAAAACCGTAGTTGAATTTGAATTTCATTATCATTTATAAAATAATTTTATCGCAAAAATATCTGCATCATTTTAAAGAAATAGGGTTATGGTGCGTCTACAGAACAGTACCCATATCGGCACGAATGCATCTGATTGCTATTTATGGAATAGACCGGAAATGGCCGAAGCAGTTTACGATTTACGAGCCTCGAAAAAAATGTAAAAAGGCAAACATTAATACAAAACCAGTTTAGGTTAGGGTTAAAAAAAGATGATGTACTTCTACAGAATAGGGCCCATATCGACATAAATGTTTCCTATTGTGATATTAAGGAACAGACCGGTAATGGTCGAGCGTCGCCGAACAGTCAATTAGTACTCAAGTACAGACATTAAATGAAACAACTTTTTCATTTTTCCCCCCTGTTTTCTGTGTTAAGAAATGGTTTAATAATACAAAACCAGTTTAGGTTAGGGTTAAAAAAAGATGTACTTCTACAGAATAGGGCCCATATCGACATAAATGTTTCCTATTGTGATATTAAGGAACAGACTGGTAATGGTCGAGCGTCGCCGAACAGTCAATTAGTACTCAAGTACAGACATTAAATGAAACAACTTTTTCATTTTTCCCCCCTGTTTCTGTGTTAAGAAATGGTTTAATAATACAAAACCAGTTTAGGTTAGGGTTAAAAAAAGATGTACTTCTACAGAATAGGGCCCATATCGACATAAATGTTTCCTATTGTGATATTAAGGAACAGACCGGTAATGGTCGAGCGTCGCCGAACAGTCAATTAGTACTCAAGTACAGACATTAAATGAAACAACTTTTTCATTTTTCCCCCCTGTTTTCTGTGTTAAGAAATGGTTTAATAATACAAAACCAGTTTAGGTTAGGGTTAAAAAAAGATGATGTACTTCTACAGAATAGGGCCCATATCGACATAAATGTTTCCTATTGTGATATTAAGGAACAGACCGGTAATGGTCGAGCGTCGCCGAACAGTCAATTAGTACTCAAGTACAGACATTAAATGAAACAACTTTTTCATTTTTTCCCCCTGTTTTCTGTGTTAAGAAATGGTTTAATATTTTTTTTAAATCTGTAAGTGACTGAATCAACTTACTTTATTATTTTTTAGAAAGTCTTTTCAACTTTATTTATTTTTGGGGTGGGCTAAAAAAAAAAAAATTCAAATCCTAACCCTAACAAAAAGGGTGCATTTATGTTTGCAATTTTCGGTTTTTGTCAAAACGTAAATTGCTTCGGCCATTTTCGGTTTATTCTATAAATCACAATCGGAAACATTCGGGCCGATATGGGTTCCCTTCTATAAAAGCACCAAAATATGTTCAAGTCATGTAGAATCGAGAAACACACACATACGCAAGAAGTATATAGATGACAGGGTGTATCAGAAGAAGGGGTCGATCCGAAGTCAGCATACCGCTATTCCGAATTCATAACAGCAAGCTGCATTCAATAGACTGTCTCTCCTGCACCAAACGGTCATAATTAAAAAAAAAAAAAAAAAAAAAAAATCAAAATCTTTTTCATGTAAAACTATAAAGTTTTACATAAAAAAGATTTTGATTTTTTTTAAAACTTGGAAAAGTTTTGTATTTTTATTTTAAATAATTTTTTTAAGAAAAATAAGTAATCAAATAGGTGGTTTAATTTTTTTTTTCCGGAAAATATAAAATATTTTTTGTTTTGATACTGGTGCAAATTGGGACCCAAGCTAACTCTGACCCTAACGATAATCCTAACCCTAACGACGCTAAGTCAATTTTAGCACCAGTACCTTTGTTATTTTTTATTTTAAATAAATTATTTTAGAAAAATTAGTAATGTTATTTGATTTTTTAGGGAGGAAAATATAAACAATTTGTTTTTTCAGAAACATTGAAATATGAATTTTTCTACCAATCATAGTGCAGTTAGATCGCATATATTAAAAATAAAATCCATTTTGACTTTATATTTAATTTTCATTTAAAAAGTTATTCCAGCAAGTTTTAATTATAAAGTTTTTTTATAAAGATTTTGACTTTTTAAAAATTATAACCTTTTGGAGCAGGAGAGACAGTCTGCCTCAATCAGGCTTGCTGTTGTGAATTCGGAATAGTGGCATGCTGACTACGGGTCGCCCCTTCTTCTGATATGCCGATGACTATTGTAATGTAATAGTACACAAACCAACGAAAAGCAGTGAAGATTTATTTATTTCATAAAAAGCACAGACAGCATGTAGATAGAAAATTGTGATTTAGATGTGCCACGCCCCGTCGTAATATAATGCCTATTAACTGAGTCAAGTTTTTCTGGTGACGTCATTGATAGTGGGAGTAAGAACAACTATCAATGAGGACCGGAAGTGCTCGAAGGCGCTAATGTTAACAAGTAATCAGAGCAAGCAGACTCATGTCCATAGGATTATTCATTCACTTGGAAATCATTAACTTGTTCCTGCTATTGTGACTTTATTCCCCTGCCAAGAACACGGCTACAGTCCTAAGGATTATTCATTCACTTGGAAATCATTGTTAACTTGTTTCTTTTTTCAAACGTATTTCTTTTTTATAGATGTCAAGCGCAAAAGAAAATAAGAAAATTACAACATGGCGTCCAACGGTTTAGGCATTGCATTAAAGTTTGATTTTCAAGTCTGAAAAAAGTAAATCAAAATTTTTTATTTTGGGATAAAAAATACAATTTTAGACTAATTAATAAGTTTCATCCAAAATGTGAGCGAAGATCCAACAAAATAAGCGAGATATTTAAATAATAATATATTGTAAATAAACTGTCCGTTTGGAACCCCCCCTCCCCCAAAAAACAAAACATGACTGTTTTAATTTATTACAAATTTTCACTATATTGTAAATAAACTGTTCATTTTGCAAAAACAAACAAACAAACAAAAAAGAAAAAAAGATTTTAATTTATTTCTATAAATGTTCTATTAATTAATTATTTTTAATTATTGATTTTGTGTTACTTTACTGAATTTGTAATCTTTCATGTTTGATTTACTTTTAAGTTAAAAAACCATGAAACCTTTTTTTTTTGGAAATGAGAGCAACTCTTATCAAATTATTCAGCTAAAACTAATGATAATGAAATGTTCATATAAAGAATAAAACTGCCTAATATTCTTAGGGATTTGTCTTCTTGTGTTTACAAAATAAGCACAAGAAGCTAAATCCCTATTCTCAAGATATCAAGATATTATTATATCAAGAGATATTTCCATGCTGCATAACTGATACTAGTCTTTTCATTCGATGTAGACCAAGTTGTCATAACAATCTACTCAAACATTAAAAATAATCCGGAAAAAATGAACTTATTTTAAGATCATTTTTAAAATAAGTTCATTCTTTCCGGATTATTTTTAAATCAGACAAATTATTTTTCAAAGAAAAATTTTCATGTTTTAAAAATTCAAAAATTTATAACACCATTTTATTAAGTATTAATTTAATGTTTACTGTCTAGCCTACGCAAATTACATGAAATAATAGATTTGCACTAAGATTTCTAATAAAGTAATATGTTAATTATATTCTGTGATCGTTAATAAATACTGAAAATTTCATTAAAATTGGTTCTGAATTTTGATGATTTTGTAAGTGAAGAGAGGGGTCAAAATGCCCCATCTGACTGTTTGACAGATCTTGTTTATTACTTTACAGCATGACGTCATTTTCCAGTGAACAGGCTTCCTTTATGACGGCCGTGACTCTCGGCAGGAGTTTATTTTGAAAAAAAAGAAGCTATTTTTCGTTATTGATACGATCTTTTGATAGATTTTTAGGAAATAATTGGGGAAATTGACTTTTAATTTACACTCACCTCACATGAACCTTTTGCGTTTTTTATTTAGGGTAACCTGGGGTATTAAGCACCACGGGGCATTAGACACTAGCAATTAGGTAACCTTCACAAACCCCTTTATAGCATTATTATGGCACTTGCAGGGCAATAAGCTTGTCTGATAACTGACCAATCACAGGCCTTGTTTCTCACGAGTGGCATTTACTGAGCCAAACAAAAGTAGTCTTTTTGTGCCAAATTGAGAAGCTGTTTTCTCTTCATATCTGCAGACATTTTGAAACAGACTTCACAATTTTATGCTCCAGTAAGGGAACTGCACAAAACCGTTCACAACTGTTTGTTTGCTGCTGAAGCACCGAGATATATCAGAGATAAGTACCAAAACATTTTTACACTTGATTTAATTTAGATTTTTAATTTTTCAAGGCTGGAAAGTGTGTCATGGTGGTCCGCATCCACAGCCTATCAAATGTAATCATGATTTCCACATCAATTTTAAAAACTGATGCAAATTCAACCTACCATGTTTCTGTATGCTTTTAGTAAGTTAATTGCTTTGTACTGGTTCTCATTTAAGCATAATTCATGTCATTGTGTGTAATTCATTTGTTCAAAAAATATCTTGATCTTTAAAAAAAAAAATGGTGATTAATGCCTCATGTCTGTATTTTCCTGAAGGAAAAGAGTTGAAAAGAAGTATTTAAAGTGATTTAAGTAATAAGAAACATGATTATAGTAGTTAAGTTTGACCTGTTTTTATTATTGAGGAAGTTATATAAAACTAGAAATTTGTAATAACAAGTCAACATTTACTGATAATAATACTTTGGCATACAGGTACTAATGCCCCGTTAAAAAATTGTTTGTTCACAGATGGTTTGCAACTATCAGAAGAAGGAGAAATCTGAGCCAATCAGAAGAGATGGTTGTTGCATATGAGGCTGTCATGTCTGCCAATCAAGCAGCCAAGTCAACAAATAATACTCATGAAAATGAGCTGGCTGAGTGCATAAAGCTGATGGCACGATGAGGCTGGAGATTCACGTCTGAGGAGGTAAAAGACACTGTAATGGAGTTTATTCAGACCCACAGCATAAGGACCTCTTTTGTGAATAGTTGTCCAGGGTATGACTGGCTACAAGGGTTTTTACGCCGTCATCCAGACATAGTGCCTTGTAGGTCTGAGCACCTCAGCACTGCTCGTGCAAAGGTAGAAGACCCTGAATTCATCGCCTACTGGTTTGAGCTTCTGGATAAGATTCTCATAGAAGGGGGGGATAAAAGATATGTCTCTCCAGTTATTCAACATAGATAAAATGGGCTTTGTAATGAACCCCAAAACAGGCACCGTTTTAGCAGAAAAGGGATCAAAGAGATCCAGAGGATGTGGCAGAGGGAAAGGAAAGGGGAAAGGCAAGGGTAAAAGAACACCAGTACAGGAGACACCATCACCACGACAATCAAGAAGCCCACTGTCAACATTGGGGGATTCTGACACTGAGGAATGTTGCAGATGTGGTAGCGAGGATGGCATTAACTGGATTCAGTGCGACATTTGTGATTCCTGGTATCACATACAATGCACGGGCATCAACATTTCACTGGAAGATCTCCCAAAAGTAGGAATGGCTGTGTGATTTTTGCACACAGTAGCCCCGGTGCTTAATGCCCCGCAAGATGGCCCTTAATGCCCCGCAAGATGGTGCCTATTGCCCCAGATGACTGAAATTTGTGGAAAGCTAACCTGAGTTTTTACACAATTCAATAAATGTATTTTCTTGGATCTTATCCAGAAGTACGGAGACATTCGAAAAAATAAAATAAAAATAAAACTGAGAAATATCTGTTTGATGTATGTATCTGTCACGAAATGAATATATCGTATACTAAAAATCACGTAAATTAATCAAGTAATTTTTATTTTATAAAAAAAAATTAAATTTTACTGATAAACGAGTAATTTTTGGTTCTATTCAAGGTAGCTAAGGGAGATAACACCCAAAATTCAAGACTTTATTTCTCTATTTCGCAAAAGTTCGTATTATCTCCATTGAATATGATCAACATGGCGGGGATATTTCTCCCTTTTTCGTTTATTGATAACATTTTTTTTTTTTTATGAAAGAAAAACTACATGATTTTTGGTATAAGATATTTTCATTCCATGACACAGATATTCCTCAGTTAAAAATTTTTTTTTTAACATAGTTTACCCCAAACAAGGCAGGCTGCCACTGTAGATGTAATGGGCTACTGAGAAAAAAGGGAGAAGGTTTTTTTTGGGGGGGGGGGGGGGGGGGGGGTCAACCTAAATTGGGAGCTGCGCAGCAAGATGTCTGTTTACATTAGTTTTAAATTTCTGCATGTCAGTACCGTCAAGAAAACAGGGGGCAGGGAGGGAGTTCCAGAGGCCAGCAGCACGAGGAAAGAAGCTATTGGAATAGAAAGCTCTCCGGCATCTGAGGACCTCCACAGTGAATGGATGGGATTTAGCTAATTGTGAGTTTGTCTAGTAAATTTACGTCTAGGGGGCACCAGAGTAGCCAGTTCATCGGAGCATAATCCATTGAAGTATTTGTAAAACAAGCACAAGGATGCTACATTACGGCGATGGTTGACAGTGAGGGACCTATTAGGTTGGCGACTCTTTTTTAGACCTTGTCAAGGAGGGAGAGACTAGCAGATGATGCCCCAGCCCAGATGTGGCAACAATACTCCATGCATGGGCGGATGGTGGCTTTGTAGAGATACAGGATAATGTCAGGTGTGATGAGTTTTCTAACACGATAGAGGGAGCCCACCTTCTTTTCGAATGTCTCCGTACTTCTGGATAAGCACCATTTTCTTCTCTGATGAGCACATGTTAAATGGTATTTGTTTAAACAAATACATCATAAATATATTTTGCCCATGATAGTCCAAACAAACTTTTAAAACGATCTTTTATGCAGATGAAAAAGAGTCAATGAAAAAGGTGGTGCTTAATACCCCAGTTTATCCTATATTTAAAAAATTTTTTTTTCGTATTGTCACCCGTACTTAGGGTTGGTGGTAGGGTTAAGGACGGAATAGTTAAAACTACATTTTATTCTTGTTTGAATTATTTCGAAATGAGATTTTGGTACCACTCCAGATTAGGACCCAAGCTAAAATCGACTTGGCGTCGGTTAGGGTTGGGGGTTAGTTTGGGTCCTAATCTGGATAAGTACCGAGATTTTATCCCGCTATGTTGTATGGTTAATGTTCCCGATCAAGCTTTAGTAAAAAAGAAAAAAGTCGGTAATGTTATCTATCTTGAACCAGCTGTCGTGACGTTCGACTCGGAATAGTTCGGCTGTCCTACGCAAACGGCCGAGTGTTGACGAGCCGATTGCGATTAGCCAATCAGTTACAAAAAAGTTACAAAAAATGTGTCGTATTAAAAGTAATTTTGGTATGTTTTTTTTTTTTGGTTTCTTCAAAAAAATTCCTTGTAAATAAAAATACAGTATTCATTTTATAACAGTAACTTCGCTATGTTTTTTTTCCTGTTGTTTCTTCCAAAAAATTCATGTAAATACGTTTAATTTTCTTTGTTTGTTTCTTTAAAAAAATCCTTACCCTAACCGGTTAGGGTAAGGAAAAAAAAACAAGCAAAACATTATAGGACGCAGCACCGTATCAAAAATGTCGGCTGCTCGCTGCTTCAGCTCGGCAACTCTCGGCCGTTTGCGTAGAACATCCGAACGCTTCCAAGTCGAACGTCACGACAGCTGGTTCAAGATAGATAAGAGCACCCAAAAGTAAAAAAAACAAAACACAGGCCCTATTCTACAGAATAGTTAACAAAGTACTCCCCATGTTTACCCCTAAAAAGTGTACTAGTCTCGAACAAAATGGTCGATCGACAACATCAAAAAGAGAGATTTCGGCACTTCTGCATTCTTTATGAACCCGCAGCCGATTAAGAAATCGAAATTGAAGAGTTCCGTTTTTTTTTCTCCAAGTACCATTCATTCATAATTCACCGGAAGTTGAATTTACCGGGAGTTGAAGTAGAATTTAGTTTTTAGAAAATGGAGTTAAATGAGTTGAATCTTCGCAACATTGGTAATTTAATTAACCAGACGCAAGAAAACAATAGATTTTTTACAGGCACATCGCCTGATTTCTTGCAGTCGGACATGCCCGTCATGTCAAAGACAGATGCAGATGGCAAGCCACAATGGAAGTGATGGATTTATTTGGAAATGCTCACGGAGAGAAAATGCGTAACAAAATAGAATGTGGCACCCACACGCAGAAGTTTTCTGCTAACCCCATGGAAGCCATTATAAATCAAATTGCAGAACTTTATCCTGTTCAATAAAAGAAAAAGGACAAAAAAATACAGTCCCCCACCCCAATGAAAACTTTTCATTTAGATAAAAAAAATCTCACCAAGCAAAACTTTTCAACTACAATATATTTAAAAAAATAAAAGCAAAATCAATGTTGACCAAAAAATTCATTCCCCCCCCCATCAATCAAAACTTTACATTTTTATTTATAAAAGTTTTAATTCATATAATAAAAAAAAGAAATTGTTAATTGTTTCTTGTTACCCAAAAACAAATCAGTGTTGCATTTTTTTTTTAGGTTGTAAATAAGTCACTTCCGGTTGAATTACTTCCCTTTATTTTCAGTAGAAAGACAGAAAATCTGCGGGTTCATAAAGAATGCAGAAGTGCCGAGATTTCTTTACTTTTATTTTTTTGCATTGCCACCCTCTCCATATTAAGAATTTTTAAATAATAACGTTATTATTTAGAAACCCATTCTTAAGAAGAGGAGGGCTTTGTCAACTATTCTGTACCGTCACCTTTTTAGGGGCCGTTAAGGCTCAATTTCGCCGAAATAATAGTTAATTTCTGTTCTCTTACCTGAATTTTCGTAGTCGTAAATAATAATTGTTAGTTAGCAAATAACAGTAGCAAAAAAATGTGGCAAATATGTGTTTACTTTAACTTCCGAATAAATTATGCCGTGAGTGTCTTCAGTTCTAAAAGTGAAATCATTGAAGGGAACTAAAATCCGATGGGTCGCTGAATTGATTTCCTTTCCGGGATGTTTCTCCAGCGACGACCAAATTGGAATTTTCCAACACGTGGGATTCTTGCGAGATGGCGGCATTGTAGCCTTCTCGATTGATAAACTGGATGAAGCCGAAACCCCGACTAAGGCCTGTCTGGCGATTGTACAAAACATTGGCACTCTTGACGGGCCCGAATTTGATAAAATGTTCTCTCAACTCTTTCTTTCCGATCGTCCATGGTAAATTACCAACAAAAAGTCGAAGATGTTTGACACTCATTTTAAAATGAAACCTTTTTGCAAGTCTTACGATGTGTTCGCGGTTATGAGTTAACCTATTCTTCAAGGTCGTAAAATGAAAACAGCTTCAGAGTAATTCAGAGTTATTTCCCTTGGAATTCGAAATCAGTGAAGAAGCAGCAGCAGCTTGGCATAAATATACATTTCTTTTCTCTCAAGACATAAGTCTTCCCGGTCTCGGAAATTTATCAAATTTTACTTCTTTTTTTTTTTTTTAAACTGTTTTGTCATTTATACACTTTGATCTTAACGACAATGCGTGGGATCTCTTTTCAGAGACAATCTAATCAGATAAATCAGACCTCTTTTGGAAGACTCTCTCTGGGCATTTTCTTCAACCTCTTTTAGGAAGAAATTCACAAGAAAAGAGTTACCAATCTCCCCCGAAAAAAAAAGTTTCCACAATTAAATAGATGTTGATATTTATTTAAGGGAATACAGGAACAAAAGAGAGATGGTGCAATGGTCTGGCTCATATTGGTTAGATAATGTAATATCCTGGAGTTCAGCATCTTTGGCTAAAGCAGAACGAGATCAGGATAAGAATGCATCTTGACAGTGAGAAGAATTACCAGTAACTGACTTAACGTCGTATATTGTCTTTGGTGCCAAATATGTTGACACGTATGAATTTCGCTACACATTGACATGTCATACGCCTACACAGTAACGAGTCAATGATTACGCATGCGCAAAGCCGAATCACCATCTCAGTTAAAGCTAACGTACATCGATATGAAATAGTTCGCTCATGCAACTGCTACACTTTCATGTCTGACTCGGATCCCGATCTTCTCAGCTTAAAAAGGGAACAGGTTATAAAGGCCCCAGACTCAGATAAAGACGGAGACCATGGTTATCCCCTCTCAAATGTGCAGTTCGAGCAGGGGACTGGAATCGACAAAGAGAAATCTGTCCGAGTTGAAGGGGAAGGACTGAAAGGGGCGGATTGTATCAGGCAACACTCAAGTCCATGATTCCATGTCAGGGAAGGTTGAAACGAGCAGCCCTCCAGGTTTTGTTGACGGGTTCGGTGCGGAGAGGGTTGTTCCAAAAAACCTTCCAGATTCATCAGGGAGGGCTAGCACCCACAATACTTCTGGTCCTGAGTGCTCGTCAAGTGGGGGACTGTTCCCTTGCACATTGTCACTTTCTTTCCCAAATGAAACGACAGCTCATCTGAGGTAAGTAGCCTTTCTTCAAAGATAGGTCTTTCAGATGATGAAATAGAAGGAAGGTAACTCATTAGCTTTTGGTGCCCCAACCAACATCGTACCAAGCTTCAAAAGGTGTGAAGCCGCCGTCCAATTTACCAATTCAAGTGGACTGGTTCAGCCTCCTGGAGACACCATCGTCTCTAAAGACTTTTCCACCTTGCCCTTCCAGTTTACATCGATATCTCAGCCAGTCTGGCAGAAGAGAGCCACCTCTCCCATCTCAGCTTGTGAACCAAAGAAGTCTGTATCAGCATTGGAAACCAGTATAGGATGCTCTTCAGAACCACATCCATTAAGGAGCCAGAAAGAAATGTACTTAAGACCTTCCCTGATATGTAGGAAGAGCTCCAACACAGCAACCACTGACAAAAACACATTGCCTGAGGTCAACAAAGAGGTGATCGTGGAGTTCTTGTGGAAATTTTCTACATATGTCGCAGGAGTTTCGCCATGTGGAACCTGCTGCTCCCCTCCAAGCAACTAGTGGAAGTGGAAACATCAGCATCTCTAGCCAGAATACCTGGACAGAAAACAAAAATCTCTGTGCTCTGTGTTTCCTCCTCATACCTAGACCATAAACAACTTGGCGCAGTTCTCAGCCAGTATGGGGACACAGAGTTTGTCGACCCAGTGCATGGTCGCACGAACACCATGGTGGGTAACTACAACATACAGATGAGCTTGGACGACGACGTCGGGTTTGGCGCAATATCATCGATGCTCAAATATGAAAGTCGGCTGATGAGCATCATCATAAAGGGCCATCATCCGCATTGCTGGAATACTGTAGTATGAAAAAAGAAAGGGCTGGACAGATAAGTGGGGCTCTGAGTGGTGATGGCTGATAGCCACTCACCGGCATTGCTGCTAGAAAGAATTCCACATGTTTGTATTGTTAAACTGAGTGGAAAAGATTAGTTTTTCAGTAGTATTTTTCAAGGTACAAAATACTTACGAACTCTATTGTGTGATGGAGAACCATAACTGAAATAATCAAAGTTATTAATTGTCAATTCATTTGGATGAAAGCCCTTTTCTTCATCATGGACGTGCACAGAAATTGAACGCCTATTTATTCCAGATAGAACGCGCACACAAAGACAATTATGAAAATCATCTGATACCACAATGACGATCACCTCGCTACATATAGTGCCGTGACAGCCTGCTCTGCCACAATATTTCTAATATATAAAATTATGTCAGCCGAATTTTAAAAAGTTGGACTTAAATAGCATTTAAGCTCACAAATCGAACTTTGCTACAATTTATTTACAAAAATACTTAATCAAGTCCGGCCTAATATGAAGACAGAGATCAAAGTGTAGTATCTGTTCCAATGGATGCTACACCCCTTAGACCAGTACCGTCTTAGTCTTCAGGCCTTGATTCCACTTCTCTTAGGGTTTGTCTTGTGCAGTTCTAGGAGATCCACCCCCAGGCTTTGCCTTCTCACCCTTTGAGAAGGGGTTAGTTTGTTGCTAATCGCCTGAGGCGCCCCTACCAGAGAATGCCGACAGGACTGCCCAGGCATTTTTTATAGGCCAGAGTGGGTTTCCTCTAGGGCGCTGGCTTTTAAATCCCACTTTCCGACCTTATTTCAAATCTTACCGCTGTGGAAGGGGGAAAAAAAATTTATCATTCCAGGTTTACTTACAATTACATATTTTCATTCTTTTTTTATAAACAAAAGCAAAGGTCAATTTGTAATCTAGACACTGATGGATTATTGACCTATTCAGTCTTTTTCCTTATGTCTTGCTTCGTTCTTATTAAATCAAAAACGGTATTACTTTTAGCTTAGATACTGAACACAACAAAATGCGTGGTTATAGGAAGACAAAGTCTCATTCTAACATTTGAAACAACTTTACTGGTCGTCTTCGTTTATATGTGAACAAAAGGAGAAATGAAAGAGAAAAGTGTTAGTAAATGAATACGTCTGTACTCATGGACGTCCACGTGGTGTTAACTAAATGTTCCGTTAGTAGGGAAGAGAGAAGAGTTCATATATGAAGAATATGTGTCTGTACACAGGTGTGGAAGTCCAGCCATTCCTATTTGTAATGAAGGAGAAAGAGTTCATATATGAAGAATGTTTGTACAGTACACAGGTGTGAAAGTGAAGCCAAGTCCTATTTGTAATGAAGGAGAAAGAGTACATATATGAAGAATGTTTGTACAGTACACAGGTGTGGAAGTCAAGCCAAGTCCTATTTGAAATGAAGGAGAAAGAGTTCATATATGAAGAATGTTTGTACAGTACACAGGTGTGGAAGTCAAGCCAGGTCATGTAGTTATGTGTGTATTATATTAAGTCCATGTGGGCGGCGGTAGAAGTAGTCATGTTGAATTCTTAGATCTTCTTGTCGAAGTCGAACAATGGGGCAGTGGTGTTGCACTTGCACACCACCGCTATCATCTTTGCCCTTTATCGTCCTCCCTGATAAAATTGACAAAGTTCCTGACCGTTCACCCTTTTGCTAGCATCCATGTCTTTGGTGCCTTTAATGTTAACACATTTGTGCGGCGAGTCCACTTAAACCAGACCGATGATGAAAAGAGGTTTTATCATGATTTCTCCCCTGCATATGATTTTACTCAAATTATTGACCAACCAACATGCGTACCTGATGCTGATAGACATTTTGCACCATTCCTGATATTTTTATTTGACAGCTTGACCGTAACAGTGCACATCTACTGTCCTGTATCCTCTGGGATACTCTGACCATTCAGTTGTCTAAATTAAGATCAAAACTAAGTTCAGCAAATCTCCTGATGTTCTATTTCATCGCAAAGTTTATCGATATTCAAGAACCGATTGGGACAGCTTAAGATTCTTCATATCTGAAATCCTCTTTAAATCCATATTCAAAAAGAATGTGTCCTGCATCGCATCTGAAATATCTGAGTAGTTTATCGCTGGTATTAAGAGCAGCTATACCCTCCAAAACATTCCAACAGAGACCAAACAGCCAGCCATGGTATATCCCTGAATTAAGTGCCACTATTGCTAACAGAAACCACTATTTCAATTGCTTTCAAAGAAATAGATGCCCTGAAACCAAATCCTCCTTTAATACTGCCCAAGACCACTGAAAAACGCTAAAGAGTCCTATGCCCAATCAGATGCTTGACTACAACAAGGTTTTGAACAGATGCAAAGGCTTCTATCCCAATAATCATGAATGGACCAGAGGTGATATCCTCAGCATCTGATAAAGCCAAAACTTTTACAGCAAATTCCACCCTTTGCGATCTGGGCTACTGTTAGGACACTTAACAAAAACGGGATTACCTCCCTTGAATCATTTCAGGAGTGAAGAGGCAGGGAGGATTTAACGAACACATCTCCAAAACTGGACACCCCCGGTCCCGACACTCCCGTCTATATATCTGAAAAATGTGGTGTTTGTGGGGATTCGATATTTGAAATGTCCCTCTTTCAAGAAATCCTAAAAATAGGCAAGCTAGTACACCGCTTAGTGGATTTTTTCATGCTTATGCCGAATCTTTGCCTGTAATAATTGTTGTAACATTTGAAAAGGATGCAGATATCCATAATGGTTTTAATAGTGAAGGAGAAAAAAGTCTTCTTCTTTCGTGTGAATCAGATGATTCTGGTGTTGGCATTAGTTTCCCCGATGTTTTTCTAGTTACAAATCTTTCTGGAAAGACATTGGGTACTTACGGCAAGGACCACGAGAAGGGTGCACACGTTTTTCTTGATAGTTCATCCATTAATTTACAAGTTATTATTTATAATTAACCTAAATTACGAGGTTATAAAAGCTACCTACTCCCAGATTCCCCCCACATGATCGAAAAAAACTATGCGACATCCAAATAACTGTCTGTGATGTCGCCAAACTTATCAAGAACCTCGATGCCAACAACATTCCGGTCCTAGTACTCAATAAACTGTAACCTGAAATTGCTCCTATCCTTACTAAGCTGTTCAATCGTTGCTTAAAAGAGAAATGCTTTCCATCATCTTGGAAGACTTGGCTGGTCTGCTCAGTATTTACAAATACTAGAGATCAGTCCTCTGCATCCCAGTACAGACCGATCAGCCTTCTGTGCGTCATAAGTAAGTTGCTTGAATCTGTAATAGATCTAAAAGTTAATAACCACCTCAACGAAAACAATCTTCTTAGTGACAAACAATACAAATTTCGTCCGGCAAGATCTACAGCTGACGTGCTGACTGTAATATTGCACAGGATTAGCGAATCTATCGACGGGGGCTTTATTTCTAGGATGATAGCTCTTGATATATCAAAAGACTTCGATCAGGTCTGGCACAAAGGTTTGCATTACAAGCTTGTTAGTTATGGAATATCTGGAAATGTCTCCTCAACCATTAAATCTTTCTCTCCGATAGGACTATAAAAGCATATAGCATTAATGCCGGGATCCATTTTGGGCCCAACGCTCTTCTTGATCTTCATCAACAATCTTCAAAATCATATTCTGAGATTATTCCTTGACATCTATGCAGACGACACAACTATTTATGGAAACACTTCAAGATCTTTCTGACTCTCTCTCTCTTTTCCAACGTAGAGCCCGTGGTGCAATGGGAAAAAAGTGTCTTGTTACTTTTAACACCTCTTAAACCAAGCTTCTCTCTTTGCACCACCAACACTCGAATCCTCACTTCTCCCCAGTCGAAATGAACGGTTCTCTCTTTGAGAAAGCCCCCTTCTTTTATAATCTTCTAGAACTGACTTTCACTCCAGACCTGAAATGGAAGCCTATCTCTACTGTATCGTTATGTTCATGGTAGGTGCTCGACTGAACCCCCCTCCCCCCCCCATCCGTAAAACATTCACAGCAAGAACTAGTCTTTCCTCAAACACATCAGAGAATCTTCCTTTCTCTCTCTCCTTATCAAAAACCAAAACAAACTTCCATGAACAAGGTTTCTTTCCTAGAACGTCCCGCCTGTGGAATAGGATACCACAAGTCTGCTTCCCAACCGACTACAGCATGGTCGTCGTCAATTCAAATGTGAACAAACACTTGTGGATAAGCTTAAGTATCTTCTGCCGATCCCACCCATTGTTTCCGGCCTCTTGTGGAGGTGATCATCGTCCAACTGATGATCTCTTTAACCATTATCCTCGAGTGGCTTCCGGGCTTTAATAAGTAGTGACTCTTTAGTAAAGAAAAAACAAAAAACAAGAAAAAAAACATGCAGATCTTAAGATTAGACTCATTCTTGGTAAACATTACGACTGGCAACATTATTTTAAAGGAAATACAGTTGAGAAATTAGTCAAAAATAATTTATTTTGGTTTACCTACTCATGTGTGACCTATTTGCATTAAAAATGTTTAATATTTAATACAAAATATAATAATGTTCAATTACCATAAATATTGTCTCGGAATAAAGTAATCAGTCGCAGCAATCTTGCTTTTTCAGGAAGTAAGGTACCAGACTGGACCGGAAATGAGGGTCAGATACTACTTTAATTCAAGCCATTACATTAAACATGGGTTCTTTGATATGACAGGGGCGCATTTCCGGTACAGTCTAGTACCATACTTCATTCTTCTTTCGTGTGAATCAGTTTCCCCCGATGTTTTTCTAGTTAGAAATCTTTCTGGAAAGACATCGAGTACTTACGGGAAGGACCACGTGAAGGTTGCCAACATCCCTAAGTGAAAGTAGTACTGTGGAACCGACTGGATTCGAACTTGGAACACCCAGGTCTTCAGTCCGTGTCGATATCCACTTAACCACCGTCACCTCCCAACCGTACTTCCTGAAAAAGCAAGATTCCTGCCACTGATTACTTTACTAAGAGCCAACATTTACGGTAATTTAACATGCATATATTTTATATTAAATGTTAGATATTAAACTTTTTTAACGCAACTATGTAACAAATGAGTATGTAAACCAAAATAAATTGTTTTTGACTAATTTCTGAACTGTATATTGTTTAAAATAATTTATGTCACCAATAGTAATGTTTACACATTATTGTTTTTAATAAAAACCAAAATTTTAATCAATAATGAAATATTGCATTAACAGAGAAAGAAGTAGGCAGAAATAAAACGCATTAAATAATATCATAATAATAATAATAACAACAACAACAAAAAGTTATGATCTATGTACTATGATTTATTAACAATGACATTTCATCATTTTCATTATTATATAAGAAACAACATTTCAGTTAATCTCTCAAAAGTAGACTAGGCTTCACTCATAGCCAAAACTAGAACAAAGATATCCTTTAGCAAAAAGGTAACCCAAGCAAAAGTTGGCTCTAAAAATGGTTCACTATCAAATGATATAATATCTATTTTTATTAAAAAATAAGTTAATTTCCTATTAATATTTAACCAGACTTTCATAAATTTTATTTTGTAATGAAATTTTTTTTCCAATTTTATTTGATCACAATGTTATTAAGAGTTTACAACATGTGTGTGTGTGTGTGTGTGTGTGTGTGATATCAGCCTTTGAGAACATAAAAATAAAACAATTAAATACAGAAAACTCGCTGCTTTGTTTATTAATCTATGTTCGGCCTTTAGATAGGACAATTAAAAGCATACATTAAAGTTTGTTTTTTTTTAAAGAAAAAAAAAACACGAAACAATTATATTAATATGCGCTTCTAACTGTCCTACTAAATGTCGGACAGAAACAAAGCAGTGAGGTTTCTGTATTTGCTTATATATTTTTTTAAAAAGTGTTATTATAATATATAGATTTATTTCTTGAAAGAATTGTTTTTTTTTTAAATTTTGTGGTTGAAAAAGATTTTCATGAATTTTTCAATTTAAATCATATTTTGTCAAATGTTGAATGATGTATTTATTGAATAAATTTAATATCGTTTTATTATATTTTCTCAACGGTTGATATCATATTTGTTTAACACACGAAGCATATATAAATATTTTATCAATATATATATATGCAAATACATTGTAAGTCAATTGGAATTTACCCAGAATTCAAAGCAAAGTTCATGGCTTTATTTTATTATGTGGGAAATATAGAGTTTAGAAAATAACATGACAACTAAGCTATTTTGGTGATCATCACGAAATGCACTTTATTGAATAAAAAAGGTTAAAATAAAAAAGTTTCCATTTTTTTCTTAGATTTCAGATTAGTTTTCTAAAAAGACAAAAAAAGATGTGATCTAAATCTGTAAAATATAAAACACCACATTTTGTATAATTTTATGAATTTTTAAATTATGTATAATGTTCACAACCGATTTAAGCCAAATAAATGAATAAAACTGATGTACCAAAAATTGAAAGATATTTCAATGTAAAACACATTTGAAAAAGATAAATTTAAAAATTAAAAAAATAATCTCAATATATAGAAATAAGATTGGAACTTAGTTAACTATTCTTAGAATCCAGAATTTTTCATTCGTCTTGCTACTTAAAAGTTTTAGATATTTTACTAATTCTATTTAGTGGCTTTTGTGTCTGTATTCATGCTTAAATAACATCTCGTACTTAATATTGTAATTGTAATATTAAAATGGGATGACTTTATTATGAATTAACTGGATCAGGGGGTCACCAACCTATGGAATGTGGGAGAAATCGATCCTGTCAGATGCTTTTGGTTGGTCCATTAAAACAAAAAATAAGATAATTTTTAAATACAGGTAATAGTAATTATCAGGGTTAATACGCATCCTAAAATAATAATAGACACCCGTTTGGCAAAAAACAATTTTGAATATCATTAATAATTTATTTGTATTTAAAAAAAATATTATCTGAATAAATAAATAAATGACTGGATTTGTGTTTCATTAATCAAAGATTTGTAGATGTTTAAATTAAAAAATTAAAAAATCATGAGCAGTATTATAAGAAACATGCTAGATTTTGAATTCTGTCAATACAAAAATTTATGAGGATTTGTAAAGTTTTTAATATAACAATAACTTCAATGTCGCGGCTTGGCTCGCAACGTTTAAACATTTTCTAATCTGGACCTTTCAAAGAAAAATAAGTAATTTGGTGACCCCTGAAGTAGAGACAATCAGCGGAGTGAGGGGGGGGGGGGGAGAAAAACGAAAGAAAAAGAAAAAAGGTGTGGCATGTTATTTAAAAAAAAAAATCAGACAACATATCTCATTGCTTTAGAGGCTTAAAAGAAATGTCATGGCATCGGCTTGATTTTTCAGAGAACAAAAATTACATTTATTGGCAGAAAAATTTATATTTGAACAATTAAAATCGGTAATTATTTCTTTCTAATTAAAAAATACTGAATATCAAATCTTAATCAAACCCTTTGCAAAACTAAAAGATTTATCAAGTTGGCATTTCAACATTTTTAATATTTTGTAAAATAAAAATTTGTAAAAATTAAAAAAAACTAAAAAAACTCTTATAATTATGAAAAAATATTTTTGCAAATAAATGATAGTTTTATTCACGAAACTATCAAATATTTTCATCTATTATGTATGTATGTAATGCGATCTAACACAGCAACTGTTTAATTTTCTTTAAAAGCAAAATAGCAGTCCTAAAATAAAATAAAAATCTTACATATATTAAATCCTTTTCTTTTATTTAAAAAGTTTCATTGGGAAGTACAAAACTGGTAAATATATATTTTGATAATCTCCTGAAATATCTGTTTTACTTTGCTTTTCTTTTTATTACAACCTTTGATGTTAACAAATTTTGTAGATTGTCTAAACTGGTTTCACCTTGGATGAAATTAAAGTTACCATTTAAAAATGTGTAATTTGTCTATTTTACAGAAAAGTTTAAAAACAGTTTTCATTTTCAATAGAAAGTACAAAAATGTTGCACATATTTTTTTTTATTAATCAAACATCTGTTTTACCTTGATATTACTTTCATTACAACCTTTGATGTTATGAATTTAAAAATAATAATAATAGATTGTCTAAAATGGTTTCATCTTGGGTGAAATTTAAAGATGCCATTCAAAATGATGTAATTGTTGTACTTCAGAGAAAAGTTTTTAAAACGTTTTTATTTTCAATAATTATAGTAAGCTATATTATTTGTCAATTTTCATAAAGTTCTAAGCATACAGTCATTAAAATTCGTAATAAGCTAAAATAATTAAAATTTAATTTAAAATTAAAACAAATAATGGTCTTATCAATTTGCAAATACCAAACGTCACAGCAAAAGAAATGTTGAAAATTCATCACAGTTTTTAAATGAATAATAATTGGTAAAAAATCTTAAAGTAGTTAACATCTGCTTAAGATTGACAAAGAAGTCAATGAGCTTAGAAAAGAAAACAAGAATGCAAAGTTGAGTCATGTCTTCTTTTTGACAGAAAATAAATATCACTGAAATGATTTTAAAAAAAATTCTTTTTCAAACAGGAAAGTAAGAATAATTACAAATCATAAGGATGGAAACATTGACAATTGTTAAAACAATAAGTTTTAATAATAATAATTTTTTTGTATATACAGAAGCAATTTGTTGTTAGACTCGAGTCTTTGCATTTATCAAAAATAAATAAAGTAAAAAAAAATGTATAAGAAATAATTTGCATATTAATGGTGACCTGGATATGGTGGTCAGAATGAATCCTGTAGTTCATGTTGTACTTTTTATTAGAGATGAGATAGCTTTTTAAAATTCTTGTTTTTTTGTTTATGCTCGGATTAATGCTCGGGGTGTGTTTGGGAAGAACTTCAATCAGTAAAAGATAGCGAATCAGTTATTTTGCATTAGAAGAATATGAATCAAGTTCACTTAATATCTGTTTCAATGTTTGTTAGAAAATTGTTATAATTGGAAACAGTTGAAAACTGACATGAGCAAAATTAGTACTCGATGCAACACTCAGAGTGTTTATCTACTTTACTGAAACAAGAAAAGCTCAAATCATGTGTTAGAATAAAGATTAAAAAAAAAGATGAGAGGTTTTAGATAACTAATGATGATTACAAAAATGCTTGTTTTTTTTGTTTTTTTAAATCAAATAATACCTTGTGATGGACACAAACAAGAGCTTATATATGATGGAAAAACTGAACAGTAATAAGTCTGGTCAGTTTGAAGAAATGTATGGAAGATGAGTAAATCGCCATTAAATCACAGTGCATTTAATATGTAAAAAGAAATATGTACATCTAAATATTTCTATACAAATTGAAAATCGAATGTATATAGATATCAATATAAAATGCAATTAGATAATTGGTAATTAAATTGTTAGTTAATGCTTTTTACTTTAGGGTGACAAAGTAAGGGAGATAACTTACCTCAACTTATTTTTAGATTTTCTTCTTTGTTTTTTTAAGTTCCATTTCAAAACAAATCTTTGTTTTTGTAAATAAAACTAATTGTTGACAAAAAATCTAAAAATAAGTTGCGCTAAAAAAAAAAACATAGAAGAAATACGGAAAATCAAGTGTTGAAAAAAAAATCCCAAAATAAGTTCAGATAAGTTATCTCCCTTACTTTGCCACCCTAAAGTAAAAAAAGGACCGGTGGATATGTTGAGAAGTTTATTTAGCATATTTGTACTTTAACTTTTTGCCTTGATTTGTTCCTTGAACAATTTGAAGTTATGGGTTTTTAATCAGAAAAGTTTTACTGAGAAAATAAAAATAAGAAAAACAACAAAAAATTATGTATATCAAAATTTTAAGAAATATACGATATTTTCCCCACTTTGTGAAATGGAGAAGGGTACAATCAACATTTGCCTATTATTAGTAACTTGTGTACTTTATAGAAACATTTTTTTTAATTAATAAAAACGCAAGTTAACAGTCATCAGTTCTTCAATTGGAATGTCTAAAGACATTTTCCCTCTTTTTATATCACATTGCTTGAATAACAATAAAATACAAAACTAACACAAAGAAACGATTAAAGAGTTTTATATAATTAAATATCCATCTATATATATATATATATATATATATATATATATATATATATATATATATATATATATATAGTCTTGGAAGTTTCTCAACCATTAAAACTATATTTAAAAAAAAAAAACAAAAACAACTTAAGCCCCAAGTCGTTCAATGGAAAATCACTCATGTAAGTCAATTTAACTTTTACAGTTATTATATTAGTTTGCTTCTAACATTATTTAAGGGATCATCAGTTGTTTACCATGAAAAACTGTTTCGGGAATTTAAATTAAGTTCTTGAACCTTTTTTAAAACTCATTATTACAAAACTAAAAGTATGTAAAAATAACATTAGAAACAAATGTTCCGACATTTTTAGCGTTTTTTCCCCCAGTTTAATATTTTCTATTATTAGTCGACTGAACAACATACTTGTAATAATTGTTTATATTTTTCATTTCAAATTATCGTACATATTTGACGTATTGTTTACTTTAAAGAGAAAGCATTTATCTTTTTTTTGAATGGATTAAACATATGATAAATGTTCACTAAGATTTTTATATTTATGTTTTTAAAAAATTATTTATTTTAGGCAATTAAACTATTTTAGATCTATGCGGAGGAGGTAAAATAGATTTTAACTTTTGTATCTCTACACCGTACTCATTTAAGTAGGTTAAAAGATAAAATATTTGTGTTTGGTTCATCGCAGTGTGGATAAAGTGTTTGCCTTCAGTTTCAATATTTTATGCCATCATGGGTACGAATCTCACACTAAACAATTGTTTTTTTTCTTCTAAAGTGTTCCAGTTATTTTCTAGCTAGTATGAATCATCATAAACCTGTATGATTTAAAAAAAATAAACAATGAAAAAAAAATGGATAAAAATTATTTAATAGATGTTTTTAACTTCTAATCTTGGCTATAAAATTCAAGAAAAGTTCAGAAACATCGTATAGACAGGTACTTGAGCTAGTTTACTATAAAAGAAACATTAAAGTCTAATCGTTTTACTCTAAATATTAGCGGTACATCGGTGGCTGTGTAGATAAAGCATTTGCCTTCAGTTCCAATATTTTATGCCATCATGGGTTCAAATCTAACACTAGACAATTGTTTTTGTTTTTTTGGCTATAGTGTTCCAGTTATTTCCTAGCCAATATCAATTATCATCATAAACCTATTTTTTTAGTTTCAATAAAAAATATCTAGTTTTTAGATTTTGAAGAGTATGCCGAGCAATATTGTCTGTTCAGAAAGTAACAAAAATGTCCAAGAATTCAAAAAGTAGAGGAACTACCAATCGTTTTACTTGTGTTCTGATTAGTATTATTTGTGGAATGCTGTTAACCGGGAATGTGTTCAGAAATGTAAAGACTATGAATTGATGAATTAATAAACACCTTCAATGGGGAGGGGGATCAAGATTTTAAGTTAAACATTCTTTCATTTATGACCGGCAATTTACCCGATGTCTTATATAAGATATTCAAATGTTTTTGCATAAAAAATTGAACAAATATTATTGGCAATCTGAACATTATATTAAATAACTAAAACTCATCAAATTTAACTTAAAAAATGAAAAGTTTTAAAGATTATTTCAAATTTGTACAAAAGGTAAATTCATGACAATCGTTAAAAACTTTTTTTTTAATTGAATGATTCTCAAATTTTACCATTGCAAAAAGTTTTATAAGAGTATCTGAAGATTTAAATTTTTTTTTATTTAATACAATAAAAAAAAACAAAAGAAAATTTATTTCATTTAACATTTATTAACATTATTTACATGTTTTAAATTACAATTTCAGTTTATCTTTTTCTAACAATAGTTTTTCGTCCCTTGTAAATAATAATTATATTTTAAGACTGAATAGAAGGTATTTATCTACCTCCCACAGTGGTAAGATGTGACACAAGGTCGGAAAGTGGGATTTGATAAGTCAGCACCTTAGAGGAAGAGCACTTATGACCCTCAAAAAATGCCTAGGCAGCCCCGTTGGTATTCCTCGGTAGGGGCGCATCAGGCGATTAGCAATAAACTAACCCCTTCTCAAAGGGTGAGAAGGTAAAGCCTGGGAAGGTGGACCTCCTAGAACTGCACAGGACGAACCCACAGAGCAATCAAGGCCCGAGGGCCAAGACGGTACAGGTCTATAGGGTGTAGTATCCATCGGAACCGATACTACACTTTGATCCCAGCCAAAAGGCCAAGAAAAACTGCATAGAAGTTTACAAATAAAAGGAAGTCTTGAAGTCTTTCACTAACACTTATAGTTCAACTTAGTAGTTAAAATGTAGTGAACATTGAATAAAATAGCACTAAAATTCTAATGTCTGTACATATTTATGACTTATTTAACTACTAGGCAATTTTTTTCTATAAAATTTAGTAAGTATTTCCTTTCTTTTATTGTCATCTACAACAACTGGTGATCCATGCAAAATATTTGATGGTCCGCAGGAAAATTTGGACATTATTTCATTTTTTATGAAGCTTCAGATTAAACAATGATGAGTAACAAAACATAGTATGGATGATATACATGTTCAAGATCTTATTTAATCTTGAAATAAACACAAGTAAACGAGTACATAAGTGTGACATCATCCGGCCAGAGTTTTGAACCTAAAATGATCCGCAAAGTCATGTTCAATACTTGTTACTTCAGTAGTTTATTACCATTACTGTTGATAACAAGTTACTGGATGGTTTACTAATACAATTTTCTACAAACATGGCATAGGAATGAAAAAAGAGATAGAATGCAATTTTAGTAATGAAGTATGGATAACGACGATATCGAAAATGCTGCCACAGCAATTAACTTCTGACTAGCAAAATATGAGGACTATGAAATCGTAAGAAAGCCCAGAATCAGAAAAACCAAGCACAAGTAGTTGAGGAGGAGGAAGCTGAATGGGATGAAATTAATTTTGAATACATTGAAAAATTGTTTTATTTTAGCTTTACCTTTATTTCTAAACTCATATTAGTGGTCCACTAAATTTTAAATTATACATTTAGTGGTCCATGAAGTTTAAAACATTGTCGACTGCCAATTTAGGTCTTTTTTTACCTTTTTGTGGCAGCCGTAGTTGTTAAAGTTTATATGAAATAGTTTAGTTGGACTTCTACAATCCAAAACATACTTTGACCAATTTTTATACAATTCCTCCTAATAATATTTAATTATAAAACTAGAATAGGATTTTTGTTAAACATCAGATGGCTATGGGGAGGTTATCAGAGCAAAATACGAATCAAAGAACTCCACGAGTAAAAAGGTTGATTACGACTGGGTTAGAGTTAGGGTTAGGGTTAGAGTTTGCTAGATAAATTGGTCCATAAAGAAATTTTTTTTTCTTTAATTACCAAAAGTTTTTTGTAAATACAATATCATATTTGAGCAAAATTTACTTTCAAAGATTTACTTGAATTTATAGGATAGTTAGAGCATTCATTTATACTATATAAAAATGCGTGTTGTTTATAAGGACTACTTATTAAAAATCTTTTGATTGAATAATAGATGAAACTTATTGTATCATTCCACTCTAAATTTTCACAGTATACTTAAAACTGAGACATCAGTGTTGCCAATATACATCAGACAATAGGTGTAATATTTGAAAGACACTCCAATCTTTATGACTAACTATAGATTTTGCTTAAAAATACAGATATTGCAGAAATATGGTAAATTATCCTTCTGGTCCCAAAAAGAAAGGACCATGGACACAAATAGGTTAAACATAGAATGGTTATGGGGTTAGGGGGTCATCAGAGTAAAATATGAATAAAAGGAGTTAATGGGTAAAAGGTGGGAAGAGAACTAGTGGATTAGAGTTGGCTTAATAAAAAAAAATGGTTAATCCAAATTCAGACTGGACATCAGAGATCACAGTCGCAAATCAGAACAAGTAACAGAAATACCAAAACATTTACTGGAAAGCATCCTTTTTTGTTTGTTTTTTGTAACATCCATTTTGGAATGATCTAACACGAACAACTTTTGATGACAAGAATTATTGCATCTGAAATTCGTTGTAACTTTTCCTTTCTTTCCTCTTGAAATCAAACAAATACAGAATCCAAGCCTGATTTTTCTGGAGTGACTGACTTTAATTCTTCTCCTTGTCAATTAAATTAAATAGGGCTTGGATTTGTACCATGGTATTCTATACTACAGACCACTTCATAGCGCAGCTGAGAATCGCCTTCTTTTTTATGTCTAACATACCAGTCAAAGAATCGCCTTCTTTTTTATGTCTAACATACCAGTCAAAGAATCGCCTTCCTTTTTATGTCTCACATACCAGTCAAAGAATCGCCTTCTTTTTTATGTCTCACATACCAGTCAAAGAATCGCCTTCTTTTTTATGTCTCACATACCAGTCAAAGAATCGCCTTCTTTTTTATGTCTAACACACCAATCAAAGAATCGCCTTCTTTTTTATGTCTCACATACCAGTCAAAGAATCGCCTTCTTTTTTGTCTAACATACCAGTCAAAGAATCGCCTTCTTTTTTATGTCTAACATACCAATCAAAGAATCGCCTTATTTTTTATGTCTAAGATGCCAGTCAAAGAACTGTCCTTGACAATCAGTCTGACAGAGATTGGTCCATTGCGATGGCCTTTTTTCTGTTGGGTTGAGGTATTCATTCTGTTCAGCTCTACGGGGTCTACCCTCCCAGGCCTTACCTTCTCACTTTGGGAAGGAGGCGTTAGTTTATGGCTAACTGCCTGAGACTCCTTCAGAGAATGACAACAGGCTGACCAGACAATTTTTAAGGAGTCAGAGTGCAGCACCTCTTGTGTGCTGGCTTATACTCTCCACTTTCCGGCCTTGTGCCACATCTTCTGAGGGTGGGAGTGAGGTAAATACAGAAGTCTATTGACAAAGGTTTGAGTTTCAGAGATTATGAAAAGAAATTAAGTAAAACTTATTTAAAAATACATAGAATAAAATTCTGACCACTACCTGAGGATATGATGTGTTGAGTAATAAATAGATGAAAATACATATTTTTGTTTTAGAAATTTTTGTTTTAGAAACTGATAAGTATTAAAACAAAACAAAAAGGTAATTAAGGTGTCTGGTAAAAGATATGATCCACATAAGTCTTTTCTTTTATTTATCTTTCAACATATCTTATTATCAGGTATGGGTCTCAGAATGTATTTTCAAATATAGTTGACTTCATTTCCTACAAAAATCTCTGAAAAATCAAACATTTGTCAATGGGCCTCCAGTCATACTTCTCAGCTTCGCCATCAAGTAGCCTGTAGTATAGAACACCATGATTTCTACCCATCCGCATCAATAACCATGGCCTATTAGAAAATCAGAATCAAACACTATAGAAAAGCAAGAATAGATCAAATATTTATGTATTTCAGTTATTAGATTGAGTCACCATCGATATCAAATCTACTTGATATTTTCTCCATATTAATATTTTCTCCATATCTTTAGACTGGAATCAATCCAGACAAGCATGTAAACACATGTCAGGGTGGCCATTTTGGAGAACTCACTCCAGATCATTTGATGAACAATTCATGATTCAAGTGATTTGGGTTTTTTATAATAACAGAAATCTTCTTGTAGTTAAGAGCGACTTGAAATGTGTCAAATCTAACCAAATGAAAGAAAAAATCTGTAGTTATCTTGGATGAGATCAGAAAGTCCTCCACAGTGGAAAAAACAGGGATGGGTCAAGTATTTATGTATATTAAAATTGTAATATGGATAATCTTTTTAAAGTACCAAACAATATTATTGCATATATGAATATTCATTTAAAAGAGAGAGAGATCAAACTTATGTTGTAGATATATTCATATGTGATGAGGAAAAAAAAATATGTAAAAACACAAAAATATGAAAAAATAAAATGAAGAAAAAAAAAGACATGAAATGAAAAAGAAAATGTGATAATATTGTGCTAGTTCCTTAAAACAGCAGAAGATTTATGGTTTCTTAGCTTGAAATCAATTTTGGAAATGTTTACAATGACATTTGTCGTTTCCTAAACTCCGAACTGATCGATATTATCAAATAACACATCTCTTTTCACACATACCATCAAACTCATATAAAAAAAAAAGCAGAAGACAAAGTATCTTCATTAGAGAAGTGGTCCATTCTTCTGATTTAGTTATAATCTTTGTAACAGCTAAAAAAACAATACATTTTGAAAGACGAGCTTACATGCATGCAATAAGCCATATAAAAATCATGTATAAAAGGTAGTTTTTTTTCCATGTTTCTTTCAAAATTTTAAATAAGCAATTTATTTGTAATATTTGCGTCTAACTTGGTAAAAATAATGAAATGAATGTGGAAAATAATTATTTGACTTTAAAATTGGTTGAGAATTTTTTTTAAATATTAAAAAAAACATTTTAGTGTGATATTTTTTTAAATTTTTTTTTTTAATCACTGTAGCTGCAAACCGATAATAATAAAAAATAAACAATTTAAATTATCTGAAAACTTGAATGACATACAAATATATTTGCCTTGAAAAGAAAAAAAACTGTTTGCACCAGGAGTATATATATAAAATCACATAAACAATAATATTGATATGCTTGATTGAAGAAAAAACAATTTTGAACAAGAATAAAATTAACAATATCTGTAAGCAGAATGAAAAAAGATAAAATGACCACAAGATGTGGATTTTGTTCTTAAAAAATTTTCATTTCTATTTTTTTTTTACAATATTTTTTCAAACAGTTGGATAATGTATTTTCTATTTTTGTTTTACAGAAAAAATATTCCACTAATAACTATAAAGATCACAAAAACACTGTTTCATCCTAAAATAAAAGTTTATCATAATTCTTAATTGCGAAGATAATCTTAAAATGTTATTTTCAGCAAGACACTGAAAGCTTTACATAAAGCAACTTTAAATCGACAACATGTACAGATGTTTGTTTCATTATCTGTTATTACATCTGTTGGTTTAAGGCAAAACTCTCACACTTCACGATGGACACGAAACATAAATACTTGACTGAAATTCGGTCTTTCTTGTTGTTTCAAATTATTCTCATTTCCTATGAAAAATCTTAATGTATTCACAGATTATGTTTTAGAATTTTTGAGACGAAGATTGATAATTTGTATTATTAGACTCATTCAGTTCTCATCTTGGATGTTATTCTCATCTGTATGGAATTTCGAACTGAACCTTTTATTTAACCCATAGAAGTAGATTGTTCTCGTTTCATCAGCCATGACCGGGTAGAAGTCTTAAGTAATTCTTAATTAGATTTGTAGTATTGCCTGAACTGTGGATTAAACCTTCAAGCTCCAGAAGACTGTCATTGATTATTACTAAGCACTTTATTCGTTGCGCCACAAGTCTACGAGCAATCAATCCAAGTGGATTAAATAAAAGGTTCAGTTCGAAATTCCGTACAGATTTCAGAGTTTGACACTATGCAGCTGACGACGGTCAGAGGTTAATCAGCTGATCCGTTGTGAGAATAACATCTAAAATAAGAACAGTAGTCTGAATAATCCAAAATGTTCACAGATTATCACTCTAGTAGTGACTAAAGCAGGCTACACAGACGATATTATCCAGCTACAATCACAAAATATGCAATTGAAATATCAGAAAATTAATATTTTATAGGCCTGGGTTACTGGTTAATGAGTATGATGTTGAAAAACCAGAAACTCGTGATGAAACCAGCACATCACAGAGGACTTACCCCGGAGCATCATCAAGATGCATTTTTCAATTAATAAAAAAATCAGAAGCAACACGATAACTAAATACATTCAAGATATATTTTTTGCACTTTTATATAAATTCTTAGAATGAGATAAATAGAAGTGACGCATAGATTACTCATTAGGTGTAAGGATGTGGGCAAAAATGTATTCATGCTAAATAATGCCTGGGGGCGGGGGGGTAGATTGAATTTGGTGAGCTGTCAAGGGTAGGAAGTGGTCATTTGATGTAATATTTCTAACCCTCACCCCCGGACTACATAAGAAGAATGGGATCAATGGACTAAGGAACGAGGATGTCAGATCTTAAAGAGGCCAATAAACGACATGGTTGATTTAAAAAGATATATATTTCTTTTAAATTGAAAAGATTTATCCAAATAATATGGATAAGAAGTCAATGAGAGAGACATTTTTTTTTTTATTAAATAGAAAAAAAAACAGCAGCCACAATAATAACAATAACAACAACAATAGTAAAATTACTATTAGACATTTTTTTTTTTTACATATCATCAGCAAACATGCATCCTTCATCCTGCATCCGATATAAGAGTTGGTCCACTCGCTCATTCTGGTCCACCTGGGGGGGAGAAAAAAAATTTCCAATTAAAAACAACACAAAAAGTTCCAATCGTTTCTCTTCAAACTATTGTCCACATAAACATTGATATTTATATTTTCATTTTGCTTGATGTGATCTCTGGGAATTTATGGTGATACCCACTCCCTCCCCCATATTTAAATAGGATTCTTATTGTGTATGTTGATGTTTCTGATGTACTGATATTTTTTGTTTATTTTTAAACAAGCAGGGCTCCCGGTGTTACCCATGTATTATATATAAAGTAATAAATTAATTATTAACATTAAAAATCTTAGTAGAAAAAATATAAACAATTCATATCTCTCCAGTATTCAGGATAAATTATTTGCAATTTAATTATTATTTAGTATTTATTTATTTAAATATATATCACATGCAGTATAATAAAAAATGGCATCGTTAATAAGCAAATTCAGGATTAAGACCAATAAACTATTTTCTATTTTGTCTATTGCAACTTTTGAAATGCTGAAATGATGTTACTACATTATTTTGTTTATTAAATACTAGTAGGGCTACTCAGCGTTGCTTAAGGTCCCAATTTTCATAAATTATGTAGATTAAGTAAAACTAAACAATTTGTTTAATATTGTAATTTGAAATGTCTAAATTCATTTTGAGACAAAATCTGAGTAAAAATAATTATCACCTATGAGGTTCAAACTCTGCCTGTCTCTAGAAATGGTACACTAAGCAATTGACCCACAGGCAAGGAATTCTATGGTAATACTATTAATCTAAGATATGAAGCACCTCCCTCTCTCTAAGGCAACTAAAGAAAGAAGAGAAAGGAAGAGAAAAGAACATCAAGACTTCCTTTCCCTCTTTTTCAGCCACAGGTCTGCTGCTGTTACTATCTGGTCATTATCAAAAAATGTTTATTTAAGATGGCATCTATTTGAAAAATCTTCTGAAATGGATAAATTATTTTTTTAACAAAATTGAATTGAAATACATTTTTTTGTTGTTAAGAACATGGACGAATGTTCTGCATAAAAATTGGCAACTCAGAATCAAATATTGATAAAGATTCGAGACACAGACTCACTTTACTTTATATATTAGATTTTTTAATATCGTGATATATTTTTCCCGTATTTAAATATAATCGTACTTAAATTTAATGAACTAATGCTTCTGACGTTTATTTTTTTTCTTACTGCACATTTCTTTTAAAACATTAAGTAGAATCTATGTGCCCCCACCCCAAATTTAAAGGGGGGTAATTCTACCAGGTTTTGTGCAATTAAAAAAAAGAAGAAAAAGAGTGGAAAATAGTCACAAGGTGCCACATAAGAAATTAGGACTAATATATATAGATGTTATCCTAAGGACAAATCGATTGTGCTGGTACGATCATGTAGAGCGTTCAACCTCCTGGATAAACTGTTGTAGAAACATGGAGGTCTTGAGTAGCAGGAAGGTTGATCGGCCAAAGACTTGAAAGCAAGTAATTAAACAATGTCTTCAACAAGCAGGGCCTTCAACAAAAGGAAGCGTGCTTACAACAGAAACTGACTAAAACTGAACATCAGGCCTGTTGCCGAACTAACTCACTAGATAGGTGAAATACACCTGCTTATATGAAAACAGTTGACCTACTGAACCATGAAAACTTGAGTGAGCTTGCGAAATATCAAAGCACGCCTGAACCTTAGACAAGGGAAAAGTGATGTTAAATAGAGAGAGATATGTAACTGGTTTCTGTCTAAAGTACAGGGTGAATCAGAATTAACCGAGAAGAAGGAAAATAAATCTGGTATCAAGTAATCTATTAATGGAAAGCTTAAAATAGTCACTGAATCGATAGCAGAATTTTTGACTGGACAGTTACTTCTGACTCACCTGGTATATTATTACCTCCACCAAAGAGGTTATGTTTTCAGTCGAGTCTATTGATTTTTCATTATGTTTGTTTGTGTACAGCCTAGCGTCTACATTGCTTGACCAATCGTCACCAAACTTGATCAAAATATTGGTCATGGTCACACTTAGAACTGATATAATTTTGGGATATCTACGTCAAAGGTCAAGGAAAAGGCAACGGTCACACTTTTGGTGATAACTTTGCTTCTGTTTATTGTAGAGACTTGCAACTTGGCCCATATTGTAGCCAATGAAACCCAGCATCTTATATGATCTTGACCATGAAAAGCTTGGTCATGGTCGAAATTTTGACAGAATTTCAACTTCTGATTTGTCCAAATTTAATGTATGGATCTGATGTTCTTTGATAACAGTAACTGCCATACAAAATGTCAGCCTGATCAGATAAATAGTTTTTGAGTTATCAACGTTTCCATGACATTACTTCAGGAATACTTCATGCAATATTGAGAAGTAAGGCTCAGATAAGACTTTGACCCATCCTTACATTGTCAGGCAGAGGTATGCATTCTCATGACTGACTTATTTTCTTGTTCTTTTTAAAAATGGTAAACCAACCTATCTTGGAAGACACCACACAATCCATGCCCCTGAATCCTATCCAGCTTTTCTCTTTTTTATCCCCAATAACCCCCTTTTTTCTCCCTACTTAGATACTGTCTTGCTTGTTTTCGGCTCTTGAAATAACATGGAAAACAATAAGCAGTTCATACTTAGATAGATTTAGGAGGGTCCTATTAACCACCGCACTTAGCATTTTGTTTTTTGGCAATCTGTTGTTTTTTAGCACTCCACACCCCCCAACCGATGAATTTGTACATATATATTTTGTAAATAAAAAACATCAAACCATTGGGGATAATGTTAAGTAGATTTTACCTATAGAGTGAATGTGGTATTTTGATGACTGAAACTAGTTTAGAGAATAAACCAAGAGGACGACAGTTGACCCCCCCCCCATCCCACACCACTCAATTTTGTCTTCGTGCCACATTTTATTTTATAAAGAAAATTGACTATACTGTGAATTTTTCATAAAATTTTAAAGATAAATAAAATCAATAAACATTGTTTTACATATAGAGATTAACAGAGACACCCGGCGATACTCGGAAATGAAATTATCTATATATATCAGAAAAATGTATATAAATTTGTCATTTTCAAAAGTTTAAACCATTTTACTCCATTATTCTTACAGTAGATGTTATTGCTAATTGCTGAACACCAAGCACTCAGATTGAATAATAATTACCGTCATTAGATTGCTTATAAAATCTTGCCCGAGAAAAGTCCGGTTTAATCTTGTTATAATGTTTTGTTATAAAATAAAGTAAAATGCTGTCTTTGCTGTTTATAGATGACCGGCACAAACGCGGACCTCCACAATATTATAAAATTTAATGCAAAGAAATTATTAAGTCAAGCAAAGTAATTAAAATAATTATCATTAAAAAAACAAAAAAAAACTAAATAAAACGTGTGTTCTCATCGACTTACTTGTCGTACAAATTCTGCCATCATCAGTAACTTCTTAATACCAATATGAAATCTGAAAAGTAAAAACAAAAATCAAATTAAATCATATTTTCAAATTTATTTTGTTAGATGCGAACATCACATCTTTATAACTATGACCATCAGTAACCCACTTAACCATGTCGGGTATATTGTTTAAGATCCAGCGTCCACATATTCCCTCTATAAAACTAATATCAAGAAGTCTTCTGGTGAATATGACCAGGGCATTACATACACATACAGGTAGAAATAGAACAAACATGTAAATGTAAATGTTTAATTCACATAATTCTTTTTTTTAAAAGAAAGATTTAATAAATAATTGTCTAATATTTTATGAGAAAGTCATGAAAAGCATTTTGGCATTCATGTAGTAAACAAACAAAATATAATAACTGTTACCAAACGCAAGAAAATTTAATTTTCTACTGACCTGTATAATTTTAAAGTGTGGAAACTGATTGTAAGCTTAATTATCTCTGAATTTGCTATTATCACTTTTACTTAGCTAAACACGAGTAAAAAAAATAAAAAAATGGCAGTCAATTTTGTTTGGACATGGTCACTAATTTCAGGCTTAAAAGATAGTAAAAAAAAAAAAAAGTCTTACCCTACCACTAACCCTAAGTCCGGGGGTGTTGATAGTCGGACTTAGGGTTAGTGATAAAGTAAGTCATTTTAACACATGGTCGGCCCTTTTTGATTTTTAGTGTCTCTGAAAGACGGGTATCAACAAAATCTTATATCGAAAAAAACAAAAACAAAAGAAAAATAAACACAAACTTTGAAACGCTTTCAGAAGTTTAAAACTATGCAGATCGGTAGAGAAGTAAACTTTATTGCGTTTGGTAACAGGTATTTGTTGTATATTTTTGTCCCCCCCCCATCCGATTTCTGCTCTGCTAACCCTACTACATGTTTACCAAAATTTTAAATAAACATTTGCATCCAAAAGATGCAAATTTTTGCTAGTTGTTCTAATACTTAATGTTTAATGATTATTACATGTTGTGCAATAAACTTAATGTTTAATGATTATTACATGTTGTGCAATAAACTTAATGTTTAATGATTATTACATGTTGTGCAATAAACTTAATGTTTAATGATTATTACATGTTGTGCAATAAACTCATCCTTTTTAAATCCTTTGGTCAAAATTTACAAAACGTTGTTCTCAATTTTTTTTTTTTTTTTTAATCTTTCCACTTGGAAAAATTGTTGAACGAGATATCTTTTCTTCTAATTTGAACAAATATGGAATTTATTCAATAAATCCATAATTCAACATTTGATAAACAAAATATGAAAATTAGATTTAAATTTAAAGTTCATGTAAACATTTACTTTGTTGCTGCACTATGCTAATTAATCTTTTTCAACTGATAAAGTGATAAAATCTATATTAGCAACATCAGGAAGTTCCAAGCTCAAGGCATTCCCTTGAATAATGGCACTGAAGAGGCGTTCGTAGAGTCAAGTCAATTCACGTGGCTGAGGAAGTCCTGCATAGCGTGGCCAATTGATCTACTCTTCTAGAATACAGATTTGTTGAAAAAACTGGCGTATTTTGATTGATTGCGGTCCCGCGCTGACACTGCTACATATCCAGGATTTGCCGCTGATTCTGTTATTGACGAGGGCGCAAGTCACATCCCAAATATGATTACCAAACAGCCACCAATATCAATAGATCGGACAGTATGAAGGTGATTTCAGAAATTCTGTAGTGTTAATGAGACTCTTGAAAATGAAGGTAGAGGATGACCATGCACTCTTGACAATGAACGTTTTAAAGAAATTGTCGAACAAAATCTATGTCAAAAGTGTTAGCAATGTCTAAGGCACTTGATGTCAGTATTTTAACAGTGTCAGATCATCGAAACCAAATTCGTATGGTGAAATAGTGTAGCAAGATTTAATTTTGGGTATAAAAATAAAGTTATAAGGTTAGGTTAGTTAAAGTAAGAAGATACAATTTTCCATTAGAAGTCAAGTTAGAGTTAGTTATTCAGTTTCTGATATCAACCGTTTTGACATTATTTAATGCCGAATCCAATAATTTTTGTAAAAGTATTTCTGCTTCGACTTTTTAATATTTTCAAATATTTATTCATATTTTCTTTTTGTATTTTTTAATTAGTTCTTCATGAACATCTAAATGTATGTATTTAACACTGGATGAAGTTTTATGTTCATCTCGATAGAAGGAAGGCAGCATCTCTATCTGTGTTTCGGCTCTGTAGAACAACCTGCCAAGGAGGTTGTGACGATGCCTACCATATCCAGGTTTAAAGAGGCCTTCTACAAACATTCAGACTGTATGCAGATGTAAATATATTTTGTCTTTTACATGGCTTGTTGCACTTTGCTATTTTTTGCCAATAAATTTGATTTGATGTTGTTAGGACAACTAACGAAAACGAATTATCTCCCTTGAACCATTTCGGGAGTTATCGCCCTTGGAAATGGTCTTCTGCCCAGAGAGAAAGTAAACGCAGATCACGGCTTCGGACTGTTAATATGTCAATCGCGTACAGCGGCAAATTAATTAATTAATTCATTCTGTGTTCAGTTTTAATAAATCTGTTAAACGTTTATCTTGATAGTTCATCCATTTTATTTACAAGTTATTATTTATTATAACCTAAATTACGAGGTTATAAAAGATGTCATACCTAAAAGAGATTCTATTCTCATAGATAGTTCAATCCCCGGCACAGAGAGTTGGGAAAATGAGTAAACGGTCTGTAACACGGAATGAGAGCAGTCTACGTCAGTAGATTACATAATGCGTTCAGATAGAAATGGTTAGCAATTCTCAAGAGACACCTGACAAAGGCAGAAGAATAAAATGACAGTAACATTGTGAATGTAGCAACAACAAAGAAAAGGATAAAGTGTTTGATGCTATTTTTTTTCTTTTCCGAATCTGATTTAGCAACTTGTTTTAAGGATATATTACTCTATTAGCAACCAAATTCAATTGGTTGATAAATTTAGTTTCTTCTTCTTCTTTCGTTTGCTTCACAGCATCTCACTGTTAGATCACCAGCTCGGTTGAGAAAAGCCATGCTAATGTTTTGTTGTCTAGCGCAGCTATGCCAACTTCACCGTTGGGTGGTCGATATTTAAGGCATGACTCGATGATGTGGAGGAGATAAAGTCAGCCTTTTCGTGGCCTCCTCCATAAGTACCTGCTCACAACAGCGAAACTAATGACTTTAGACCGCTTCCAGCGACCTCAGCGTCCATTTAGTTTCTGAAATCAGTTTTGTCAATAACTTCTCATTCTTGTCTCATTCGTTCTGTGCAAATAAGCAAGATTATCAGAGTTTTAGTATTACATAGATTCTATTTTAGCCGTAGATGGGATCCTGACAGCTAATATCACCCTGGGTCAGAACGGACATTAATCGTCCACATTTCCTAAAGCTCTCAAATTCAGAGATGTGAGTAGCTAATGGCAATAAAAGTTGAAATCAAGATGAAATTCCCAACCAGGGGGCCACAACTCCCTGCGTGTGTAGCAGCACAAAAAACAACTTTGTTCCTAAACAACTCGAATCAGTTTCAACTAAGAAAGTCAATTAAGAGAAAGACACAGAGCGTGTATGTAGGGGAAGAAACAAAAAGTCATTCTTTGATGAAACAGAAGTCATCTTACTCCCCTACCCCATCATGAATTGTTTGAAGTCCTCACCTTCATGGCAAAATTAACATTTCCAGTAATCAGAGAGAACTGTTATAAGAGGGAAAATAAACCTCAATATGATATGAGCACAAACCCCCTATTTGAAAATTCAAATATTTCAGATTTGCATTAAATTTGATACATAGTCATTATATACTAATTAAACAAAATTCTCTGAATCTTAATTTCTTCTTAAGACACCTTAAACTTAAGTCTTAAATTTCAGATATTTTCTAGAACCAAAATCATGTAATGGATTTTAATAAAAATTGGAATACGGATTCTAGATATAAGTTAATTTTAATCCTCATAAGGGCACATAAAAGTGGTACAAAACGATCAAAAAGCTGAGAACTTTAGCGATTTAAGTGTAAATCCGCTTTTTCTGGATGATTTCGAATTATCTGCCCTTGAAATCTTCTTAAGAAAGAAGATGGAGGCTTAGTGAACGAATCACTGTTATGATACGCAGAATGGAAAAATACTTGTAATTAAAGTTCTAGTGGATAATTTTTTCTACTTTTTTGTACAGTGAGTAAGAATATAACACTGAATAAGTATATAATATTGTTTTTATAAAAAAATAATTTTTTCATACGGCCGCTGAACAGCATAAGCACCCATTTTTTTGTTCCAAACAACGGGAAGTAACACTGATAAATACAGAGTTATGTCTCCTTTTTAAAAGATGACAGCTGTATGAAAAATTATTCCGACCAGGTCAAAGGAATAAATCGAATTACATTTTATTTTTCTTAACAACATGCTGTAACGATCCACAAGAAAAACTGATAAACCAGAACCAAATATTGATTTTATAGGAAGAAAGCTAACGATGACAGAAATCGAGAAAAAGACCAACTTTACTTTATATATAAGATTTTGTAATCAATAATCTCATGTGAACAAAGGAAAAAAGAAGAAACTCACAGAATATATATGATTATATTGATCAAATTCTAAATATCTCATTAAATAGACCCCAAAAATGTCTTTGTAAATTCTTTTATCATTATTTCTGAATTCATCCAATTTATTCTTAAATGATTTACAGTGGAGGCTATTTTTAACCTGATGATGCAATTTGTTTTAAAAGCATATTACTCCATAAAAAAATCTAATTGTGATATATTTAGTTTTTGAAATCTTGCTAATATAGTACCAGTGAGAGTAGTAGTGTTAAAAAAATGATAATTTAATTTAAATTTAAAAAAATAATTTAAAACATTTACTTAGACAAGTGTAGAAAGAATGAATTTAAAAAAATGTATCAGGTTTTTGTTAAAAAAGAAGAAAGGAAATAAAATACAAGTGAAACGAACCTCATATGTTGGATATTGTGTTTAATCTTCCTCATTTCATCAGAATTGAAAATCTCCAGTTCAGTTAGGGCAGCTATAAGGTGTTCAGGTTTGCTGAGGACAGCCACGTGTTGGTTCCGCATGAAAGCATTCAACATCCCCATTTCAAGAAGCACATCTTTCAGACCGGTTGTACCAAACACAAGCAGCCGGCGACCCTGCGATGAGAAGAAGCACAAAAGAAAATCTCAAAGTCACTAAAGAATCAGAAACCACGATTAACAATTTAATACAAACAACATCTCACGCTATGTATCGAGTTCCATAGTATTTCTAAATTTCTTTGTCTTAGAATGATAAATGACAGAGGCCCAACTGAGGATATATCCTCGAGAATCAGTCTGACAGTAGCCTTGTTTCTGTCGGGCTGAGGTATGGTTCTGTTCAGTTCTAGGAGGTCTACCCTCCCAGGCTTTACCTTCTTTCTGAGAAAGGGTTAGTTTATTGCTAATCACCTAAGGCACCCCTACTGAGAAATGCAGACGGAGTTGCTTAGACATTTTTTGTAGGTCAGAGTGCACTTCACCTAGTGCGCTGTCTTTTCAAACCCCCCCCTGACCTTGTGTCTAACCTCCTATAAAAGTAGGGGTGGGACGTAATGGGTGAAAATTTCAGATTCATGCGAGTAGTATTTTTTTGTGTTCATTTATACATAAATAACACTAAACAATCAAACATTTTGAAAATTTTGCAAAATTCAGAAGGTGCAGGCCAAAAATAGCCGTTAGGGCTCCACGGGACTCAAAATCCATCATTTTTCGGTGAAAAAGTGGTTTCATGCGACATTGCAGGTCCTAAAACAGCCTCAAAAGCTATGAATGGATATAGATGGTTAAATCTGATATAGTACTTTAATTTAGGACCATTTTCAGGCTGTGAAAGGGTTTTCATGAATGTAAAATAGCCAAAAACTAGTGGCCTGCACCTTCTGAATTTTGCAAAATTTTCAAAATGTTTGATTGTTTAGTGTTATTTATGTATAAATGAACACAAAAAAATACTACTCGCATGAATCTGAAATTTTCACCCATTACGTCCCACCCCTAATAAAAGAGGTAAATAAATATAAACAACAGAGACACCGACATTGCCCGGGAATTAAAACGATCCTAATATATCAAAAGAAAAATGAAGAATGTAGAATATGAATTTATTTGTATTATTCAAACTACTATTCTCATCTTGGCTGTCATTTTAACAATGTTTGGCTAATGTAATCTCCTGCCTTCTTCAGGTACATCTTTTCGAACTGGGGAACCTATACAGAATTTGGAATTTGTATTAGGGTACAGTTTGAATCTAACAAACCAGCGAACGGAGCCTATAGAAAGCCAAAAGTCAACCAGCCTTTAACTGACTTACACTTCAATAAACAAATGAACCAAGGGCTACACATCATCAACGAACAGGACCTTCAACAAACATGAGTTATTACAATGGGAAGTGAACTTACAAAGGAAACTGACTAGAACCGAGCGAAATATACCCAAAATGTCATTGATTGGTTAACAAAATTAATCATTTGCATAAGCAGATGCGGCTCACTTCATTGTCCCAGATATCTGTCTACAACTGCTTGTTTGGGATATCCACTGTCCTCTTTCCACTGCAGGCACAGCAAGTCGAATGGTGCTTCAACTGGAAACCATTATCACTAGGGAAGTGAGCAATCCATTACAGAACTGAACCATTTATTTAATCCACATCAGCCATGATTTATGTTCTTATAAGTTATTGCCTATAGTAAGGATTGAACCTTACAACCCCCAGAAAACTGTCACTTAGAAGTGATTATTAACCAACACTTTTAACCATTAGACCATGGGTCCATGTGTTAACAGTTCTAGCATGAATTTTGGGAGCCTTAAACTTAATCTTGATGTTTAGTAGTACTACTCATCGATATAGAATTTTTTTTTTGAGGTGGGAGAAGGGGGATACTCCAAATAATATACATTATCAATCCTCATCTCAAAAATTGCAAAACATAATATAGATTTATGACTTTAAATAGTGAAAAGTGTAAAAGTTAACAGTTTTTACTTAATTATTCTTATATTTTATCACTAATTTCTGAAAAATCAAGCGCTTATAATGAATAATAATTGCCATCATTGGATTCATTGGAAAATCTTACCCTCGAAAAGTTGTTTGATCTTGTTACAGGGCTTTTTTATAAATAAAATAATATGTCGTCTTCGCTACATATATGAATGTCTGGTGCGAATGCAGACACCACAATATTAACGTAAAACCCCTAAAACAAAATTATCACCACCATTGGATTCTTTGTAACATTTTACTCAAGAAAGGTTATGTTTCATCTTGGTATAGAGCTTTCTTTTCAATTGCATACCCGGAGAGAGATAGAGAGATATTACCATTTTAATGATTTTAAAAAATTTCTATAATTTCTAATTTTCAAGTTTAAGATGAAGGCTTGGGTGGAACATTATGTGAGAGTCCTAAATGTTGAGTTTGAGTGGCCAAGTGACTCACTCCCTGAGGTATCTCCAATCGCTGGCCCTCCTCCCAGTGTGTCAGCAGAGTTGGTTCAGAGGGTCATCTGCAGGAATTAAAAATTGCAAGGCCGATGGCCTGTCCGGAATAGTCATTGAGATGCTCAAAACTGCTGGCAAAGAGGGAATTTAGTTGGTGAAGCAATTAGCCAAGACAACTTTTCATGACAGTGAAATCACAAAGGACTGGGAGCTGAGCTACATTCTCAACAAGAGCAATGGTGAGGCCCTTGACCACAGTAACTGTCATGGCCTTAAGCTTACTGATCAGGTAATGAAGCTTCGCTAGCGTATCTTGGACCATCACATATGTGGGATGGTGAACATTAGCGAGATGTAGTTTGTACAAGGCAGAAGCACCTTGGATACCATTTTCATTGCACGCCAACTGCAGGAAAAGTACATCGCATTCAGGAAACCACTCTACTTTGCATTCGTTGATCTCGAGAAGCCATTTGACCACATGCCTAGGAAAGTGCTTTGGTGGCAATGAGAAGCCTTGCCAGAGATAGGTTATTTTGGAAGCAAATTTTTTAAAGCAATCCAATGCATGCCCGCGTGTAAAACAGACGTTAAACTGCAGCAGTAGAAGTAAAAAAAGGTTTGTACACATGATTTACTTGATTAAGGTGTCAGTGATAAATAGTAAAAGTAAATATATGTTAATAAAGTTATGAGACAACTTCAGGTGAATGTGTGTGTGTTTCCTCACGTCAACATTAACTTTCAGATTCCATCATAAAAGAATGGCAGATTTTTGTAGTCGAAAAGTACAAATGCATTAAGAATGAAAAGACAAAGTATTAAAAGAAAGAAACGTCAGTCTATTAATTTACCATTGGTGGAGATCTTTTCAGTAGAATTAGCAGACATTGCAACACGTTGTTGGAAAACCGGGGACCAATTGAAACATAATCTGGACAAAGAAGAGAAAAACAGAACATTTGAATATAATATATATATATATATATATATATATATATATATATATGAGGAATAAAAGAAACAATGTTTCAGACAAAATGTAAAAATAAAAATGGAATAAAGGATAAGCAAATCAACAACTAGCAAAAATAAACTCAAAAACACATATTGAATAGTTCTACAAAAATATTGCGATTGTTAAAATACAATCATCATCGGTTGCTAATAGAACTTTAATTAAAAACAGAAAGGTTTTCAAATTTATACAAAGAACGCAATTTGGGGGAAAAAAAAGTCACATGTAATAAACAGTAGAAAGGGAGAAAGAAAGAAAGAAATGTTAAAAAAGAAAAAGAAAGAAAAAATCAGCAGTTAGCATATAAACGCCGATCGGAAATGCTGTAAGTTAATAAAGTGGGAAGGAAGATTAGTAATAATTTAAAATGAATGACAGCAAGGAATTAAACCAATAAGGAGGAGGAGGAAGAGGAGGAGGAGGAAGACGGACACAAAGTTGTAGAAGTTATCCGTTATCATATTGGTTTAGGTTCATTTCGATTAGAATCGATCTGGCAGAAGATGTAGAAATATTATAGAATCCTGGTCTTTGAATAATTGTGTTATTATGATGTAGGATTAAACATGATTCTATGAGACGACGGAGTTTAGTGTCGTGTATATATTTTATCGCCCTCTGTGTATTGAAGTATATATATATATATATATACACACCAATATAAATATTTTAAAGGATGCTTTACTATATAAAAATGAGTTTGTTCATTTTAAATTAGTTTGCATCGAAAATGCAAAAAATAGATAATGTGTTGAAGATCTAATCCCTATAAATAGGTATCACAAACCAGGCAGTTTAGTGTGCTAAAATGCATAAATACAGTGAAATTCCTTTCAATTCCAACTTGTGATAACTCATTTATTTTGGGGTTATTTTGATAAAATTTAATCTTCTCTCTGTATAATTGTACAGTTCTTTCTCTGGTGTCATTAAAAGTTGTTTTTTTATCAAGATTACTTCAAGTTAGATTACTATTTTCATTGACAAGCGATTTAATTCTGATACTTTTTATTTCAACTTAATGTGCATGATATTGTATGTCTCTATGCATATAAAAACAGTCACTTTTCGATATAGTGTGCTTAATATAGGATTTTTAAGTTGACTTTCACAAAAAATCCGAGTTGAAACGTTAGTGAATGAAATTTTTGCCCTATCATCAAATTGTGTTTCTGTCTGTTTTTACATGGTTCAAATCTGATTTTTTATTGACTTACTATTAAAAGAAAAATCTATTATGAAGATTAAATGTGTTATCTGTTGAAATGAATCTTATATGAACAGTCAAAGTTGTGCTTCCATGTCATTTTTGCATGCTTTTTTTTAGAGGGGGGGGAATAGAATTTTGCCCAATGTTTACGCTGGTTTTATCTAATAATTATTACTTCCATTATGTTTAATTTTCATTTATCACAAGATGACGTTACATTTGTAAGGATTTTTCACTTGTTCAAAGTCTGCATTTTTAGTTATACACTGTGAAATTTGGCTTCTGGAACAATAGCACACAAGATGGCAAATTTTCTAATTTCCAACAAACATTGAATGGTCATAAGTCGGTGAATAAATTTAGTATCTTTATTTATGTTTTGCAAAGATCTATGTGCCCATATTAAAAGTTTTTAGATATAATAGCATTTTGGGTTCAGATACCTAATTATAAGTTTATCAACGTTTGCTTTCCCTAAGACTTTATGTTTTAAATCTAGTAATTGTCATTTTCCGTTTGAATGTGCTTAGACGCATCCAAAGACAACAGGAGTAAAGGATTGTCTGACAAAGTAAAAAGGCAAGATGTGACAAAACATGTGAATGGAAAAACAGGAAGCGAGAAAAGTGTGACTCACATCAAAAAAGTTAGAAAAGATTTTCTAAATCAGAAACTGACTCTAGAGAGAGTCTAGATAGACACAGAAAAATAAGGTTTTAAAAATGAATAAAAGTTGAGGCTGTCTCTTTTTCTCCCTCCGCCGTGCCGACTTATGTTATGAGAACTGGAATTAAGAAGAAGCTGTCAATTTGAAAATCATCTCAAAGTTTGTCCTATTAACAGCTGGGTTGTTTTTCGTGGAGTAAGAAGAAGCTTTCAGTTCTTTAATATTTCAACACAAATAAATTCATAGTCCAGCGTCGAGAGTTTTTAATTTCACTGACTTAAACCACACTCGCTAGATCAGCCATGATGAAAATGTGCAACAGACATTTTTAGACATAAAACCAAACAACTTTTTACTCCTCTCATTACTCACTTTTTACTTTTATAACACTTCCTTCATTAGGTGATACGGGTTATCTTTATTTTCAATTTGTTTGCATGTGAATTTTATAAGACTGTAGCTTCTTTTCAACTGGCATATCTGCTTTTCTGCCACATTTAGATTACGAAGTGTTTGGGGAAGGGGGGGGGGTGTCTTCTACTTCCCAAACGGAGAGAATGGCAGCAAGATTCAAAGATAATCAAGGATTTAGAAACAGTTTTCCAAAAATTCATATGTAGCTGCATTGTTTTATACTGTAGGATCCCCATAGTTTTTATTTCAAAGCATGCTGTTCATTCTGATTAAATAAAAAGTGTTGGAAATAAAAACTGTATTTTTATTTATTTTATTTTAAATAAATAAAAATACAGGTGAAGTTCAAAATCTTAGTAAAACATAAAAAGTAAAAAATAAAGACCCCCCTCAAAAAAAAAAAACAGTGAAAACAGTGTTATAGCAAAAATGGACTTTTCTTTTAGTTAGGAGTACCTTTTGTATATAAATTACAATATGAAGGCAAAAGAAATTTGGCAGCCGCTTACCAATAATTCTTTCAATATCATCAAGCAGAATAATGCTGAGAGGTGATTTGTACGCATCCTCAAAGATCTAAAAAAAAATAAAAAATCAAAATCAATAACTGCAAGAAAAAACAGATTTGATATAATAACCAAGCATCATCTAAAAAATATAAAATAAACAATTTAAAACTTGTTCCATATTTGGAACTCTACACATTGTCTTATCTGATTTTGTAACATATCAACCCTTTCTGGGTTAGCTAATAGCCGAAACAATACCTATTGGAAAGGATTCATTGTATCGAATTAATTGAACTCAAGGGCCTATTTTTATCCATAGTGTGCGTGTGTATGTGGGTGTGTGTAGGGGGGGGGGTGCGGGTTCATATCTTTCCCAACAATTTAAACTAAAAAAAAAGTAATAAAAGATATCAATTATAAAGATAGGCCAGACTCCTTAGGCTGAACTTCTTTACTATTAAGAGAAGAATGAAGGGTGATTTAATTGAGACCTTCAAAATAATTAGATTTCTAAATATAGAATGCCCTTTTTTAAAATATCCCCATGAATGTGAGAAAATCATTTAAAAAGAATTTCCTCATTACAAAGAATAAAATTTAACGACAACATAAGCCGTTCTCTAGATATAAAACTGTTTCATTCAATTTCAGGTCAATTCGAAGAGTTCTAAAAGAAGAAAGTTCCAAAGAGAAAAAACAAAAGTCTGGAGAAATGGTATCAACTGTGGCAACAATTCCTTTGCTGCAAGTTATAAATAAATAAGGCAAAATTAGTTTCACCTTAATTTAGAGCAAGGCTCAATGTGATCATACAAAAATGTAAACTGGACTGCAAAAGTCATAGTGATTGTTCCCGAAGTTGTGAATAAGAAAGAGTCAAGTGGAAGTCACAAACAGAAGAGCTATGACAAAAAGTGAGCTTAGCTGCTCGAAATTAAGGAGGGGAGGGGGGGGAGAGGATATCCTTCTAATGCCTGAGACAGAAATAAACCAGTTGAAGTTGGTGAACAATGATGAGAAGTGGCAGACAGAATTTGCCACAATTGGACAAGAAGTGGGTGAAGCTACACCTCCACCCACCCTACCCGAGAGAGAGGCAGAGGCAGTAAGAGAGATTAGACTTGTGTTAGCTGGAATTTTGAAGACTTGGTGTCAAATTGCTTTTTTCCAATCATCATGAAATAATGATGAATCTATAAGAATATGTTTTTCTTGATATAAGTGGTGGAAATAAGAATGTTACGTAATGATCAAACAATTGGATGAACATGATGGATTATTGTACGATGGTAGACAAGAAAAAAGGCAGTGACGCAATCAGAATAAACAATCTCATATTGCATGTGCCACCTATTTGCAAAGACAAAAAGTCGAAAGCCCTCTTTTATAGAGAAAATGCTATGCAAAATTAGTTCCTCGTTAATTGATTGTTGACCACTAGATTTATTTGTATACTCTAGAGAGCTTCGCCACATTCTTGAAAACAAAATTCTGCCACTTATCATGGTCTTGGACCAGTCTTTCAGCTGTCAGTTCAACCCTTATCTGGTTGGCCTATCTCTTTGGTGGCTGTTCTCTTGACCTTTCTTAAATGAAATCTTTTTGATATGATTTCTTTACATAGCTAGAGTCTGGTAGCCGTGAAAAACATTTACAAACCATGTTAATCTCTTTTTTCGAATGACGTTGTTAATGGATCTGTTAATATTAAGCCTCCTTCTGATGTCTGCATTTCTTAGTCTATCTCGCAAAGTTACTCCAAGATTAATTACGCTCTGCCAGTATAGGTTATGTTTTACTTGCATATAAAGCAATAAGAACTACCATTGTAAAATATTAAATTCAGGTCTTGATATATTCTTCCTGCTCCATATCTTTTCATTTAGACGTCCAATGCTAATGTCAGATGAAAATCATGGAACTACTAAGCCAAGATACCAGTCTCAATCCTTATCTGGTCGGCCTATCTCTTTGGTGGTCGTCCTCTTGATCTTTCTTAAATGAAATCTTGATATGATTTCCTTACATAGCTGGAGACTGGTAGCCTGGAAACATGTCTAAACCACATTAATCTCTTTTTTTCGAATTAAGTTGTTGATGGATTAAGCCATTTTCTAATATCTGCATTTCTTTTCTATCTTACAAAGTTTCTCCAAGGATAGTTCTTAAATATTTCAAAGATGGCAGACCACTGACGGAGATGGATACTGGTGACGACAAGCTTAAAGTAGTAACAGAATTTTTTTTACCTGCTGCCATCAGGTGGAGGCTGTAATCTTGCGGCAGCTACACGCTGCAAGTCTGTCTGGAGACAGAATTGGTAGCAGTTCTCTAAACTAACAAAACAAACACCTGCCAATAACTACGAGAGGTGGTGTATACTCCTCATATGTCAGAAATGTGCTAATGTAGGACTCCAAAACTTGGGCTGGTACACTAAAGAAACTGCATCATAATGACAAGGCGATTGTCCGATGGATCTGTTTGGTGAAGCCTGAACAAAGCATACCTTTTGAATCTCTGCTCGCACAAGTCAACTTGAAAAGCCTCACGAACATCATACAGAAGAGCAGACTGCGTTAGTTGTGGCACATTGAGTGCAGCAATGGCTGGATTGCTAAAGCCCGACAGTTGAATGTGCCAGCAGAGAAGACCACCACTGACAGAACCAAGTTGTCTTGGGAGGACGTGGTCAAACGTGATAATAAAGCCATGGGTATGGATTCTGTCAGGCCTCACAAAAAAACAAGAACGGAGAGGTAAACTTAGATCTAGACTAGACAATCAGGCCCCATCCTAATCAGAGGATTAATTGTGGCCTGATTTGACAAATAAACCGGTTGTTGATGATGATGATGATGATGATGATGATGATGATGATGATGATGATGATGATGATGATGATGAAACAACAACTTTAGTTTCCTCTAATGTTCTGCCAGGTTTCACTTGCATATGCAACAATAGGAACTATCAATCGTTGCTATTTAAATAAAAGCTGATTGCTATGAACAGCCAGAAAGTTGATGTCCAGTTTCAGTGTTAACTGAATGCATTTTTAATTTCTATCTGCAATACAATAACAGGAAAAACAAGAACAGATATTTTAACGATGCATATGATGAAAATGCTATTTCAAATTTAAGTGTGGCAGAATGACCGACGGACAGAACCTTTTTTTAGAGATGCATAGACATTGCTGAAGATACTATTTCAAACTTAAGTATCATCATCATCATTAACTGGTTTATTTGTTGAATCAGGCCACAATTAATCCTTTGATGTCTAGTCTCGATCTAAGTCTTCCGTTCCATTCTTGTCTTTGGTGAGGCCTGAGGAGATCCATACCATGGCTTTCCTATCATGTTTGACCACGTCCTCCCAAGACAACTTGGGTCTGCTGGTGGGGGTCTTCTCTGCTATGACAGACCAATGAAAATGTTATTTCAAAGATAAGCATGACAGACCGGCGAAAATACTATTTCAAACATAAGCATGACAGAGCGGCAAAAATACTATTTCAAATATAAGTATGAGGGAGTTTTTAAACTCCCTCATACTTATATATATATATAAAATGAAATTTCAAACAAAATGGAATATTTAGTATATGGAATAGTGGATAAGCCTGACAACAGACTCATAAAAATAAGGCCACAAATATACAGAACCAAGATATTTCAGACGACCATAATCATTTGGTGTAGTTTTATACAACAAAAAAAAATGCTATTTTAAACTTAAGCCAACAAAAATAGTTATTTCAAACTTAGGAATCACAAACCGACAAAAAATGCTATTTCAAACTTAAGCATGACCGAGGAGAAAAGAAAAATGAAATAAAATGAAGAAAAGAAATGCAAAACAAATAAATGTACCTTTCTGATGAACTGTACTTTTGCCATTTCACTATAGCCAATCATCGATTCTGGTGAGCAGACCTTGACAAAAGGTAAGTCAGAATTGGCCATCAAATAAGCACCGAGGGCAGATTTACCGGCTCCAGGGGGACCTGTAAAGGAAAAGGACACAAAAGCAAATAAAAAACACATTTGAAAACATATATTGGACGTTATCTTATTTATTTACTTTTTTCATAATTTATAGTTTAAATTCTATACAGTTTTCTTTCTTTTATGTCAAAATCTTTCAATATCCAGTTGAGAGTTGGAAAGATACATGGCCAAAACTGAGAGACAGATTTGAATAAAAGTGTTTTACAAAAAATATCCGGCTCATAAGAAGCTAATTTGAGCTAAATCAAAGGTTCAATTTTGCTTTGACACAGTGAGTGTGAAGTCCATTCAGGATCACACCTACTGATGAGATGATTACCAAAAAGTTCCCCATATCATTGAACGACGATGAAACTTGGGAGATAACTCAAACATACTGAAGTTTATTTGTATCAAATATGGTTGAATTGCAGAAAGAATTGTGAATTTTATTAACGATTCCATGGGTGACTTTTTTTGAAGAAGGGAGGGTCACCCTGTACTTTAAAATGTTTTAGGATCAAATAGATTTGAGGAACCCAACCAAAATGATACATTTTTCATAACACCACTTAAATTAAAAAAAAAAAAAAAATTTTCTGATTGAATTATAAACAAAACAATATACACACATTTTTAACTTTGCCTTCACAAATTTTTTTTTATTAAAAAATGTTTTATTTACAAAAAGCTTTACTAATAACCTAAAAAAAATACATAGTTTTAAAGAAAAATGTATAAGCAAATGAAACAAATATAAAAAAAATTAAATAAAAGGATGTTGTGCATGAGATTAAATTAAATGTTTTACATATAACATTTAGTATGTATTAAGAAATTATTAAAAAAAATATTAATTTATCATCATTAAATGTAATGTTTTACAATATTTTTTAATATTTAAAAAAATATTGGATTGTATTAAAACGTTTTTAATATTGGATTTTTTGCTATAGAAATCTTTAATTTATCATAAGCGATAAAACCAAAAGGCAAAAGTAAACAATTACTTTGAAGACATTTCTCTTGATCATTTTTTTTTTAAAATAAAATTCTTTTGTTTTGTTTACAAAATAACTGGAAATAAAAAAATGGTATCAAAGCAAAAGTGAACCTTTAATTTAATGTGTATTCTTCCAAATATCCAATAATAAATGTATTTTTTTCCATTTTTTTTATTTTAAATTCTTGTTTGTGGCAATGCATTAGAAACTATGCTGTATTAGAATAGCATGAAACGACTTGTCACACATTTCAGAGTGAGGCCCTGCCAAAAAAACATTGTAGCCTTAACAACATAAAAAATTAAATTATAAATCAACAAATTAATTCAAATGATATTCACGTTTGAGTATCATAAGAATCCGTTTAAAAACAATGACAAAGAAATAAAACTTATAAGCAACAATTTCGAAACTTAATTTTTTTACGATATCAGGAATGTCAATCTCACACAAAAGTTCATGTTCGATGCTTATTAATGTTAAATTATTTAGTCTGTCTTGTCCGATGGTGTTTTTCTTTTCATTCTTGATTCTCTTCAACTTTGAACAAAGATCTTTCTTTACTACAATTGGTTACCATAAGTGAACAATTTCTACATTTGCAAAAACATAATTCTAAATGATGACTTTTGTCTGTGAAGAGATGATAGAATTGAAATTCTAAGGTGTCTTTTATGGGATCTCTGAGAAATGCAATTTCACTTTTTGAGTAATGCTGAGAAGTGAGCCAAATTTTGACAAAGACATTCTTCTAAATCGTCAGGATATAATGAAACAAGATTTCTGTTCTTGAATTTCTGAAGACACAAGGCCTGGGGCGCCATCCGCAATAGAATAGAAACTTGACTTACCATGTAATAACGATGTAAGAAGTGGTGTCTTTGTGCTGTTCTTGATCTGGGAGATGAGGAGTTTACCATCAGTGAGCACCTGCTGGACACTCTCACCCCATTCAATAATACCATTAGGAAAGAAGGACTTAAAGTTGAAATCACTTCGACCAAATGCCTAAAAGAGAGAGAAAAAAAAAAAAAACAAATATTTAATTTCTGAAATATTAACATTAACAATTTTTTTTTATCAAAAAGAAAAGGTGAGTAATAAACCACGTTAAAAATACCACTAGTGTAGAAAACATTAATAAACTGAATGAATTAAAAAATAAATGGTAAAAGAACGAACATAGAACATTTTTAGGGTCTATCTGATGAACTATTTAACAGAGTTTTATCTGTAGTTTCCTATTTTACATTCTGTGATATATATAAATAATAAATGATAATAACATGTACTTACCTCAACTCTTTACTGCTGTTTCACAGCATTACCGATCACCAGAAGTGTACCTCACTGTCTCTAATGTCTGGATTAATGAATTAAAGACCAGTCAGTGACACTTCTGATGATCGGTAATGCTGTGAAACTGCAATGAATAATTTTTATTATCATTTATTATTTATATAACTTTATCCAATAGGATATTGAGCCCTTTGTTTGTCCAAGATCTCTTGTCTTAATTTGGTTGTGTTCTGATTTTGAGAGATTGGTTTTCTTCTTATATATGTATAAGATTAATGTAAGGATAAAATTTGACATAATGTAAAGGAAAATAAGTGGACAAACCGAAAAAAATAAAAAATAAATAAAAATTAAAAACAAAAATGAAAAACACATCAGTAGACAAATATTTAGTTTCTTTAATAAGAGAAACTTTTCTGAAAGTTATGTTTTTGTGATTATTTTGAAAATTGAAATAATTATTAATCAAAATAAGAGATGCCCTAAATCATCTTCAAGATACAAAACAAATATATATTTTTGACAAATAAAACTAAACTCTATTAAAGAAGACACTAGTCTAATACATGAAACAATAACAAAAGTAGATTTTATTTACTTGCTTACTCCTCAAAGTAAGATGTGGCACAAGGCCAGAAGGCAGAGATTGTTAGATCCACCTGAGCGTACTCTGGCTGGATACAAAACTTGCCAAGAACAGAACCATCGGCAGTCCCCAGTAGGGGTAACTCATAAACCAACCCCTCCTCAAAGAGAAGAGGTACTGTATGGGAGGGTGTGCACCCTAGGACCTAGGACCGTACCACATCCCGACAAGGTAGGGTCTGATATTGCCAAGGCAGTTCCGACCCTGTCGGATTGAGTGCTGAGAACAGAGCCTTGCCGAGTATACAAACAGCCAAAGGGAAGTCATTATTAGCATGTTACATACATACCAAGGAAAATCAAGTTGGTTATTAGAAACTTTTCGATTTTTTTTCTGCAAACTTCCAACAATACTTACTGGTTTAATGTCGTCAAGGGAACTGAGAAAATCATCCTGTGTAATTTGGACTTTTTCTGCATCTTCAGTTGCTAATTCAATTTGGGCTGAACCCTGAAAAACAAAGCAATAATTACATTAATTTCTAATTCATCCACAGTTGAAAAATGTTCCTAAATATTCGCTCAGCCATGTTGGCCTTAATATACAACCATTTTTCCCTATGCAAGTAGGCAACTGAGGACCCACCCCCCACCAAAAAAAAGAAACCATCAATTCTTTCGCTAAACATTTGTTTAGCAAAAAAATTGATGTATTTTCTGAAAATAAGATAATTCAGAAATCTAATAACAGAATTATCTTATGTAAAAATGGTCGTTTGCTTCATCTTTTTGTTGTTTATGTTTTACTCGTACAGGTTTTAAAATAATTTTTTTTTTAAATCAAACATATAAAGCTAACTTGTAGGATTTTCAGAGTCAGACCCTAATAGCATTTAAGCCGACAAACCAAACTTTGCTTCTGACTAATCAATTTTTATTTGTTATTGTTGTACTATGTTATTGGCAATATAATGACATACTTCGCTACAATTTATTTCAGAAATTATTTAATCCAGCCAAGACAACTGGTAATATGAAACAGTTTAAAATAAAAACCAGCAAGGGGATAACTCACATTTTAAATGGAAGAATATAATAATTGTCTACCTTACAACTAAAATTGTATTTCGTTTTCTGTATAGGTTAAAAATGTGCAAACAAATAAAAATCAAGAAGACTTTACCGCATCGTATATAGTGTTACATACTGAGACTTTCATAGAAATATGATTTCATAGGTTAAATCTTGCAATTAAACTTTCCATTTAAGAAATAGATACAAATTCTCCTGTCCTTAACAAGATATCAAATTACCCCAAAGTACCAACCCTTCTGTTTACAAAAGAAAGAGAATTAACATTCTTTGCCCATCCCTAAGATTCGGCCCCTGCTTTGAGACCATCTTCTGGGAAAGGAAATTTTAACACTTTCACATGAAAAGAACTTGACTATCACAAGACAACACAGCAAAGAAATATACTTTACACTTGGGTGATCCCCTTCCTAAAACGGGATCATCTTGACCTTCCTCATTGACATCAAAAGTCATCACCGGAATGGTATGCCTGGTATCACATAACCACCACTGACAAGAAGTCAGCAGGTTTCCCTAACGTTGCCCATATATTCAGATGTCCGAAAATGAATTGATAGTTAGAGTTTTTTGCCTGACAATCCCAGTTTTGCTGCAAAGAATTAACTTTCCAAAACCAAAAACATCTTCCATAAATTCCTCGTACATTATCACCTCAGACAAACTGCATGTCTTTCAGCCAAAGACTGGAGCCGAGATTCGAGAAATATTTATTTGTGCCGAGATTGTCATTCTCCGACAGATGTATCTACGGAAATCATTTTATCTCCTCTTCGATCAAAGGAACATCAATTTCTGAATCAACCACTGACATTTCTTCCCTAAAGCTAAGTAATCTTTGAGTAATTTCGATTCCCCAAAACATTTGTTTCACCCATTTCAAGACATTTTTATTTCCCATACACATGCTATGTTTATGAACTTGTTCTGCACCCCCCCCCAACCAGAACATTGTTTTCTTCAGACCCATTAATTGATATCTTTGCAGCTTTGTCATCCCTAATAAACTATATTTATCCCAAACCAATTCTATTTTTGTCCCCAACATTATCTTGTTTGTTCCCTGTTTTTATTTAGTTCACATCCTCACTAATAAAGCACATATTTTTATACAATCCCTTGTGTTATTGATGTTCCTGTTGTGTTTATTGTTATCATCTCTAAAAACTCAAAGCAGAGTTCAGGAACACATAATCAATTTTTTTATTCCCATTTGAATCCCGGAAAATATTTTGTTTACGCCTGGTATTAACATGTTTCCTGGTGTCATAGCCGGTCATTAACAAAATATATATATATATATATATATATATATATATATATATATAAAAAAACCAACAAATTTATAACTTGTTAAAATAGAATTATGCAATTAAAAAAAAAGAAGAAATAAATTCTTCACAGTAATGAATTTTTTGCATTGTACCAGCTCACAAATTCCAAAGACAAAAACATCAAAACATCCCATAATATCATAATCCTTCATTTAAATATACGTTTAAAATTAAATCTCGATATGATTTGCAAGTGCAATAGCTTATTAGGTATGATCTTGGAGTCAGCTAGAACTCCATATGTTGGATAATGTAGTGATATTGGACTTTGAGTATGTAAAAACAATGTTAAGAATGGTATTTTACATAAGGATAGATTAAGTAAGAAAGTGGAAAATTCCATTAGAAGTTTAAAGTTTTAGAATTAGGATTATGTGGCAGAATGTGACGTCATGGGAGGAAGTATGTGGCAGAAAAGCTAGAGAGTTCCTGAATTTTGGAAATTAGACGTCAAAGTGATCGGACAAGTTTTTGAGTTTTCATCCACCCTACGGAGGATGGAAGGAGAAGATGCAGTCCATCATGATGTACTTGTAACAAATTACTGTAAGAAGAAAATCAAATCCGGAGAAAATAATGGAGTAAATTTTTTTCTTTTTAATTGATTCTATTGTTCTAGCCACGAAGAGAGTAAAGAAGAAAGGGACAATATCTATACAACTGCTACTGTCACCACTACTGAGAACATCGCTATCCAATAAGCCTACTACTATAGATCTATGAGAGAGACAAACAGCTGTTTCTGTCGACGAAGAAGTCACGGATAATCCGTGAGGACTGAAGTACACCCACACACACATTATCTATATATTAATACGATAGCATGTGTGTTCGTGTGTCACGCTTACGTCAAAAGCTCTGCGCATGCGTGCCGCACCTAGATTTGGAAAAGCATTCAAGTCACTTAATTTTCGTAATATTTTCGAGTATTTCCCTTTGGCGCAACGGTTAGCGACGTAGGATTTTGACGTCAGCCCGACTGGTTTACAGTTCGATCCCAACCAACCTCTAAGATTTTTTTTTTCTACATTGAAGGGAGGTAGGGAGGGGACGACCGGGAAGACACATATTAATAAAATAGCGTGTGTGTTATTTTGTGTGTCACGCTTACATCAAAAGCAACGACCTTCTGAATCTTTGTATGCTACTCATGAATTGGATCCAAATTTAATTTAATCTAAAGCATTTACAAAGTAAGGTTTAGTTGTCGAAATCGGAATTAATGATCGATCAAATCAAGAAAAAAGTCTGACGGACGGACACAAAACCGCTTTTATTTATTAGACAACATCCTCTGGAATATTGAAAACATAATTTCGTGTAATTTACACGGGTCCCACTAGTGCTATATTAATAACTGATTGGTCAGCTTGATCATGTGACATGGAAGAGATTTGAGATCAAGCTAGTTGTTGTCTGAATTTTAGTGAAGTTAGATCATCATTTAAGGTCCGGTGAAATTAAGATGCTTAGACTCTGAAGATAGTTCAGAAACCACTCATGGTTAAGGAAATTGATATCCATTAGCGTAAGTTAAATAAAATATATTGTAAGTGAAATTCATTGTTATCGTGTTTTTCATCAATATAACAGCCACCCAAGGAAAGTATCAAAAGAACATATTCAACCCTTTGATATTTATGTTTCAGAATTTTTCACATGAGGATTGACAATTTGTATTATTTGGATGTTGTTCTCACAACGTTTTGACTGATGTAACCTATGACCTTCTTCAGGTGTGTCTTCTTGAACTCAGGAATCTTTATGTCGAACTTGAGTTCAGTTTGAAATTCCGCACAGTTCGACATACAGATTACCCGAGTTCGACAAGACGCACCTGAGGAACGTTGGAGGTTACATCGGACGAAACATTGTGAGAATAACATCTAAGATGAGAACAGTAGTCCGAATAATACAGATTCACCCCTGACCTGTAAAACGCGGGGAATACAATACGGCACCCATTCATAAATATACAGCAAAAACATCATATTTTATGTAAAAAGCATAACACAATAGAGTGAAATTTGCTTTGTTCTTTTTGTTTTTTTTATTCATTTTCTTTCTTTCTTTCATCTCACTTTAATTACATCTTAATAAAAAGGAAAGAAAAAGAGGACAACTCAGCTTTTCGTTAAAAATCCAGAATCAGACGCACCCATACCGACTCACACACATATTTAAGTGTATGTCTGTATTTAAAAAGGAGCAACTTACCTTGATAAGACTGTTCATTGCAGTGGACACGGCACAGCGGACAAGACCTTCCAATTCAGCACCGCTGAAATTCTTGGTTTTTGCTCCTAGTTCTTTCAGGTCGACAGTTTCATGAAGTAAGTTGCTTTCTCTCATCGACTTTGTGTGAATCTTCAAAATGTCCACGCGGCCTTTTTCATCCGGAAGACCTGAACAAAACATGTAGATATAAACTGCCACAATGAAAAACTAAACCATACAATTAGATTTGTTTGTTTTTTAATATGGAGTTAAAATTAAGGTCAGTTTTTAATGAGAGGAAAATCCAGCTCCACAAAATGAGCACTCTGGATTGGGATAAAACTAAAAATTGCCTGAGTCTAGGATTTCTCCTTCGCTGACTGAGGACAGAAAGGATTAAAAGTTATCCGTTGTCATATTGATTTAAGTTCATTTCAATTAGAATCGATCTAGCAGAAGAGGTAACAATATTATAAAATCCGTTAAAGAAACGAATCTATGAAGATAATCGTGCTATAAAAAACTCTGATACCTCAAATGCGTTATGCACCCACATGATTTCTTGTTGTCATCATTTCAATACAGAAAGTGCAATTTTAATAAAACATATACACGACACTAAACTTCGTCGTCTCATAGAATCATGTTTAATTCTACGTCATAACCACACAATCATCCAAAGACAAGGATTTTATAACATTGCTACCTCTTCTGCTAGATCGATTCTAATTGAAATGAACTTAAATCAATATGACAACGGATAACTTTTAATCCTTTTTCCTCCTCCTCCTTTATTGTTTAACTCCTTGGTCATTAATTTCAAATTACTATTAATCTACGCTACCCACTATCAGCGTTTCCAACTGGTAGAAATACCAAATACAAATACTGTATGTGTGTATATATATATCCATACATACACACATGGTATAAAGATGATCAGAAAATCTTTTTGTTAAAAAGGCTTCATTCATTTCATCTGGTATATATAGCTTCTTCAGATATACAAAAACCAAAAGGAAATAAGGGAAGATAATAGACAGGGAAAAGAAAGAGAATGAAAAAGCAATTTTTCCTGCCTTCTACTATCTCTTTTGTTTTTCTACATCTTTCGTCTCAGCTTTTTCGTTCCCCTGTCAAGAATTATTCCTTATTCTGAAGAAGGTATATAATATACTGTATTCAACTGTTTTTCATTGTAAAATAAACCAAAAATGATCACAAGAACTCACCAATTTCCATCTGCACTTCCATACGACCAGGTCGTGTAAGGGCATCATCAATCAAATCTCGCCTGTTTGTCATACCTGGAAAAAATTAAGGAAAAAAAATCAGATTGCAATGGAGGTAGAGGGTAAAAGTCAGTAATTATTTATTAACTAATTGAAGTTTTTTTTTCTAATAGCTTAATATATTTTTGGAACAAGTTGTCAGATCAGTTTGTTTTCTTTAAACAGATTTAGGATTCTGAGTTTTTCATCCGACTTGTAAGCTCAATTATTCAGTAATCTCTAAAATAGAGTTAATAATATTGTATTGTATTGTATATAGCCATGTCTGCTTCCCCAAATTTGACGGCATATCTTTAAACAATCAGTATAACAAAAGTGAACATATGTGTGTCTGAGGAAAGAATAATCACATATGCAAACTTAAATTTTATGAGTAAAGAAGGAGGGGCTTAATCTAAAAAATATCTGATAATAATAAAAAAGAAAGGAAATAATTTCTTTCACTTCTAATATACAGGGTCGGGCAGATAAATTGGAACTAATTTAAAATGCTAATATCTTTTTTATTTTTGATCATATGATTACGTTTTTTTTTACTAAGGATCCTTAAACACTTTATTGCAAGATAGCATAATTATATTTACTCAAATTTGTTTTAATATGGCGGAATTAGCACGAAGAATAACTATATGCGAAATGAGACGCGCCGGGAGTTCTCCTTCGGACATTGTTAAGAGCACTGGCTATGCAAAAACGACTGTCTATCGGGTTGTGGCTAATTTCGATGTCGAGTGTAAGGTTGAGAGAAGTCGGCACAGTACTCGTAGTGATCGAAAGCGTGCAAACACTTTCCTGGTGGGGCTAAAAAGGTCGATAAAGGCAGACCCAAGTCAGTCGATGTCGAAACTGGCAAAAAAACGCAATGTGAGTCGCAGAACTATCAGCAGAGCAATCAACGAAGATCTTGGGATGAAGTCCTACGTTAGGAGACGCCATAATCTCCTCACTGCCCGTTCAAAAGCTATCAGAGTTGAAAGATGCCCCAAGCTTATCAACCATCTGAAACACAAACGAGGACATGTGCGCATTTTTATTGATGAGAAAAGGTTCATCGTGGATGAGGTTCCAAATCGCCAGAACACTCGAGTTATTGCCCGTGACCCTTCGGAAGTTCCTCCTGTGATGCAGAGCAAAAATCCTGCTTCTGTGATGGTTTTTGCCGCCGTGGCAAGTGATGGAAAGGTGAAGCCTCCTCATTTCATCGAAGCGGGTCTTAAAATCAACACAGCGGAGTATTTGAACATTCTTAATAATGTTTTATTGCCTTGGATCCGTAGAAACTACAACCCTACGAAAGTCATGCTCATCCAAGACTCGGCACCAGTGCATGGATACAGGAAAGTCCAAGATTTCATGAAGGAGAATCTTCCCTTGTTTGTTCCGAAGGATATTTGGCCCAGCAGCTCTCCAGATCTAAATGTTTGCGACTATTATCTATTCGGCGTCGTTGAGGGACAGACTAATGTCAATCCACAACCAAATACAAACTCATTGAAGACAGCCATTCAACGAGCATTTCGCAATCTCGATCCCAATAAAATAAAGAGGAGCTGTTCACGGTTTCGTCAAAGAATCTCCAAAATAATTGATGCAAAGGGTGCTCATATTGAATTTTTTTGTTCAATAGACTGTAATAATTAAATAAATAAATGTTAAAATGATATCTTTCCATATTTAATCCTTTAAATTATGAATTTTGTAAAAATAAAAAAAAGTACCAATTTAGCTGCCCGACCCTGTAGACACAAAAATATTCCCTTATTATTATTAAAACAGAATGAAGGAATGAATGAAGAGAGAGAGAGAGAGGAAGAGGGAGGGAGAGGGAGAGAGAGAGAGAGAGGGAGAGAGAGAGGGAGAGAGAGAGAGGGAGAGAGAAAGAGGGAGAGAGAGAGAGGGAGAGAGAAAGAGAAAGAGAGAGAGAAAGAGAGAGAGAGAGAAAGAGAGAGAGAGAGAGAGAAAGAGAGAGAGGGAGAGAGAGAGAGAGGGAGAGAGAGAGAGAGAAAGAGAGAGAGAGAGAGAGAGAGAGAGAGAGAGAGAGAGAGAGAGAGAGAGAGAGAGAGAGAGAGAGAGAGTTTTGTCTTTTTTCTTTTTTTTATGTTTTACTTTGGTTCACCCCAAACAAGGCATATTGCCAAGAACGTAAGAGGCTACTGTGAATTAGGGACCAGATTTATAGGGAAGAGGGGATCCTAAGTGGGGAGTTGTGCAGCAAAATATTTGTTCACATTACATTTTAATTTCTGCATATTTGTACCGGCGGGGGAGCAGGGAGGAAATTCTAAAGACAAGCAGTTCGAGGAAAGAAGCTATTGAGTAGAATGTTTCCTGTCATTTGCAGACCTCTATAGTGAAGGGGTGGAACTTTGCTGCTTGTCTGATTTGTCCGGGGTATTTACGTTGAATGGGATAGAAGTGCAGTAAGTTCGTCAGAGCAAATTCTGTGGAAGTACTGGTAAAACAAGCACAGAGATATAACTTTGCGGTGATGCGACAGGGGCTGGAGTTTGATAGACAGTGTGAGACCTATTAGGTTAGAGATTCTTTTTTGCACCCTGTCAAAGAGGGAGAGACTAGTGGTTGGTGCACCAGCCCATATATGACAATAATACTTCATGTATGGGTTTTATAGATATAGGATACTGGCAGGTGTGAAAAGTTTTCTTAACCTGATAGAAGGAGCCAACCTTCTTTGCAGCAGACTTGGCAGTATCTTCTATGTATTTATTCCAATTCATGTTACCTGTTAGGTCGGTGGTTGAAAATGTTTCTTATGATTGTTAAAGAAAAGGAACTTTGTCTTAGTAGCATTAAATGTAACCATCCATTTTAGGCCCCATTTTACTACAGACTGGAGGTCATTTTCTAAGGACCCAGCCATTGCTTTGGATATGCGTTCATTCAATTTGCCTGCATGTTGAGAATAGTGTATGGTGTTATCAGAAAACATATCCATCTCAGACACGATTGCATCAGGGTGGTCATTTATGAAAATCAGGAATAATAAAGGTTCAAGTATCAACCCCTGGATCACACTCGCATTAATGTGATGTTGTTTGGATGTACGGCCATTGAGGACGATCTGGATCTTTCGTTTAGCTAAGAAGGATCTGATTATATTAAAAATTCTTCTAGTAATACCGTATGAATTAATTTTCCTGAGAAGACAATCATGCCAGACCTTGTCAAAGGCTTTAGATATATAAAGCACTACCGCCCTAGCTTCACCTGCCTTATCCAGTGTATGGTATATACCATAAACTGGATAAGGCAGAAATGACTGTTAGGATATCCGCTGTAGAACGGGATTACCTAAATCGATTAGTTTTGTTTTCTTTTCTTATTGATAGATAAATAAAGATGGAGAGAATGAGAGGTAGTTTTGTCTTCTTTTTCTTGATTAGTTTCGTTTTAATGATTTCAAGTAGTGAATAGGAATTAAATTGTGAAGCGATAGCGAGCGAGTGAAATATGCTAGTATATAATGTTTAGTTTTGAGCAGTAAGCATAGAAAAAACAAATAAACAAAAAAATTTAATTAATAATTTAGACTTACCAATGACAAGAATATTGTTCAACTGTTCCACACCATCAATTTTAGTAAGAAGCTGGTTCACTACTGTATCATGTACACCAGTACCACCACCCTAATAAAGAACAATGTTAACCACTGGATACAGAGAACATACTTTGTGGGATGGATACACCGTTTGCTACTTTCTTATACAGTATATTAAAAAGAAAAAAATCTATGTATTAATATGTTAACATGTGAAAGACTAAATGCATTCCTTATGTCGCCCATTTTTATAGATCGGTTGAGCTCATAAATTCTTTTTTTGAAGGGACGCCGAGTTTCATCAATCTTGTAACGACTGCAACAAAATATACATAGATGAAACTCAGTGTCCTCTAAAAAGAATAAAGAAAAGAATTTATGAGCACAACAAATCCATAAAAAATAAGTGACACTAAGGATGCATTAGTTTCACACATGTTAAGTTTCAATCACAAATTTAATATTCACATATTAATATGTATAATTTAAATAATGGAATTTTTATAGATTCTTTATAGAGAACTTGTGCAGGGAAAACGTCTTACAGACCACATCTTTGATTCAAGGATGTATGTAAGAGGGACCTAAAAGCCTTGAACATTGACCAGAACAACTTGGAGACAGACTATGCAAAAAGGTCACTCCAAGGTACACCCAATGTTGTACCAGAATAAAGATCTAGAGAGCAACTCCATAGTCTTCTGAGATTGAAGGATGCCTATTACTATATAGGAAAAAAAATTTATATATTAATATGTACAACTAATTTAAACTATGGGATCTCCAAATGTATAACGTTTCAAAAAAGGTTGACAACTGCTAGCAGAAATCAACTTTTTCTGGTTTCAAAAAGAATGTCTTTTTTTTAATTAGCAGATGACTCACATGGTAAATAAATTAAAAGTATCTACATCCTGTGAGTGGATATATCTGCATGCTTAGGATGCATATATTTGCTAGCAAGCAATAATGATGCCAATTACAGACAAGGAAGAAGAAAAATAAAGTAGAAATTAAATAATAGAAAAAGAAAAACTTACGACACTGCCTCTCTGTTTGCAAATAGCATCGATTTCATCAAAGATAATAATATGAAGTTTGCTATTTCGTCCACGCTGAAAATAAAAATAAAACAAATCTGTTCAAGAGAAAATACTGAAATATAAGGATTTGCATACTCAATAGATTAATCTCTAATAATAAGATAGATTAGTTGGGAAGTCAATTTCTAAAAACCGTTCAACACATGCCCGCATGTAAAACAGACAGTTAAACTGAATATAATCATGAATAAATATGAATATGCGTTGTGTCTCGGTGTCAATATCTTTATAAAGTTAGATATATATATAATATATATATATTTATATATTTTTGTTTTATTTTACTTCAGTCGAAGTTCTCAGAAATCAAAGGGCCCCTTCCTGGGGCTAACACTTGATCTCTATATGAGATACATAGATATTCGAATATTCTATTAAAGTTCTCCTTTACCTGTCAAATGTTGAGTTAGTAAAGAAATGAAGAACATTAATTTTCCTCTCCCCAATTGACCAGTTAACTATGTTACAGTATATCTTTTTTGTGATCTCTTGGTCTTACCGGATTCCAGGACAAGAATTCATCTAGTCTGGTGGAGTATCCAGCTAAGTATTGTTACTTGAGGTAACATTACTTGGAGAAGGTACACAATTCCTCGCATGAGCCAGCATATATCTGTGTCGAGGGGATCTTATTTGGGCTTCGAATACTATGTTATTTTGAATATTTGGTCAAGGTTTACTTGTAGGGTGAAGTATCCTCATATTAGGTTGTCCTGACAAACCTTTGTACAGATAGACCGAAGACATTCGAGGATGGTGTCTAGTAGGTAATTCAAACATGTGTGTGTGTGTGTGTGTGTGTGTGTGTAGGACAATCTCCTAAACAGAGCATTATAAATTTTGGATATATATTCTAAAAATACATTGAGTAGCATGAGCACATTATTTTTTTTTGTAAATGTTAACATTTAGGGGGGTGCATATGTTTTTGTTTTTTTTTAAATTGTTAATTTTTTTTATGAACCAATCATTATGAATTTTACAATATATATTTTCGGCAACCCAGTGAGTAACATGGGCACATTATTTTTTTGTAAATTTTACCATTTAGGGATACACCCACACAAACTTGCATCCACGCTTAAATACTTTTAAAATAAGTTAGATACAAAAAATTTAATAGAGAAAAGAATTGCTCTACATGAAATTTTGAGTTATATTAAGTAATATTAATTATTTAATTATAGTTTTAGAATTTAATGAAAACATTAATTTGAAATAAATACAAATGCTACCCATGGAATCAGTAATAAATTCACAATCCTTTCTGCAACCCAGGCATTTTTGGTACAAATAGACTTTAATCTGTGTCTTTGTTTTATTGCTGTTCAATGATATGGGGAGGGGGGAACTTTGGTGTTCATCTCATCAGTAGGAGGTGTGATCCTGCATGGACTTCACACTCACCCAACCTTAATGTCTTAGAGTTTTATCTCTGGGTTTATCTCAAAGATAATGTCTATCAAAACAATACCCAGATTATTCCTGAACTTAAGAGGTCATCAGAGAGTTATTGACAGTTTTTCATGTCATATCTAGGTGTGCTTATCATTGAAGGATAAATCCTTCTAGACTGAGGCAATTTAAATTTTTGTCCCAATCCAGAATGCCTTTTTTGGGTAAGTTGAATTTTCCTCACATTAAAAAAATGGACCTTGTGTCTAACTCTGCCCTTGTGGGGAGGTAAGTAAATAGGGTATCTGTATGAAACTACAGTGGCACAAAATACTCGCCATTTTGATGCTTGGGTGCTTTATGAACCTTATTTTCGATCCTTTGTGCATTTAATGGTAAAATACTGACTGTTTTGTACTGCTACAGTCTAATACAGAGGCAAGTAAAATCGTAACATGATGCAATAAGTAAAATTTAAAATGAAAAAAAGAAAAGAAAACACAAAAAATTACTTGTTTGTTATCGAAATGCACAGATATTTTTATAATTTATTGGCGTATGTCCTTGGTTTTATATTAAACTACATCAAGTGTCAGGGGGATTTGTGAAGTCAACCCCTGAGTTGCCATTACTCACAGATCAACACTGACGGGAAGATGTGACACAATATTGAAAGGTAGGAATCGAAAAGCCAACACACAAGAGGAGTATGCACTCTGGCCCACAAAAAATGCCTGAGCAGCCCCGTCGACATTCTCCACTAGGGACACCTCAGGCTATTAGAAATAAACTAATCTTTTCTCAAAACACAAGGTAAAGCCTGGGAGAGGTGACCTCCTAGAAGGCACAGAATCATACGTCAGTCTGACAGAAGCAAGACCATCATCTACTCAAAAATGGCCCAGATGCTGCTGACTGTCGAAGACGTATCCTCAACTGGTATGAAGAACACCTACTCAGGCTTACCTGTAAGAGTTTCGTCTCTGGGTTAAATAGAATCTCTTCTGTGTATGATATGAAACTACATTTTTACTTTGGAATTCCCTTCGTGCTTCTCTAACTGTTCCAACATGTATAAATTTAAATGTTATGTGAACAAACATCTTGCTGCCAAACTCCTCACCCATGTTGCCCTTGTATAAATCTGGCCTCAGTCATAGTAGCCCCTTATGCTTCAGTGGCACTATGCCTTGTCTGAGATTCCAATTTGTTTTCCCCCCAGATATCAAACTGTCCAATTTGTTTTCCCCCCAGATATATCAAACTGTCCAATTTGTTTTCCCCCCAGATATCAAAATGTCCAATTGACTTTTTCTCCTGGTGTCAAATTGTCAAATTGACTTTTTCTCCTGGTGTCAAACTGTCCAATTTGCTTTCTCTCCTGGTGTCAAACTGTCCAATTGGCTTTCTCGGCTGGTGTCAAATTGTCCAATTTGCTTTCTCGGCTGGTGTCAAACTGTCCAATTTGCTTTCTCTCCTGGTGTCAAACTGTCCAATTGGCTTTCTCTGCTGGTGTCAAATTGTCCAATTTGCTTTCTCGGCTGGTGTCAAACTGTCCAATTTGCTTTCTTGGCTGGTGTCAAACTGTCCAATTTGCTTTCTTGGCTGGTGTTAAACTGTCCAATTTGCTTTCTCTTCTGGTGTCAAACTATCCAATTTGCTTTCTCTCCTGGTGTCAAACTGTCCAATTTACTTTCTCACCTGTTGTTAAACTGTCCAATTTACTTTCTCTCCTGGTGTCAAATTGTCCAATTTACTTTCTCTCCTGGTGTCAAACTGTCCAATATGCTTTCTTTCCTGGTGTCAAACTGTCCAATTTACTTTCTCTCCTAGTGTCAAACTGTCCCATTTGCTTTCCCGCTAGAATGAAGTGTCGCAACTTACAGCTTTTTCTTCTTCCTCCGCATCAGCAAACAACTTTCTGATATTTGCTTCAGACTCGCCAACGTATTTGTCTAAAATTTGAGGGCCATTCACAATCTTGGGTTCTGTTGCATTTAGCATCTTACCAATTTTCCTGAACAAGTAGAAAAACAAAATAGAAAGGCAAGTAATAATATAAGCGTTTATACTTATTTTTCTAAAAATATAATTTATACATTGTATGAAATAAAAATAGTAAATGCAGACAAACAAAATGTACCAATATACAGAAAAGTAAAAACAAAAAAAACATCGAAACGAGATGTCAGTGGAGAGGGGGCAAGCGAGATAGGGAGAAGAGAGATATGGGTGGAGAGAGAGAGATATGGGTGGAGATAGAGAGAGAGAGAGAGAGAGATATGGGCGGAGAGAGAGAGGGAGATATGGGCGGAGAGAGAGAGGGAGATATGGGCGGAGAGAGAGATATAGGCGGAAAGAGAGAGAGAGAGAGATATGGGCGGAGAGAAAGAGAGAGAGAGAGATATGGGCGGAGAGAGAGAGAGCGATATGGGTGGAGAGAGAGAGAGATATGGGCGGAGAGAGAGAGATATGGGCGGAGAGAGAGAGAGAGAGAGAGAGAGAGAGAGATGGGCGGAGAGAGAGAGAGATGGGCGGAGAGAGAGAGAGAGATGGGCGGAGAGAGAGAGATATGGGCGGAGAGAGAGAGATATGGGCGGAGAGAGAGAGATATGGGCGGAGAGAGAGAGAGGAACTTTGGGGTGGCTACAGTAGTGGGAAAATAGGAATGTGTGGGTAGTTAAGAAGGTAGAGAATGAAGAGGTTAGAGGAAGGAGATGTAAGGGCGATGTGTATAGAGTGAATATGAAGAAGATTTAAATAAGTTTAACTATAGTTAGAATTTGAAATAAACTTCAGAGTAGATCATTTTATAAATGGTGGGTGAAATCTGAAAGAAACAGGGGCGCTGCTTGACATGAACTTTGGATTATGGGATAAGGTTTGATTCTCAGGTTACCAACATGAACAAATGTAATTATTGAAGCTTTATTGAAATTAAATTTGTGATTAAAATTTAACATGTGCGAACACAAAGTATTTCTAGTGTCGCCTAATTTATGGATCAGTTTTGTTTCTGAGTTTTGCCAATGTAGATATTGTTACATTGTCTACATAGAATAGTGTATATACTTGCTTATTTTGGGGATTGAACCAGAGTTTTTTTTGTGTTTGTTGAAAATGTTTTTTGTTTTTTTTTCATTATGAACAAGGTAGATTTTAAAGTTTTGAAACCATATCTGGTTAAGGTAGTATAAAAATAGTTCTATTTTTGTTAACGCTCTGACTTAGGGCAAAATATTGAATCAAATCATGACCCTGTGTTAATTTGATTTATTTTTGTTCATATTTGCCATTTTTGTTTTTTTTCCTATTTCGATGTTTATTACCTGATATATATATATATATATATATAAAGGAAATATAATAAAGATAAATTTTATCTTTAAATTAATCTTATCTTGATAAGTAAATGCTCAACATACAAGATAGAGCAGCAATATAGGAAAATTAACGATGAAAATAAAAATTAGATAAAGAACAATGTTTATTAATCATCAAATAGATTAAGGAAAAGATTAAAAATTTATCTGTATATTCCTTATTTAAACTATTTGATGATTAATAAACATTGTTCTTTATCCAATTTTTATTTTCATCATTCATTTTCATATATATATATATATAAACTTTAAAAAAAATGAATACTCATTAAAAAACAAAGAAAAAGATGCATATATATCTTACCTGGCAATTAAAGTTTTGCCTGTACCTGGTGGGCCAAACAGCAAAATACCTTTCACATGGCGCACACCTTTGAAAAAAAAATTTTATTAGTTAAAATCTGAAAATGTCAGAGTAAAAAAACTATCATTTTTTTCATTTTAAAGCGAATAGTTTGTTTTGTATAAACACATTTCAAAGTTCTTATTTAGATATAAAGTTTTCCCTCCAGATGTCAAACTGTCCAATTTACTTTCTCTCCTGGCAATCAATTATGAATTATTGATCGCAAAATACATTTTTTTTATGCATTAAGGGGGTTGCCTTCATTGATGCACTGTCCTCACTGCCGATTTTGGGTGTTGCATCATATCGGCTCAAACATCAACATCAACCTGACTCTGGAAGTGTCAGGCCGCCTCCTTGAAAGCTTTGTGCTACGAACATCGACATTGCAAAAACTGAAAGTGCGACAAGCTCCACTGTTCTTATTAAGACACGTCCGACAGAGTGAGCCAATTTTACAATAAAAAATGTAAATACTTTATAACTTTACTAAGAACTAGCTAAATACCAATTCTTCAGACTGTGTTAATTGATTAATAAAATAATATTTATAAAACTAAAATGTGTAATTAGCTTGTAAAATGTTAACTAATTACTGTAGTAATAATTTATTAATGCTTAATAATAAAATTTAATTCTTTCTTTTTCTTTCTACTTATTTGAAGTTTGTAGAGTTTCTTTTTCCATTAATGTTTGATGAATAATTTATAGTAAGAAAGAATAAGGCTACGATCCAGAGAGAGATATATTGTTTTTTGAAAAAATGAAGTTTTGAGAAGAAAACCCCAAACAATTGCTCAATTCAAGTCATTTATTGAAGAAGAAAGTTTGAGAATAACTCTGGAAATGTTGGAAAATGTGATGCAATAATTTGTGAGACATTTGAAGAAATGTGTGGCAAGGAGGGGATATTCAGTTGAATGATATACATTTTAAATATATTGTTGATTTTGTATAAGGTTTGTTATCAGAAATATAGTTTTGATGATATTGAAATTTTTAAATAGATGATGACATTTTGAAGTCCCTGTATATATATATATATATATATATATATATATATATATATATATGGAAAATGAAAAACAAAAACTATTTATATATTCATCAATGTTTCGATTTAATTCAAGACTTTCTCAAGATGATTGATTTGAAGAAATAACATACAAGAACAATATTTTAAAATATGTGGAGTGTTTCAAATATTGTACTTGTATGTTATTTCTTCAAATCAATCATCTTGAGAACGTCTTGAAAAGGAAACGTTGATAAATATATAAATACTTTTGTTTTTCATTTTTTATCACGTTGGAATATTATTTCCATAATTTTCCGCATATATATAAGTTGCACTTCCTGTTTGTTTATTTGTTTGTTCAGAAACTCCTCTTATATATCATCCCACAGATAAAAAGTAATTGAATTGAATAACTGCTTTATGTATTCAAGATGGCCACCATCACTTATGCAAATTAGATTGAACTAATTTGCATATTTTGAAATTATATTGAATATGTAACAAAACTCATATGCATCAAAAAGTATCTATCATCAATAGTTCAAGCGCATCCTTAACATTTTTATATAGTGGGGTGGAGATGATACACAAAATGAACAAGCCACTGCCTCTGGTGGTGATGGCTGTCCTCATCTGGTAAAATGCTACCACCTTGTGTGCTATCTGTGGTGGAAGGGGGAACGGTAGATTTCTCACAACAAGCGAAGCCAGCACAAATCAGAGAACGCTTGGTTGTAAACAAATTTAAAAATATATCTTTTTTTTTTTTTTACTTTTGTTCACTCCAAACAAGGCATGTTGCCACTGAAGTATAAGGGGCTATTGTGATAAGGGCCAGATTTATAGAGACGCAACCATGGTAGGGAGTTGGGCAGAAAAATATTTGTTCAAATTACATTTAATTTTTGTATGTTCGGGGAAATTGGAAGCAAAGAGGGAATTCCAAAGGCAAGTGATCCGAGGAAAGAAGCTATTAGAGTAGAAAATCTTCCAGCATCTTGGGATTGCTACAGTGAAGGGGTGTGATTTTGCTGCTAATCAGATGGGTCAGGGGTATTTACATTAGGGGAGGGGGGTATAAGTGCAGTAAGTTCATCAGAGCACATTCCATCATGGAAGTACTTGTAAAACAAGCACAGGGATGCAACACTGTGGTGATGCGACAGGAGCTGGAGCTTGGCAGTCAGTGTGGGACCTATTAGGTTAGAAATTCTTTTTTGCACTCTGTCCAATAGGGAGAGGCGAGTGGTTGATGCACTAGCCCAGATGTAGTAACAGTACTCCATGTACAGGCGATCGAGACAGTCAACTAATCCATGTTACCGGCTGTGCAGATAAGCAATTTCGCTGGCCAATCACTGACAGCATAAGTTTAATATTAGTGGGCAAAGTTTACTGGCCATTCTCTCTTGTGACATTCTGTTCTTTGCATCGCTCGCATCTTTTATTCCTTTTCATTTCTGAAGATCTGGTCCATTCTCAGTTTTGTGCAACCCAACTCTTGAAGTGATCTGATCAAAAGGCCCTGATTCATATAGGATATCTATTAAACTATGGAGGAAAAAAATCCAAGATCTAAAATGTTAATTAATAAATTATTTTAAGACTTATGGAACCAGTGAAAATTTCATAGAATATAAAGGTTATAAGGGTCTATTTCCAAAACCCTTGTAAGAGCTTTTGACATATTTCCATTGATTCTTCAAACGCAGACTTCAAAATATTACTGTACTACATTTGTTCAAACTGAAACATACTTATCTAAGTACTCTGGTTAATGTAGTTTCAAAACATATCTAGTTATGGGGGTCTATCTCCAAACCCCTCATAGGAGTTTGTGACATATTTTCATTCGATGGACGTCTGCTATGAACGCAGACCCCACAATATTACTGTACCATCTTGGGCAGAGCAGATACTACACTTTGATCTTAGACCGAAGGTCAAGAAAGTGTATTTTAGTTCAAGTTTCGTGTTAAACACAGCAGTGACATCAGATGAAATTTTTAAAATTATTTTTTTGCATTGCATCTTCGGCGATCGGGGTAATCCCATCTTTTAAAAAAGGGATAGAGGGTGATAACATATGTACGAACATTAAATTGCTTTATTTTGTTATATAAATGTGTTTCTTTGAATGTACTTTTTCTTAAGGAAACGTATTATAATTTATTTTTCTTAATAACAAAATTTGTACCTTATTAAGAATAATTTTATCTTGAATCTTTTAATCTGTTACAGATTATTTCTGTATAATATTTTTGTAAAATATTACTACGTTGCCTGTTAGTGTATTGACTTGCATTTTGTTTTGCTTTTCTTCTATTTTTAAACTATGCTGTTTGTTCCTTAAATTTTATATTTTCCCCCAATAGAAAAAAAGACTGATGGACGAATACAAAGTTATATGCTTTTTTTTCTAAAATATTATTTTTCTCTTCCAAAGAAAGTGAAGTTTGTAATGGACAAATAGAGAGTTACTTCCCTTAAAAAAAAAAGAAGAAAAATCGTGGCTATACAAAAATAAATCTGACTGGATAAATTATTTTATGGAAAGATTTAATTTGAATTACATTTTATTGTTCTTAACAACATAAACCAACGTTCAAGAAAATAAAATAGCCATTCAGAATGAAATATTGATTTTGTTGTAAGGAATATATCGATGACAAGAATCGAGAATCCAACTGAAATTAGTTTATTATATAGAAAAATAGTAATAGATAGAACAGAAGAAAAGATGAAATAAAATAATTTATCACATCATTATCCAATAACATAGGTTAACATTTGATTTTTTCTTATAACAAGAATATAAGTAATTAATAGCTTACCAAGTCGTTCAACAATATCAGGAGGAAAGACGCGGGAAGCAAATGCTCGTCGGAAAATGGTTGAGAATTCATTATCCAAACCACCAATTCCCATTTTAGTAAAATCCCAGTCAGGGGAGATAACCGATTGGTACCTAAAATGAAAAATATACAAAACGAGTTACAGTTAATTATTCTTCCATGGTCATCTGAGAATGACAAATGTTTAACCTCATTACAACATTAATTAGGAATGTGAGTAGCCAATGGATAAAAAATTCTGAAATCAAGATGAAAAATTAAGAGAAAGATACAGAGTGGGCATGTTGGGAGGGAGAAACAGGAAATCATTCTTTGATGAAGCAAAAGTCATCTAACTCCCCTACTCCCATCATGAAGTGTTTGAAGTTTTAGCCTTTCTTCACAGCAAAATTAATACTTTTAATTTTCAGAGAGAACTGTCATAAGACAAGACATGAAAAAGAAAAGGAAATGAAAGATAAAACGAGAGAGGAAAAATGAGGAATAGAAATAAAATCCAGCCAAATAGTGAGGAAAAAATAAGCAGGTAAGACTCTAGCGATTTGGCAGAAATCAGCTTTTTCTTATTAAAAAAAAAAAAGTGGATTTCAACCCAAAATCAAGAACTCATGTTCATGGGAGGTTCTAGCAATTTAAGCGGAAAACCACTTTTTCTGGATTTTTCTGGATTGCTAAAAGCCGAGAACTCACATCCCTGATTAATGAAAAAAATTTTTTTAATTATAATTTTGTTCCTTTATCAGCATTCAAAGCTTCTAAAGTATGTTCAAACATCACTTAAGAAAAATATAATCTTTTTCCTTCAAGAGGAAGTTTTATTCATTTTATACAATTCTTCGGTGTGCCAAAATACTTTCTTAGTAATGTTACTCCTGGAGTCACTAAAAGTTTTGGCCTTTAGATCATATCTTCTCATCCAGGAACCCAACTAGCAGTTTGGCAAATGTTTACTTGGAGGTTTTAAAACGATCGAGTTTGCTTACAGGAGTGTGGGATTTTTGTATTGTTCATTGCATGAATTTTAACCAATTAAGCTTGTGATTATGTTTTGGAATTTTTTGAGATGAGGATTGACAATTTGGATTATTAGGACTACTGTTCTCATCTTGGATGTCATTCTCACAACGTTTTGGTCAATGTAACCTCCAACCTTCTTCAGGTATGCCTTGTCAAACTCTGGAATCTTTGTCAAACTAAAGATTCCAGAGTTCGACAAGATGCATTTGAAGAAAGACGGAGGTTATATTGACCAAAATGTTGTGAGAATAACAGCAAAGATGAAAACAATAGTCTGAATAATACAAGTTCGTGTTTATTTTAGACAAGAGTTTTTACTCAGTTGTCTGAGTTTTCTCTTAGGGTTGTAACAATATATAATGCAGGATAAGTAGGGTATGCAAAATATAGGTTAGCAAATGGAATGCTGGTTTGATTGCATCTGAAATTCAAGGCCGTGTTGTTCTGACAGTTTGTGATTTAGGAAAGTCGGTAGGTAAATTTTAAAAAATACACATTTGTGTTTTGTTGGTAAGAAAAGAACGTGTAAAAATAAAAACAAATTTTGATATATATGGTGAGCTGATCGTAAAATGATGGAGAGTAAACTTGATTTCGAGAAGCGAGGATGTCCTGTGCTTTGCTCCCCAGAGTGGGGATCATGTAATGAACCCACTGTACATAGAGAAATGAGTGTAAGAGTAAGCAATAAAAGTTGAACAACATAAAATCCCTTTTGTCCAAGTCGTCATTGTGTTCCAATCTGCTGGAGAAAATGACTAAACGATCAACTGCCGAAAGATACCAAGTAAGTCCAGATTCCCAGTCTTTTTTTATACGTGGCATCTTGACGAGTTACAAGAAAGTCCCCATAACAAAAATAATGGCTACCGGACACATAACAATGCATGACCATTTGAAGTACATTACAGACTTTCATATTTGGAAACCCTTTGAGAAAGAAATAAGGGGCTGTTATGAAAGACGTGTGCAGAACAGGAGACTTTGATGGTATGGTCATATAAAAGAATGGATGAGAGTTCTTGGGTTAGTAAATATAGAACAGTTAAAGTAGTAGGGTTAGTTCACAGGGGGGGGGGGCAAGAAAAACATGGGAGGAAGCGAGTAGGATGGATTTGAGAGCAAAAGGGTAATAAATACCTGGCCAGAGTTAGGTTAGTTTGCAAATCAGTTTCTAAAAGCCGGCCAACATATGCCAGCATGTAAAACGTACATTAAACAGAATAGAATATGATACACGGTCACATTTTGAGATTCCGCTTGTTTTCACAAATTTTTCTTCTGCAAATTTTTCTTAATAAATTTGTTAGCTAAAATTTTTGTAATTAAATCAACTTGAGAAAAAAAATCAGTTTTCTTTACATATACAAAGAAAGGTGTATTTATGCTACTACTACTACTATTACTGCATTGGGTTTGGGCGAATTACATCTCTTTGATTAAACGTTTGCATATTGGCAGTGTTACAGTCGTACCAATTAACTAAGTGAGTGACAAGTAGAATCATTATTAAGTGACAACTTTCAAAACACTCTGAAAATATTCCGTATTGATGAAGTGATAATCATCTGAAACTTTACTAGAAGAGTCATGGCTTCTGAAAAATTTGACATGGTGGGTTCTGGTAATATTTGAGCTCCAAATTTTATATAAATTTCAATTGGAAAAACAATTTTTTTTAGTAACAACTATATTTTTGTGAAATCAGTACAAACTAAAAATGAAGATCATTTGTAATATGAAGATCTATGTTGAAACTATAAAATAACTTGAAAAAGATTACAAAATAAAATATATAAAAAACAGTTTATTAAATTAAATTTTTGGAAAAGATGCAACTTTAGTTGACACTACACACATTTGACTTGACTTTTGAAAACTTCTTCAGCTAATATACTTCTGATAGTTTTCATTTTTGCTGCTTTATTTTCTTTTGGGGCTAGTTGATAAATTGTTATTTTAGTTAATTTTGTGGAGGTCTCTTTGACTTTCAATCTTCTGCTTTCTATAACTTCTTTTCTCTTTCAATTTGAAGCCTTCGATTATATCTCCCATATGCTAAAATCTGAAATCCCGGAACACTTTCATCACTGTTATTAGGTATAACAAACCAGCCAGTTTAGTGTAGGAAAATGGGTAAATACAATGAAATTCCTTTTAATTTCAACTTGAGATAACTCATTTATTTTGATAAAATTTAGATATCTTATAAATGCACAATTTTTTCTCTTGTGTCATTAATAGTCTTTTTTTTTTTTTTTACTTCAAGTTAGGTTACTATTCTCAGTGACGGGCTATTTATTTTTGAATGTTGATGTTTTTCAAATTAATATGCACAAAATTGTGTTTCTATGCATATAAAAATAGTCTTAAAAAAAGGTCACTCATCAATATGGTGGGCTTAATAGAGTTTTCAGTTGTCTGAAAAGAACATGTTGAAAACTTTAGTGAATGAAATTTTTGCCCTATTATCAAATTGTGTTTCCATCTGTTTTTACATGGTTCAAATCAAGGATTTTTTATTGATTTAATATTAAAAGAAAAAAATCTAGCTTGACTTCTACTGTGCTATGAATCATATTACTAAAATTCAATATGTTAGCTATTGAAATGAATCTTATATGAAAGTTGCGCTTCCATCTTATTTTTGTATGTTTTTTTGAGAGGTAATGTGATTTTGCCCAATGTTTAGGCTGGTTTGATCCAATAATTATTGCATCCATTATGATTAATTTTCATTTATCACAAGATTACATTACATTTGCAAGGATTTTTCACTTGTTCAAAGCCTGCATTTTTAGATATATACTGGGAAATTTGGCTTCAGAACCAATAGCACACAAGACGTCAAATCTTCTAATTTTCAACAAATTTTGAATAGTCATAATTCAGTGGATAATTGTGCTATCAAAATAATTTTGGTACCATTGTTCATGTTTTGTAAAGATCTATTTGTCCACATTACAAGTTTTTAGATATAATGAAAATATAATGTTGATTTTGGATATCTATTTAATAACATATACACATAACTAACTTTATAAAGATAAAGATACAAGTAGAATTAATATATAGATTTTGAAAGAAACAAATGAAAATGCATAACAAACCCTTTATTCTTGCCGACCAGACTAATGGATGAACTTTCAGAAGCTTGAAATTTTATGTTAGAATTACCAATAAGAACTCCAGTTAAACCCTAAAAAAGAGAAAAGAAATTTGGTAAAATTAAGGAGGAGAATAGAACCATATTCCAGAATTGTCAAATTTTCCCCCAGGATCATTTGAAAAAAACAAAACAACTGGTTACAAAGAATAACATTTAAAGACAACATAAGCTGTTCTGTTTTGGAATTTTTGAGATGAGGATTGATAATTTGTATTATTCGGACTACTATTCTCATCCTGGGTGTTATATAGTAATACATGATACACTGATTCCAACGCTTCTCTAACAATTCAAGGCTTTTTTTTAAAAAACGATTTGTCTTTTGCCTCAAAATATGACCTAGTTTTAAATATCATTTGGAGTCTAATCTCTTTTCCTGGAGCATTCGTTTTAGGTCTGCAGACAGTCAGTAGTCGCTGGGGTTCAGATCTGGAGAATAGGGTGGGTGTGGAAGCAATTTAAAGTACAATTCATGTAGTTTTGCCATTGTTGTGATTGACTTGTGACACGGTGCATTGTCTTGGTGAAAGAGCACATTTTCTTCTTCATTTGTGGCCATATTTTAGCAATTTCTTCTTTCAAACTTATCAATAATGCTATATAATATTCGCTATCGATGGTTCTTCTTTTCTCAAGGTAATCGATGAACAGAATATCGCCGACACATTATTTTTGATAGACTGTGAGCAAACGTGGAATCCATTTTGAACACGGCTTTCTCATTGACAAATGTTCATAAAAATGGTGAATACACTCCCTTCTGATATCTTCAACTCTTCTGTTATCTCACGCAACTTCAATTTACGATCGCCCAAAACGAGTTTGTGGACTTTTTTGATGTTTCCCGGGACAACTGCTGAATTTGGGTGATCTGAGTGTTCAGCATCATTTGTGTCTATACAATCGCATTTAAAATCGGCATAAAACCTCTTAACCGTTGTTCCTGACAGAGCAGAGTCTGGATAACAATTATGAAGCCATTGTTTTGCTTGGACAGTATTTTTCCACCATCAGAAAGCAATACTTTATCAACACACGAAATTCAGATTTTTCCATCGTTTTGAAAATTTACAACAGTAGCTTCACTTAAATATCTGTAATTTGTAAACTAATAATCCGATTGGGCTCAAATTTTGACATGTGCCATTTGAAGATCAGTACTAAATAAAAATGATTTTTTTTTATTAGTGGCACCATCTATAAGGTATTGCAGCAAAATCTGACCCTTGACCAAAAGTAAACGAAATACCAGTAGGTTCTAAGGAGTGTAGTGAAGCTCTGGATAGACGAGATTGCCGCCGGACACCCCTATGTCTTCCAGCAGGACTCCGTTCCTGCACACAAGGCCAAGACGACCCAGGCATGGCTGCTTAATAATGTTTTTTATCACTGGTCACCGGACTTGTGGCCACCCTCCTCACCCGACTGCATCCCTCTTGACTATTTCTACTGGGGCGTGATAGATGCCAAGACCAACAAGCACGCCAACAACATGGTCGACTCTCTGAAGGCTGCCATTGTGGAGGCATTCGCCGCTATAGACAAAGACATGATGGCCAAAGCGGGTGACTCATTTCGCGCCAGTCTTCAGATGGTCGTCTCTACTGGCAGCGGTTACATTGAAAAATGTAGTATGTAACTAACTGTTGCTAAATAAACTGCCGGGTCTCTGCATATACAACTTTTGTTTTTATTGCTTATTTCGTTTTCTTTTTGTCACGTGTCGGATTTTGTTGCAACATCCCGTCAGGCCTGGGACTTATTGAGTGATGTGTTAAATAGTAACACTAGATACCAAAAACAAAATTATCTTTCAAGCTCCCAGAATTAATACTAGAATTGTTCACATGAACACATGGTGCAACAGATAAAACTGTTAAGTAACAACCAGTTATAAGGTGACAATCTTCTGGAGGTTGAAGGTTCAATCCTCACTACTGGCGATACTAACTAAGAATAAAATAAAAATTACTTAAGACTTCTACCCGGTCATGGCTGACATTGCATAGATTATAGAAAGGTTCAGTTTGAAATTCAGTATAGATTCCCAAGTTCGAAAAGATGCACCCTAAGAAGGTCGGTTACATCAGTCGAAACGTTATCAGAATAATATCCCAGATGTCCGAATAATCCAAATAAGCCGTTTTCTAGATATAAAACTGCCAGAAACCTTGATTGATAAAAAAATGATAAATTAATTTCAAACATGCATGAAACCATTTGAAAGATAAAAACTGAAAGCAAAAATTTCTAAGCATTTTATTTCACTTAATTGTTTGTCAATTTGTCCATCTAACTGTTACTATGAGAATCCTGATCAATGCTATAAAAAATAGCAAGACCCATTAAGTTAGAAACTCTCTTTTAGTACCCTGTCCAAGAGAAAGAGGCTAATGACCATTGCACCAGCCCAGATGTGGCAGCAGCACTCCATGCACGAGCAAATGATGGTTTTATAGAGATATAAGATACTGCCAGATTTAAGAAGTTATCTATCTCGGTAGAGGGAGCATACCTTCTTTGCAGCAGACTTGGCAACATCTTCTATGACCTTATTCTAACTCATGTTGTCTGAGAATGTCAGTCCAATGAGTTGGAATGTTGTTGGAAAGGTTTCTTGTAGTTGTTAAATGAAAGGAGCTTTATCTTGGTAGTATTAAATGAGGCCATCCATTTTTAGCCCCATTTTACTACAGATTGGAGGTCGTTTGTACACGAATATAATTTCTACTGCTCTCAATTTTATTAAATATTAGAAAGTTAAATTCAATCATTTCTTTTTCTTCTTTATATTATAAACAATGAAAATGCAATCAGAAGGATTTAAAAAGAAGCAACTAATAATTAGGTCACCGAACAACATAATTCCCCGGAATGTAAATCAAATGATGAGATTATGAATCAGTTCAGGATGCCATTGTTGAGCATCACTGTCCTAGGGAAATTTTAAACAAATCAAGAACTTTGTGCCTTAACAGTAAAACGTGGGCATAGGATGGCATTTCATGTGTTTGTTTTTTAAAATTTTTTTTATTAAAGTGGCATAATTTATCAAGGCCCAAAGACCATTTGAGGATAAGGGTTAATGAGATTGGCAATGGACTACAGATTGAGAGGATTGAAAACGATAAGTGAGATGGTCAAAATTTGATTATTTAAGTGAACGGCTCGACAAGAATTTATTAACAATGGACTTAAAAACAACCATTTTCTATTCAGTTGGGAAACAGCCCCACAGAATTGTATTTCACGGATGGGAAATTCTTTGAAAGTTCCATTTAGTTTTAAGTACACAGAGGAAGAAAGGAAGGTTTTTTTACAGTGGCTGTAGCGAGATGAGTATTTACTGTGAAAGTTTTATGGGGGAAGCAGAGATTGGAGTTCATTCGAGCACCTACCATGAAATTAATGATAGAGTAGAGAAAGACTAGCAACGTCTCTTCTGTGAAAAATGTGCTGAAGAGAAGAGATTATTCTCCACTAGATTTCAACACGTGATCGTTTTCGGTTGTCAATGATGTAATAAATAAATAAAAGAAGAAAAAAAGGATAACTTACAACTCTTGCAGATGCACCTCCATCGATGTTCTTGGAGAGATCAAATACTACATAGAAAGAGGGGGAAAAAAAAAGACATTAAGTTTCATTCATACAAAATTGCCATTAACTCATATTAATCCAGTGTCCCTATTTAGTTGCCTCCCCACGAGAGAAAAGTTACACACAAGGTCGTTCTTTATGTGGGGAAATCCAGCTCCTTAAAAAACGGGAATTCTGGATTAGGAAAAAAATTGCCTTAGTCTAAAAGGATTTCTCCTTCACTGACCGAGAACAGAAAAGACGAAGTGTAGTATGAAAACAGATACTACACTTTGCTCCTAGCCAAAAGGCCAACGAATTTCCTCACTTGACGAGAGCTCAAATAAGCATCCATGTTTTTTTTATTACTTTTTTGTTGTGCTTACATGACATGAATTTTATTTATAAGACTTGTTTTAAATCCAGTCTTTGGAAACATGGCGAGTTCTTGTTGTGAATAAGGAGGAGACAGCGTGGATAATAATGATAGAGTAGAAAAAGATTAGCAACATCTTGTCTGTAAGAAAAAGACCCTAGAGAACAGAAGAGTTCATACCCCCACTATATTGCAAAATCGATTTTGAACTCTGTCAAGGCAAGAAAGAGTGCTCTGGGTGATACCTCCTCAAATGTGGAAGCAATACTCCATTTTAGGAAGGATCTGACTCTTATGTAGGCAGAAGGTTGCATCTGGAGTCAGGTACTTTCTGGAACAGTTAAATTGATCCATTTTTCCAGCAACTGCAGCAATAGACTTGATATTAGTCTTTCATTTTAGATCTGGAGTGAAAGTCAGTTCCAAGAGCTTATAAGCAAGGTGCTTCCTCAAGGAGAGAGAGCCGTTCTATTTTGACTGGGGGAAAACAAGGATCCAAGCATTTTTAATAGAAAAAAAAAAAAGAAGCTTGGTTTTAGAGGTGTTAAAAGTAACAAGTCACCTTTTTGCACCACTTGCTCCAGATCAGAAGAGAGAGAATCAGCAAGATCTTGATTACCAATGTTCTTAGAAGTGTAGCCATAGACAGTTGTCATCTGCATAGATGTCAACAAATGATCTCGAAACATGATTTTGAAGATCATTAATGAAACCCAGGAAGAGAGTTAGGCCCAGAATGGATCCTTGAGGTATGCCAGCATTGATGCGATGTGCTTCAGTCTTCTGCTTCTCAACAGCAACTTTATAGACCTACCAGAGCGAAAGGATTCGATAGTTGCAAAGAGAGTCCCAGATATTTCATAGCTAGTAAGTTTGTGAAGCAGCCCTTTGTGCCAGACTCTATCAAAGACTTTTGATAGCTCGAGAGTTATTGTCCTAGAAACAACTAAGCAAATACATGAGACTTGCCCTAAAAATGAAAAGGAATATGGAACATGAAGAAAGTTACTGTAATACCATTAATTGTCGGAGCACTAGGAACAGTTTTGAAAAACCTAGAAAAAAACAAAAAAACTAGAAGAAATTGGAATCAAAGGGAGGATTGACATCATACAATGCATGGCAGTGATGAAAACAACTAAAATATTAAGGAAAATCCTCGAGTGTTGAAACCAACCAATATAAACAAGTTATGCTAACCAACCAAAGGTAACATGGAATAGAAATAGACCAAAAAATATAGAAAGAAGATTATACGAACCCAAAGGAACTGAAACTACCCACACCCCTCAATATATGATGGCACCTCAGCTGATACCACACAACATAGTTATAACAGGTCAAGGAGGATGGAAAGACTAAGGAAGGAGAGAATCATCCGTATCTCCACTGGTAAGGCAAATTCCAGATAAAGCCAACGGTCAATCAGTGAAAAATCAATGGTAAACAGTTGTTAAGATAATGCAAAGTGATTTGCAGTAGTTATCGAAAGAGACAAAGACTGCTGGAAATTTGTGGAAACTTGTTGTCACTCCGACTCCAGGAAATATCACTTGTTACCAGTGAGCAATCACTGATAATTGCCCCTTGTGAAAACTCCAAATGAGTAAATAATAATAATAGGAAAGTAAAGAAAAAACTAAAGAATCCATATTTAATACGGACAGTAATAAGTTTATTTCGACAAACACAGCGGCCTCTTCAGACTGTTATTACATTATGCAAAATGATTGAAACTTTGCCAGATACTTCTAAAATGGTAGAACTTTAAATCTTATCAGACGCTTACAAAACAGTGAACTTGATGGAAGATTCTATTTTAAATATTTTAATATTATTATATACGCATAAAAAGGAAAACATATCTTTAAAAAAAATATATATATATATATACTTATGATTGAGTTTTCTCGATACATTTTCAATTTAAAAATAAATGGAAAAAAGCTTTTATGCAAAAAATTGATTATTAATTAATCTTAACAGTAAATATTAATGTTTATAATTTTATATATTAAAGAAAGAAATTTCATCTATAATTATTAGTACATTTACTTACGATTTGTTTTGCTTTTCTTAATTGCTTCCAGAAAATACTTTGTTCGGGTCACAATTATTTCAAATGGCTGCCAACTTAAAACAAAACAAGGGGGATGTAACTCTGTATTCGTCCATACAGAGTTATTTCCTTTAGATTGGAACAAAAAATAATACTAAAAAATTATTTTTTTTTCAAAAAACTTTTTTATTCAAATCAAAGGGAAGTAACTCTATATGAACGAAAGCAGAGTCACATCCTTCTTTTTTCAAAAAGATGGTGGCCATTTGAAAATAATTACAACCTGAACAAAGTATTTTCTGGAAGGAATTAAATAGAATTACATTTTATTTTTAACAACATGCTTTTTCTGTCCTCAGTCAGTAAAGGAGAACTCCTTCTAGACTGAGGCAATTTAAATTTTTATTCCAATCAAGAGTGCTTCTTTTGTGGAACTAGATTTTACCCACATTAAAATTTGACCTGGTATCTAACTCTGCCCTCACGGGGAGGCAGGTAAATAGAAATATGCTGCAATGATCCACACACAAAAAAAAAAAAACTCAATAAAATATTGATTTTGTAGGAAGAAAGTTATTGATGACAAAAACACAAGACTGACTATACTTTATATATTAGATATAGCTAGAAAGAGTATGTGAATTAAAGAGAAGATTTACCTTTGATTTCCTTGACAGTCCCTGCCAATACTGTATTATTGTATTGAAATGCCATTGGCATTCCAACTGAGAAGACATTGTTCACAAAGGTTTCATTGAACTCTTTGGCAATCAGCTCAGTATTCAACGATTCATTTGATACTCTGAGGAAAAAAAACAAAAAAACGATAAAATTATGATGGATTTGAAATTGAGAATTATTCAACGGAAAATTATCGTTCAATCGTAGTATAGGCACTGTCAGATTATCTTACCAATTTTGTTTGGTTTGAATCCACATTTTGGAGAACATTGATTGGTCGATTTCCTAAAGTATGGTCGCTTATGATTTACAGTGAAATCGATTTTGGCATTATTTCTAAGCAACTTATTTTGTACTAAAATCATGATTTATGTCATTTCATTGAGTAAAAACAAATTATAATGACAGCGACTGCCTTCGCTGCATTCTACACGGCTTCCGAAGACCTAAGTGGCGACAATCAGAGCTGACCTAGTAGCACTATCAGGCCCACAAGTAGTTTCTCTTGGACAATGGAATCAAGATTGGCTAGCCATATTTTTATTTATTTTTTTATTTTTACTTATATTCACCCTAAACAAGGCACATTGCCATCGAGACGTAAGGGGCTACTGTGAATTAGGGGCCAGATTTATAGGGGCATTCAAAGTTTGTGCAGCAAGATGTTTGTTCATATTACATTTAAATTTCTGCATGTTGGTACAATCAGAGAAACAGGGAGGAAATTCTAAAAGCAAGCAGTTCGAAGAAATAAGCTATTGGAGTAGAAAGCTTTCTGTCATCTGGGGACCTCTATAGTGAAGGGATGGGATTTTGTTAATTGTTGGGTTGGTCGGGGGAGCTCAGAAGCGGTTAAAGTGGGCTGCGATGGTCAGAGACGCAGTACTTGCTCGGGAAAAAGACGGCAAAACCTGACCATGGAATAGCCATTACAAGTACAAGTATTGTTTTTACTCAAGAAAATGACATGTATAATGATTTTATGTAAAAATAAATTGGTTCGTTCTTCTTATAGGCTGTATCTAAATTTCTAGTGTTGTCGGTCACAAAACTATAGTTCACAGTTTACATACATAATAAAAACAACACACATACATTGTATGCAAACGACTTGTTGAACACGGTGTGTGGGCGTGTCGTTGAGGTCTTGTCGCTAGTGCCTCTACATCTGAGCTAAATTTTCAGCTCTCAACTTCCGAATCTCAGCTAAGACTAACTCAGTCGTTCACGACCCTTCTCCATCCCGTACTCTAATCGTTCTCATTTTTAACAGCCAGCGTTTCCTTAATATATCTACTTTTCGTTGGAAATCAGAGATGTCCGGTTTTTTTCTCAGTTTACTTTCACTGATAATTAGAGACGTCCATTTTTCTTTCTCAACTTTTCCAAATTCCCTATCTTGACTCCCCAGCTTTTAATGGCTGATTGTCATAGCGTCGCTTTGTCTATGTAGTACAATGGTACTGTCACTTTTAATGTTTTTTTATTGTCATTTATTTTCTAGCTAATCTCTCCCGATGGCCCTGGTTGTGGGAGTGGGAGCATTCTATAGTATCACATATGATTAATTAGACACAAGTTGCTATTTTAGCAGGGGTAGGTGTAGATTAATACCTTTTGTAACAGTATTAAACCAGAATATATGCCTGTAGAGATTTGAACTTGGCAAAATTAATTACATAGTCCCTATTTACTTGCCTCCCCACAATAGCAGAATTAGACACAAGGTCGGTTTTTAATGTGATTAAACATACAACTCCCAAAATGGAGCACTCTGGATCGAGACAAAAAATTAAAATTGCCTCAGTCTAGAATGATTTCTCTTTCACTGACCGAGGACAGAAAAGATGAAATATAGTATCAAAACAGATACTACATTTTTCTCCTAGCTAAAAGGCCAAGGAGTAACTATAGTCAACTATGGTATCAATAAGGCGAATGAGTTACCTTCATGAAGGATAGTATATAGGAGGAGGTTAGTAAGTTCATATGGTATTTTGAATATTTACCCTTCTTTACATAACGAAGCATGGATATGGCACAAGGCCATTTCATTAATGTGTGTAATGTAGATCCCCTCAAGGGGGGCACTCTGGAAAGTTATAAAAATATAACTCCATTCCAAAGGAAGAGGAACTACTTTTAAATCCTCTAGTACGTAATTTGGTTAGTTGTGAATAACAGGAAATAAAAAACCGCTGAAAGATTAGCCGAGGTCAACTTGATGATCTCGAGCTGAAGGTTGTTTTGGCAGTGGGAATGTACTAGAAATGGATATGACGTCACATGGCTACAAGAGAGAGTGTAATAGGGAAGATAGTCTGTTGAGAAGCATGCATTGGCATTGGACGTGAAAATGACATGGGCTGACAAGAATAATTAATTAGTGATTTCAATCTATCTGTACCCCTCCCTCTACTGGTCAGTGATTTCAAACAAAGATCCCATTGAATAAACGACTGCTGTCTTCCACAAGTTTTGAGTTGAGTTAGTCCATTTGAAAGTGTAAATAAGAAGCTTTAATTACAGGACAGTATGCCCTCGGTCTGGAAGGATCACACAGAAGTGCGTACAAGGAGAACGTCCCTAAACCATGGTATGGCTAACTATTTGTGAATTTTAATGTTTCTGTGATGATTTCGACAATTTGGTTGCTGCATGTATTACACAAGGTTGAGAATGCAACACTGTTATTTGTGTCTGAAAGGCAATTTTGATATTATCACAATATTTTATTACTTACTTTTTCTTGTTAAAATAGTCGATTTCAAGCATAACAGATTCTATGGTATCAAAGTGGCCCGGTCCAGGAACGCTAACCTCCACTTTGGCGTTAAGAGGTAATTGGGCCCATTTCCTCTGTTTAAAAAAAAGAAAAAAGAAAAGAAATAATTACTTTATTAGCAGAAACGTAAGAATAATATTGAATTGTATTCATTTAGATTTTGAGTTACGTTACAAACTTTTCAAAATGAATCATGACAACATCAATTAAAATTTACATCATTTGAATTATTTGAACTACTATTCGTATTTTGGTTGTTATTTTAACATTTCGGCCGATTTAACCATCCAATCTTCAGGTGCATCTTTTCGAATTTGGGAATATGTATGTTAAACTCGGGAAGCTGAACGAAATTTTGAATTGAATCCTTTATTTAATCCACAGGGATAGATTGTTCTCATTCCATCAGCCATGACGGGGTAGAAGTGTTAATTACGATATTATTCTCAGTTATTATCGCCTGTAATAAAAATTGAACCTTCAAACTCCTGGTTGTCCTCGATGGCCGTTCATCCAAACATGACATAAATGCAGGTGTACCCCAGGGACTGATCCTTGGACCTTTATTGTTCCTGATTTTCATAAACGACCTCCCTGATGACATTGTGCCTGAGATGGGTATATTTGCTGATGAAACCATGCTCTAATCTCGTCATGTGGGTAAAACGGACGCACACATATCCGAGGCAATGGCTGAATCCTTAGAAAGTGACCTCCAGTCTGTAGTGGAATAGGGTCATAAATGGATGGTAACATTTAATGCTGCTAACAACCTTCAACAACTACAAGAAACCTCTTCAACCACTGATTTCCATGACAAATAACACCCTACCTTAGAGTTCATCGTTCAAACTACTCGATCTAACATTCACAGATAACATAAATTAGAACAAATACATAGAAGACATTGCCAAGGCTGCTACAAAGAAAATGGACTCTCTCAACCGTGCTAGAAAACTTCTCACACATGACAATATCCTATATCTCTACAAAGCCACCATTCACCCATGCATGGAGTTTTGATCTCACATCTGAGCTGGTGCACCAACCACTAGTCTCTCCCTCTTGGACAAGGTCAAAAAAAGAATCTCTAATCTAATAGGTCCCTCACTATTCATCAAACTCCAGCCCCTTTCCTATTGACGCAATGTTGCATCCTTGTGCTTTTTTTTTTTACAAGTACTTAAATGGAATGTGCGCCGATGAATTTGCTGCTCTGGTGCCCCTCGACGTAAATATACTCGACCAACCCGACAACCAGCTAAATCCCATCCATTCACTGTGGAGGTCTCCAGATGCCGGAGAGCCTTCTACTCCAATAGCTTCTTTCCTTGAGCTGCCAGCCTTTGGATCTCCCTCCCTGCTCTCTGTTTCCCCGACTGTACCGACATGCAGAAATTTAAAACTAATGTGAACAAGCATCTCGCTGCACAGCTCCCAATTTAGGATAACCCCGAAAACTTTCACCCTAATTCTCAGTAGCCCCTTACGTCTACAGTGGCAATTTGCCTTGTTTGGGGTGAACTAAGTTATAAAAAATAAAAAAATAAAATAAAAAAAAGACTCACTTAGAACTGATTGTTAATTAACACCTTTAAACGTTGTACCATGGGTCTAAGCACTAATTAACAATCAGGTCTAAGTGACAGTCCTCTGGGAGTTAAAGGTTCAATTCTTACTACAGGTGATACTAATTAAGAATAACACAATTAACACTTCTATCCGGTCATAGGTGACAGAATAGGAACGATCTACCCACATGTATGAAATAAAGAGTTTAGTTTGAAATTGTTACATAATGAGGACCATGTTTAAATGGAAAAGTTTAGGGGTTAGAGGTGACACCAGAGGGAAGTCACGAAACCACGTGATTCCTGGGGTAAGATTTTTGATCTCTTAGATGACGAGATTTCAAGGAGGAAGGACACACGTGTCTGGCTGCTGTCCTTTATCTGTCTGTTTTTCTCTCGCACGCATAAGAAAATAACTTATGTAACTGCTTTAAATAAACCTTATTAAAAACTGAACATTGGTGTTCAAAGTACTTTTGTGTTACAGACGATCAACAATCTGGGTTCATGATAGCAGCACAGGCGTATTGATAGTTTATACACCCATGGGTAAGCTAAAATACAACATTGATAGTTTATACACCCATGGGTAAGCTAAAATACAACATTGATGGTTTATACACCCATGGGTAAGCTAAAATACAACATTGATGGTTTATACACCCATGGGTAAGCTAAAATACAACATTGATGGTTTATACACCCATGGGTAAGCTAAAATACAACATTGATGGTCTATACACCCATGGGTAAGCTAAAATACAACATTGATGGTTTATACACCCATGGGTAAGCTAAAATACAACATTGATGGTTTATACACCCATGGGTAAGCTAAAATACAACATTGATGGTCTATACACCCATGGGTAAGCTAAAATACAACATTGATGGTTTATACACCCATGGGTAAGCTAAAATACAACATTGATGGTTTATACACCCATGGGTAAACTAAAATACAACATTGATGGTTTATACACCCATGGGTAAGCTAAAATACAACATTGATGGTTTATACACCCATGGGTAAACTAAAATACAACATTGATGGTTTATACACCCATGGGTAAACTAAAATACAACATTGATGGTTTATACACCCATGGGTAAGCTAAAATACAACATTTATGGTTTATACACCCATGGGTAAACTAAAATACAACATTGATGGTTTATACACCCATGGGTAAGCTAAAATACAACATTGATGGTTTATACACCCATGGGTAAGCTAAAATACAACATTGATGGTTTATACACCCATGGGTAAGCTAAAATACAACATTGATGGTTTATACACCCATGGGTAAGCTAAAATACAACATTGATGGTTTATACACCCATGGGTAAGCTAAAATACAACATTGATGGTTTATACACCCATGGGTAAGCTAAAATACAACATTGATGGTTTATACACCCATGGGTAAACTAAAATACAACATTGATGGTTTATACACCCATGGGTAAGCTAAAATACAACATTGATGGTTTATACACCCATGGGTAAGCTAAAATACAACATTGATGGTTTATACACCCATGGGTAAGCTAAAATACAACATTGATGGTTTATACACCCATGGGTAAGCTAAAATACAACATTGATGGTTTATACACCCATGGGTAAACTAAAATACAACATTGATGGTTTATACACCCATGGGTAAGCTAAAATACAACATTGATGGTTTATACACCCATGGGTAAGCTAAAATACAACATTGATGGTTTATACACCCATGGGTAAGCTAAAATACAACATTGATGGTTTATACACCCATGGGTAAGCTAAAATACAACATTGATGGTTTATACACCCATGGGTAAGCTAAAATACAACATTGATGGTCTATACACCCATGGGTAAGCTAAAATACAACATTGATGGTCTATACACCCATGGGTAAGCTAAAATACAACATTGATGGTTTATACACCCATGGGTAAGCTAAAATACAACATTGATGGTCTATACACCCATGGGTAAGCTAAAATACAACATTGATGGTTTATACACCCATGGGTAAGCTAAAATACAACATTGATGGTTTATACACCCATGGGTAAACTAAAATACAACATTGATGGTTTATACACCCATGGGTAAACTAAAATACAACATTGATGGTTTATACACTCATGGGTAAACTAAAATACAACATTGATGGTTTATACACCCATGGGTAAACTAAAATACAACATTGATGGTTTATACACCCATGGGTAAGCTAAAATACAACATTGATGGTTTATACACCCATGGGTAAACTAAAATACAACATTGATGGTTTATACACCCATGGGTAAGCTAAAATACAACATTGATGGTTTATACACCCATGGGTAAACTAAAATACAACATTGATGGTTTATACACCCATGGGTAAGCTAAAATACAACAAAATTCCATATATGTTCCTGAGTTTAAAAAAAATGCACCTGAAGAAGGTCAGAGGTTACATCGACCAAAACGTGAAAATAAAAAAAATAATAATTTGGACAATAATCTAAATTATCAATCCTTATTTTAAAAAATTCTGAAGCAAACTTTACATATTTTGAACACTTATCCTAATAATGATTGTTTTTATATTCATAACGTTTCAACTGTTGTACTATCCAGCCTTCTTCGGGTGGTATTTGTAGAAGAGTACAACAGCTGAAAAGTGTGACTATAATAATGACGATATTGAGTATAACAATCAAAAACATGTAAAAAAAAAATTAGCACATCTATGAAATATTATCAGATTAAAGTTTATTATGCAGAATGTAATCCTAAATGCTTCATAAAGAGTCAATTAATTGGGATCAAATAGATCTGAGGCACCCAAGAATTAGCAAAAAACAAAAAGAAACAATTTGTCCTTACACAGATTTTTTTGCTTTAGTGAAAAATCCAACATTAAAAATTTTTTTTAATGCAATCCAATATTTAAAAGAATTTTTTTTTTTAAACATTAAATTTAGCTGTGATAAATTAATATTTATTTTAATATTTTTTTAAAACATTAAAATTTTAAATAAAAAAATATGTGTATAACAAAACATGCTTGTAAATAAAACTATGTATTTTTTAGACTATTAGTAAAAAGTTTTATAAATGAACCCTTTTTTTTTTTAAATAATAAAAATGTGTGTAGGCAAAATTAGAAATGGGCATATACACCACATTGTTTTCTTCATAATTCAACCGAAAGTAAAAAGTGGGGTTAAAGCAAAATGTGTCCTTTTGGTCATTGCCCATTCTAGGGTGCCTCAAATTCATTAATCTTTACTTTATAAGGATAAGATCTAAGAAAAATATTAGGTGCTTGTACAGAGAAGCGTGCGGATTAAATTATCAATACCACAAAAAAAAACAGTATTATATACTTACGCAGCAGATTTAAATAAGTATCCTCACCAAAAAGTAGGAAAAATGATCGAGTAGAATTTTAATTAAAAATAAAAATCAGCTTCATTGTATTTTGATTACTGCCATTGATTTATTACATGTTAATATGACTGAGTTATCTCCCCCTGAATTTCGTGTTATTCGCTCGAATCAATGGCCGACCTGATTAAACGATATAACAGATTTTTATTTTTATTACAATTCTACTGGATAGTTTTTGCTAATTTTTGGTGTACAAACCTATTTTTGCTTGATACATAAGTATATCAAACAGTTTTCCGGTTAATTTAATTGGAACAGCGTTTTTCATATACACGCTTTTCTGTATAAGCACCAAATATTTATTTGTGAAGATATTCATTTTACATAGAGCGAAATCTTATAATGAATACATTTTCTGTTTTATTAGTTTAAAAATAAAATGCTATCGAAAGGAAGAATAAAAAATATTGATAAACAAATAAATCTCTAAGTATGTTCATAATGTGCAAATCTCAAGAAAACTGGAATATATATTTTTAAAATTAGACATTGTCTCTCTTTGAAAGCGCTGGGTATTGTGAATAAGTAAGTTTTGAGACCCAGACAATGCATAAATTTTTTTTTTTTTTAAATAAATATTTATTTATTCAAATCCAACTTAGTTTCGACTGTAACTAGTCTTCATCAGGAAATAGTAACATTTTCTTCTTTTCTTTTTCTTTTGTGACATTTCGTCACTAGAAAAATCCGTAGATCTTGTAACAGTGATATCTAATTCATTACACGTGTGCTCGTGCGCTCACCTCATGGCTAAGATATTTTTTTAAAAAAAACATAACTGTTGCAAGATCTACGGATTTTTCTCGTGACGAAATGTCACCATAAAAAAAAAAGAAAATGTTACTATTTCCTGATGAAGACTTGTTAGAAGCTTAGTTGAATTTAAATAAATATTTATTTAAAAAAAAATATTTATGCATTGTCTAGGTCTCAAAACCTAGTTTATATTTTTAGGTTTTATATTTACCAAAGAAGAAAATTGAATGCTAAAAAAAGCGAATTTGATTTCTGAAAACTGTCGTAAATCTCTGTAACATTGCTATTTATCTATTATTTGTTTTTAACGATAGTAAAAGAAATAGTTTTAATATTGATAATCGCTACTCGAACACATAAAAACTCTAACTGGATGGAACTGAAGACTGTGAAAATAGTTGGGTGTATTTTGGAGATGAGTGTCACTATCGTTTGAAGCGTCAACAAAGTGGAGGAGTCATAATATGGGCAGGCATCATTGGGGATAGACTCGTTCGTCCTATCAGAGTATCTGAAAGAGTAAAAGTGACATCTGTCGCCTATTGCAATCTCCTGAAAGAATCTTTGGTGCCTTGGTTAGATGACATACTTCTTTAGCTACTCGAAACTTTGTTTTTATGCATGACAACGCACCCTACCACTCTGCACGTGCTACAGAATCATTCTTAGCCAGTTTCGGCATCCAAAGCAAAAAAGTTGATGATCTAACCGCTATCTTCCTTCAATTTAAACATGATTGAAAAGCTATCATCAAATGAGATATTTATGTTAATAGATGTCAATTTTTATCTAAAAACTAAATTTATGGGAAGCCATCAATATTGCAGCAAAGGCAGTCCCACTTGCCACTATAAAGAAAATGACTGATTCCAGGAGTATGTAACTTTTGAATGTAATAAAACTCAGTGGCGGTCATCGAGGTGCATGATGAAGTTGTTTAGTAAATATAATTGTGTAATTGCAAGTATTCATTAAGTAAACTCTAACCGATTTTTTTCTAGATGCTTATTCTTTATTTACACAAACAAAGATAAAAATTTGACTGTTTTCATTCAAAAGCTATTATCTTTAGCCAGTGAAAATTGAATAATTTGAATAAATATATTTTTTAGTCTAACGTTTGCCAACAATGTTGCCATCATGTGACAGATTTTCTGTAAAAGATTTTCATAAATTGATTCACAGAAAATTGACAAATCTTTACTCTCATTACGAAACTATTATCGGTGGTATCCATATACTTACATGTAGTGCATTAAAGCCCACTTTTCCCTTGGGAATATCTTTGGAGACTTTAACCGAGAAAGCATATTGTAACCCAACAGGATTTCGAACAAGAACATGCCTAAAAAGGAGAAAAAATAGATTCATCATTTCAAAATAGACATAAAAGATCATGTAGACGGATGGAAGAAAGCTGATAGACCAAATAATAAAACCAACTCATATGGTGAAATTTTTAAGAAATATGTGAAGATGTTATAATAAAAAAAATTACCCCCCAAAAATGACAAGAGAGAGAGAAAGAGAGAAAGAGAGAGAGAAAAGTAGGAAACAGAGGGGTGGAAGAAAGACAAAAGGTGAGGAGATTTCAATTTACCTTTAAAATACGAAGAAAATAATAGACTCAAAAAGGAGAGAGACAGAAGACAGATCGGGGAAAAAAAATGATGCATTTTAACATGCATGCCCATATTAGGGTGAAGGAAAGGAGGAAGGCAGCTCATGAGCCTTTCGAAAAAGTAACATTTTTACTGTTTATTTGTTTAGAAGATAACAGGAAGTTATATGACAGGTAACATGAGATTAAGAGAGAAACACAGTCTATTGCAACATTTTTGCATCTGTAAATCGGTAAGAAATGCCAGGGGGGGGGGGGGGTAAGAAAGATGAAAGTATGGCGACATTGAAAAAAAACAATAAATTTTTCTGTCTAACTTTGTTATTTTCCTGAATTATCATTTTAGCTAAAATAGATGTGATGTGGTAAATACATTGTTTGATAATGTCACGAAACAATGATAGATTCAGTGAGCCGATGAAAATCTTTATTATGGATAGGTTTTATTAGATTTATAATTATGGTACAACCCTCCACCCCTAAATAAAATACAAATAAGAAGTGAGACAACATAAATAAATTTTAATTTAGGCTCTTGTACAATATATTTTTAAAAACTTTTTTACAATATTTAAATAAAGTTTAAGCTTAAAAGAGCAAGAAACTTGTCAATCTACCATATAATACAGACTAAATCTTTTTGCTACAAATTTTTCCATTTTTTAATTAATGAAAATCAAAGATTTGGCCATAACGAAGAAGATCAGCAAACTATCTCAATCAATGACATTGAGCTTGTCAGCACTTAGATAGCTGACTATTTGGGAATATCGGGTGGTCTAAGCAGACACTCCATCCAGATGCATAAATAAATTGCCGGGGGTATAACCATTAACAGACTAGTGTCTTGTCACAGATATGGTTCCGGCCATCTGTTCTGTAATTCAGACAAGAAGTTCGAACCAACTGAAGAACCAGCAAAGCAGAAGAGTCTTCCAAGAAAACAACGCTGTTATGCAACAAACATACTTGGTAGTAACAAATTAAAACGGATTACCTACCTTGATCTTTCCGTGACATTGTCATTATTGCTGAATATTGCACAATTAGTAAACGATAACTCATTGCTTGGTAGCTTGTCGGTCATGTAAAACTGGAAAATAAATAATAATAATAATAATAATAATAATAATAATAATAATAAAAAAGAGAATCAAGAATAAATGTATACAAAATTTAAAAATTAATTAAAAAGAGAGCCTACTTTAAATGATTTATGTAACACTAGCAGGGTGACCCGGCATCACCCGGATTCCTAATTTCTATAAAGTACGTAGATTACAGAGAAAAAAAAAAAGGAAAACAACGCAATCTGCATAATATTGTAATTTGAAAAGTTCAAATTCATCAGTTTAAATTAGAATAAAAATACTTATGCACGGGTGAGGTTTGAACTTATAACTTCTGCCTTCTAAAATCAGCATGCTAACTGATTGAGCCGCCAAACAAATTATCTCTCTCTCTCACACACACAAAGTTGAATGTTGGTTAAAACCACAAAAGGTGGCATTTTTTCTATTTCTTCCTACCCTCTCTCTCTTTACTTTTTTTTTTCTTTCCTTCTGTCAGCCAAAAGCAACGAAAGAATGGAAGATTGAAAAAATTATCTGTTATTAAATTAGTACCCAGTGATTTGGGTACTTGGCATTAGGACTTCTGAGGATATTCCTTTATTTATGAATAGCAGGGCTACCTGGCGTTGCCCAGAGCAAAAGTGTAACATATTTCTATTAAAACTTTTTATCTCTCTCTTTCCCTCTCCTCCTCCTCCCTCTTTCTTCTCTGCCTGGCTCATTCCTCTCTCTGGACATACACACTATCTATTCCTTGAGGAATGAGTCGGCATATGTTGAAAAAAAAAAAAAAAAAAAAAAAAAAAAAAAAAAAAAATCAAAGTTACTTCCCTTTAGTTAGTGGCTGGAACCCCCCCCCCCCCCCCACCGCCAACGAAATCTGCGCCAGTTTAGGGTCAAAGAATGAATTTTTTTTTAAATTTTAGATATTATTTACTGGGGCAACGCCGATCAAGAAAATACTATTATATCCACATATTTTGCCCCATAAAGCATTAAAAGTAGAGTAGGGGACTTGTTGGCACATGTTCCCCTTACAATAAAAAACTAAGGTGCAATCTACCAAAATGCGAACACATTAACAATTGGGACAGGATGTAGTCTAGACAGCTAGAGGCCAAGAGCCGGGAGATCAGCCCACGCAGTTTGTGGGGGTGGAAGTAGGGCAACCAATCAAATTGGAGGAAAGCTTGTTGCTAAGGACAAAAGGCCATAGAAAAATAGTGGGGAAAACCCCGGGCAAGAGGAAACACAGGGAAACAGATTTTAGGAGCAGACGAAAGAGAAAGTGTCTAGATTTGGTGCTCCCACAGCACTTCAAATCGAAACAATAAATTCCAGCATACAAAAAAAAAAAGTGGAATTCAAAATTTATCAGCTGAGAAAAATACAGCAAGGATCTTACCGCTGTCTATTGGACATCACAAGGAAAAACAAAGTTTACAAGGTTACCTATAGCTTGCCACACTAAAAAAACTATCCGCGAAGGACGGACATCAGGATCTAAAATTCTGTGATAATATCCTTTATGTAGCCGATAACTCCACACTAAAAACTATCCAAGAAAGACAGACATCAGAATAAAAAATTCTGTGATAATATCTTCCACCCAGCGTGTCAACTATGACACAAAACAAAATCACTATAAAAGGTATGTTCCTTATGGGGGGAAAAAAAATTTGTATTTGCTAATTTTTTTTTGACTCCTGACTGATCAATCATTCTCGGTCTTAACAAAACCAGCCCCTCTATCAAGAACTCCCTTGAACGGAGCAGAACTTTTAGTTGGTCATTTTGAAATAATAAACACTTGTTATGTTTGCATAATCTCCCCTTTGTTGATTCTTGCAAGTGTCTTATTTTTTATGTTTATAAATTTTGATTCTAATGTGTCCAGTTTTTTTCTCTCCCATAATTACTTGCTTGTCTCCCTGTCATCGTTTTAATGAAGAAAAGAAAAAATAAATAAAAGTTGTTTTCACTAACAGCGAGTCTAACATGTGATTCGTGTCCCAATTAAAACATTATTAACATTCGTGGCTGATTTACACATTGGTAACATTGGTGTCAAAGTATCACGTTTATAACAATACCAACTTCGTGGATGTCTGTTTTGTAGTTTTAGAGTTTTAGCTGGACATACACACATACAACTGCTCTTTATATAATAAACTACTCTAACATATAAAGTTATTTAGTGCATTTTTCATAGTAGAACCTAAATAACAATTAGACATATCGACACTTGCTTCGAACTAGCCTATATGTTTTAATGTTACTTCCACTATGTTATTGGCAGGAATATATTTTATTTTGCATCAGTTTTGTCGGGGTTCAACACATCGCAACGTGTATTTACTTTTGTAAAAGACGCCATCTTGAAAAACCGTAGCAGCAGCAGGAGTCGCAATTCTTTTCGCAATGACTTAACAGACACCATTTTTTTAAAGAAAATCAGTAGCAGCTGTAGTCGCCATTTTTCTGTGCAATGACTTTGCGAAAAAACTGGCCAGCTTATATTTTTCATTTATTCTTTTAAGGAATACAAATGCAATTCGCCGACTATGCAAATAACCTTACTTACATATTCAAGGCACCTTTCAACTATGTTGTACAGCGAGAGATCTCTCCGGAAATTATTTGTCGAAATTAATCCTTTCCACAACACCGACAACAGTGACTTAACACAATTTCCATGAGATCTCCCATTTTCAACTGAAAAAAACTAGTTCAACCGGGTGATTAGAAGAGTCCCACATCCGACTGGCCATCCAGTCGTCAAGACAGGAAGCGGACAGCAACAAAGATACAAACAGCCCTTCTCAGGGCTACTATAATAATGCGATTAACTCTCTGCTACCTGCCTCCTGAGAAGTCAACACTTGCCTCAGCCTGCATCTCCAGTTCCTGCTCCTGACTCCTGCACCAGCACCCTGAACTCCTGCACCAGCACCCTGCAGTCCTGAACTTCCTGCACCAGCACCCTGCAGTCCTGAACTTCCTGCACCAGCACCCTGCAGTCCTGAACTCCTGCACCAGCACCCTGCAGTCCTGAACTTCCTGCACCAGCACCCTGCAGTCCTGAACTCCTGCACCAGCACCCTGCAGTCCTGAACTTCCTGCACCAGCACCCTGCAGTCCTGAAGTCCTGCACCAGCAACCTGCAGTCCTGAACTCCTGCACCAGCACCCTGCAGTCCTGAACTTCCTGCACCAGCACCCTGCAGTCCTGAACTCCTGCACCAGCACCCTGCAGTCCTGAACTTCCTGCACCAGCACCCTGCAGTCCTGAACTTCCTGCACCAGCACCCTGCAGCTCTGATTCATACATCAGCGGCTCCAACTCCTTCCCCTTTTTCCAACAGACATTATCAGGGCTACTCAGACAATTACTGCGAGATTTTTTTTTTTTGCCAGCCAGCAACAGCAAGGGTACCTTTCGACATCCATCAACAGCTACCCAGCCTTTTCTCTCCAATGACACCACTCTTGTCGTTCAGTTTGCTGTCACCAGAGACGCCACTCCCGTTTTTCCAGTTTCTCCTGTTCCAGTGACGTCATCTCAATTCCCATCACTTCATGTTATTACCATTCTTTATGGTAAATAAACACTCATTTTTGAACTGTTCACCTGTGTTTGTCCTCTCTTCTTTGTCATTACCGTTTAACATATTTCTTGCCTGTGTATTTCTTAGTTGTGAGGCCGATCAACCCCAACGGTCGGCCCCGCAACAGTTTCTTTCTGAAAATACTTATTCTGGCTAAGAAAACATTTATGAAACAACGATTATGACCGACGGGGATCGTGCACCTTGGAGCGCATTAGTATGCATCTTGGCGATGATGCTGGACCCTGCGTAGAAATAAGTAGAGATCTGAGACTAGTACATATCTTCGACTGTCCAAACATTGGCCAGAGTCGGCGACGAAATGTCTGGAAAAGCATCTTAGGTTGTCAACCCTATCACCAACAAAAAAACATACGGTCAGATACTGGCTGGGTGGCCCAACTTGGGGCTTGAAGATAAGCCATCTAGAAGCTGTCACCATTAATTAGGACAGCGACCTCCTCCCCCAGTGAAAAGGCGACTAAGTGTTTTGTGATAACGATAATGTCTAAAAGAGACCATCCCAAATTGTCTGTGTCACTTGGAGGGGCGCGCGCACCGCCCCTCCCCAAGCCACCAAGAGAGGAAGAAAGACCCAAGGAGAAAGAAGGGGTGTTACAATATGCCTTTTTGGGAAGAGAAAGGATTTTTGTTTTGAGTAGACGAGCAGTGAGAGCCGCGCGTTCGGCCGGGTTAGACGTGTGGACGCTCCCACGCCAAGCACGCATGACTGACGAAGTACTCTCCCCATCGTTTTCAGTAGACAAGTTACGACTTACTTAAGGACTTGCAATCGTAAATGGGTTCTCACGCGCACAGAGAGAGAGAGACGAGATAGTTAGTAAACAAAGACATTATCGAAAAGCAGACTTTGATTCAACGTTTAAAAACAGTTGTTTATCTTGCTAATAATTATTGCTTACGAAAAGACCTAACCGATGTTGTTAAATTATTCTATTGTTGATTTGTTCTGCTTGAATAACCTTGCCTTCAGAGTCACAAAATCATCATCATCACCGTCATCACGACCTTGGAGGGAATTCGACACATCTCTTTTTTACAGCCACTATTGACGACCATCGGCCCAAAGAGGGTGTTCACAGTCTGGAAAGATTTCTGCACAGAGTACCAGACGTGTGAGCACAGAGATAGAGACACGAGTGGACCACCTATGTTACAAGTGGTTCAGTGACACCGGATCAGAGTGAGGTATCTGTTTTACTCGGCACCGCGACCGGGATATCAAACACCTGTGCGTGAGTGGCCGACAACGATATCCACGGGGTCAGAAAGAAGTGTGTGGGGTCCTATGTTACACATTTAGAGTGGATACTTTTTCCTTCCATTATTATAATGAAAGGGAGGTAACAAAGACTTTGTTCCCAAGGAGTAGCTTCCCTTAGAAACATTTAAAATTCTTAGCAATTCCTCATCTATTAAAAGATTGAAAGTTTTATAAGCAATTTAAATAGATTAAAACAACATTAGTGTAATGAAATTAGTAGCAGTCTTGCAAGCACTACTGGAGAAATGGTAAAATCCCAACTTCTATTTCTCAGAACAAGCTCCAAGAGACTGCGAGGATATTCCAGCACATCTCCCAAGCTACCATTAGAGGCAACGCTATGTCCATTATGACGTCATCCCGCAATGTATAAGTCTTCATTTTGAACAAAAAAAACTATACATTTATTTGTTCTTTTGTACATTGTGTTTGAACATTAGTACTAGAGGGACCCTGTGGTAGATTAGTAAATAGATATGTGAAACAGGCGAATGTGAAAAAATATTAGTTGGTATAAGCTACTCCATTTCTTTCTCCGTTCGTTTAGCTTACGGTTTCCTCTTCTTTCCTGTTCACTTCTTCCTCCTTCTGGGAATGGGATGCACTAAAGTCAATTGGTTGATCTCTGACGTTTACACACAAACGCAACCTTCTGATACAACATAGACAACCCATTACTATCATCATCACAACTAAACCACATTAACTGAGGCATCCGACGTTTGGACACCCCTATGGAAAAAAAAAAAAGAAAAAAGTTTGGCAAATGACCGACAGTAACAAACTCAACATAAATATATATAGTAGGATAGTACCACTGTCATTAAGAATATGGAAGAGGGGAATACTTCTGTATTGTTAGCAGTGGGGACTGTTTCTGTGGATCGCCTATATAAATTGGTGTCTTTTGGTTTGCAGTATATTACTAATGTTGAATACATATATAGTTCTTTTTCTGTGTATAAATGACGAAACGCTTTTTAAATTTATATATATATATATATATATATATGAGAGAGAAAGAGAGAGAGGGGTGGGCAACAACAAAAAAACACCCCCCCCCCCCCCAAAAAAAAAACAATACTTTACACAAAACAAAAGAAAAATATTTATACGAAGCAACAAAAAAACAACAAAAAAGCTTTCACTACACAAGTTATGAGAATATTCATAAAAAAAAACGAAAGTGAGAAAGAAGCGATTACGTCTAATGGTTGAATCCCATTACTTTCTCTTTCTATTTTTTTTCTGACTATCGCTTTTCTTGGATATTTAAAAAAAAATTCTGTTTTTTTATAGGGTGTAAAAATAAATAAATAAAAGATAAATATGGAAGTGCAACATGTTAGCATCAAGCCGCCCCAGTTTATAGAAACTAGTGTAGCAGGGTTGTTTACTATCCTCTTATCTCAGTTTTACTTCAGCCACAAAATGATGGAAGACACAAAATTTGATACCATTATTAGCACTCTACCACTTGATGCTGTGACTAACATACGAACGTCAGTTTTAAACTCATGTGACTACTGTAAATTAAAAGAGTTAGTAGTGTCTGCGTAAAAAACCCCCCAAAAAACAGACTCAAACTCCTGTAAAAAAAATTAATGAGGACCACCACTCTAGCTGGTTGCTCTTTATTATACCGCCAGGAGATGTTGGCTATAGCAGGTAGGATAGAAGATAGTGAAGAAATAGTTAGACATAAATTTATCCGGGCCTTTCCTCAACAGATAGCCTCAGTGATAGCAACCCACACTGAAATGCCTTTATTGAAATTATTGTCTTACAATCTGATACCATTAATACAGAATGCATCAACATTTCAAGTGGCTGACAATCAAACTCAGACAGGTTACCACCGAGTCAAAGTAATGAAGCGACTCCCATGGGTTCACGTTCTTACAATAAGAGACAACAACAAAGTACTGTAGAGCACATTTATATTTTGCGGAACAAGCCATGTAAATCATGGTGTAAATGGCCTAAGAAGAAAAGTAATCTGCAAATATTACCCAATTTTCGTCCTCATCTTCCAGTTCTAGCAAGTTGGAAAACTAGAGCGGCAGATTGTGTTTGCTCCCATAGATTCGCCACTATTAGAGTTTTTTTTTTTTAATTTTTGTTTTTTTTAACATAGTTCACCCCAAACAAGGCAGGCCGCCACTGTAGACGAAAGGGGCTACTGAGAAAAAAGGGTGATGGTTTGGGGGGGGGGGGATCTAAATTAGGAGCTGCGCAGCGAGATGTCTGTTTACATTAGTTTTAAATTTCTGTATGTCAGTAACGTCAGGAGAGCAGAGAGGGAGTTCCAGAGTCCAGTAGCACGAGAAAAGAAGCTTTTGGAGTAGAAAGCTCTTCGGCATCTGGGGACCTCCACAGTGAATGGATGGGATTTGGCAGATTGTCGGGTTGGTCTAGTGAATTTACGTTGTGGGGGTTACTGATTAAATAGGAACCACCAAAATAAACTTCATTATAAACACAGGGAGCGGGGCAGTATTTCTATTTTACGCATTCTGCAGTAAATCGTACTGCTGGCCTCTGGAACTCCCTCCCTGCCCCCTGTTTCCCGACAGTACAGACATGCAGAAATTTAAAACTAATGTAAACAGACATCTCGCTGCGCAGATCCCATATACTTGATGGACCGTTTCGTCTACAAATGCACAACTAAATATAGTTATATATCCTGGATTTACCATATGTGAGACTCTTCAGAAGTCCAAAAATCGTGTCAAGAAACATCAGAACAAAAAACAACAACACTTACATCGTTAGAGGATTCATAAATGCAATTTCAGATTCTTTTAATCATTGGACGCCAACTTTTAAACCAAGCTAAGATAAGATAAGATACTTATAATTTACTTAAATATCAGATTGTAAAAAAGCCCTAAGGGAATAAAGAGAATTTTAAAAAACTAATCATAAAATGAAAGTAGAAAATATCTAAATGAAGAGAGAGAAATTTTTTTAAAGTATGAAATATATATAGTGTTACGAAGCACACATCACATCACCGAAACTTGACTTAACTAATACCTGACGTACATTTTATATCTAAGCAAGAGGCTTGTCCTCCTGGGATTCATACAAAAAAAAATGAGGAAAAGGAAAAAACGTCTTGCTTTGATGAGTGTACTTTAAGTGCCGAAAGTCTCAAATTATTTTTAAAAATAATGAAAATGATTTTATTCATTTCAAATTGCATCATTATTTGGTTTAAATTTTCTATTATATGATAATATTGTAAGTTCGAAAATGCGATAAGATAATTTTATATATTAGCAGATAAATCGATTATTTATTGAAATCAAAAATTCAAAAATGTAAAATACTAAAACAAACTTAAAAAAAAAACCTATTTAAAAAAATAATTTAATTAGGAAATTAAATCCAACACAATGTATTTCCATTTCTCCGTAAACAAGTCAGCCATTTTAATCTTTTAATAAAAAAAAATTGGAAAAAAAAAGAATGAATTACTCAGTGACCATTCGAAATTTGAAAATAATTTGGAAGTGTTTAAACTGTTGAATCGAAAACACCTTTGTATTTAAAATTCTCATATATTAAAAGATTGAAGTTTTGGGAGCGAATTAACATCTAATAATTTTATAGAAATTAAAATATTATCATAACAAAATTAGCTAACAATTTGCTTCCATTTAATGATAAAATGATATTGTAATAATTAAATTTAACTTTCGAAATCCTATTTAAAAACATAATTTGGTAAAAAAAACAAAAAAAACGGCATAGTTTTTTTAAAAAAAGCAGGTATATTGACGCGGTTCGTTCCCAAAATGGCTTCCAAAATTTATCGAGTAGTTTCGGAATTTTGAATTTTGAAAATGGCCATATCTCATTTTAATTAAAAACGCTCAGCGAAAATAAACAAGTCTTACACATTTTATTAAAAGATAAATAAATAACATTTTTTCAGTAGTTTTGTCTGCTTTTCACAGCAGTGACATAGCAAATTTTTGTGGTCTGTTTTGCAAATATGGACTTGTTTTCTAATTTTTGCGCTATGTGTGCGAAAAATGAAGTAACGGAGCAAATTCCAATAGCCACCTTCAGGAATTCCACTGGCACCGTCGTATAAAAGACAATTTCTTCGCCAATATTCTATATTCGATACGCCATTATTATGACGTTTAATTTATAATATATTTCAATTTCATTTTTAATAAACATTGTTTTATTTTATTATTTGTTTCTATCAAAACATACCGTTCATTAACCCTACCACTAACCCCAAGTCTGAGTACCCCTCCCCTAAAACTTATTTTAATAAATAAAACACGGAATAATAAAAACATAGTTTTGAAACAATATTTACCTTTTACGGCGTAAAATGTAAAAAACAAAAAAAATCTTAAACTCACTTAAGGTCGTAAAAAGATAATAATATTTGAAGTTTTTCAAATCGAAAAAAAAGGTGTACCTAAAATAAAATCAACAATTAAAAAAATAAAATATAGTTATTTAATTGTTCAGTAAAATGTTTGTTTGTTTTTCTTACAAAAAGAAATAGTAATTTTTTAATCAATTATTTTTTTTAATTAAATAATTTGATTCCATAAATTTGTGCTTTAAAACATAATTTCTAATAATATTTAAAAAAACAAAAAAAACAAACCCAAAACGTTTTAATAAAAAATCAAGGTAAATATATCATTTTTGAGCGACTCGTACGATAAATTTCAGAGAATCTGTTGTTTACATGTTATTAATCAAATAACGCGCACCTGTCTTGTGCCCCCCCCCCTCTCTCTCTCTTCTTGAAATAGAACTTTCTGTGCGTTCGAAACAGAACATTATACTTTATAATCAGAGAGCGGGTAAGACATATACTACATTACCCCCTCCCCCCTAAAAAAAGGAGTAGGTATTGCCTGGGAGGATGGTATAATGAGAACAGATACTACACTACCTCCCGCCTAAAAAAGTATAGGAGAAGGTAATCCCTGGGAGGGTAGTATCATGACCACAGAACAAATACTACATCCCCTCTCAATAAAGAGAGGAGGTAATGCCTGGGAAGATGGTATCATGACAACAGAACAGATACTACACTACCTCCACACCTCTCAAAAAAGGAGGAGGTAATGCCTGGGAGGGTGGTATCATGAAAACAGAGCAGATACTACACTATGCTCCTGAATTGAGCATTTAACGATAGTACATTAAGTACAAAAGTCTTAAATAGTATAGTTTTGGCTTCAGACAGAAAAATACATAATCTCCATTATTAATAGATTCGAATTTTTGAAGAAACTAGAATAAAAATGGCTGTGGCGATGGCGTAAAAAGTGCACTATCAGGGCTGGGTGCACTCGCGCTGCAGTCGAAAATCGAACAAGAGTTGAACAAGAACAATCAACAAATGCAGTTGCAGTAAAACAGCCATGAAACGGAAACCTGAATCAGCAACAATCAGCATTGGGTAAAAATAGAAAAGTTGAGAAAATTCGGGGTCCATTTCGAAAATCTATATTATTTTTTATTTTTTATATTTCTTTTTGTGTTTTAAAAGATCATTGCACATCCATATACGAAAATCGTTAAAAAGTAAAATTTTAAATATTTTGAAAATAAAAACGCTAAAATATTTTAGCTGTATAAACATCAAAACAAAAAGTAACGATTCTTCCACGTTAATCTTTTGATAACAGCTTTTATTTAAATTTAAGACCACGTAAAAGCATCCGATAATTTCAATGCAGTGAAGTAAGAAAAATATATAGAATTAATTTTTTTTATGTAAATAAAATAAATCAATATTCTCCATTCTATAATAAGGAGCAATGTGTATTTATTTGTAAATATATATCTGCCCCGTCACACAACAGTCTGTCTGCTGAATAAGGGAAGGGAGAACGCAAATCTATTTCCATGATCAGACGATTTCTTTGTCCCCCGCCCGCTTTCTATACCGATTTATACGTTTTTCTTTCCTTTCCAGTTTGAGGCGTTTTCTTTAATTCTTAGTTCTTTTTTGTAACTTCCGCCAACGTCTTCGATGTAAAAAGGTTCGACGGCATAACCCAACCTCCCAATAATCAAAAGAAAATAAAAGGTAAACGGTTGGTGCTTTTTTTTCTTTAGGTCATCAGAAATGACTCGCGTTTTTTTGTTCAACTCACGATCGATAGTTCAGTCCCCAATTATCCTTTTGAAATAATAATTAAAATAAGCATTAGAAAAACTTACATTGGAAAGCAAGTTAACAAAAGATTAAATGGTTGACTTGTTTGCGAAGAAACCGTAAAGTATTCTGGTGGATTTAATTTCTTTTCTTTTAAATAGGATTTTTTTAAAGACCGTCTTAGTACTTACTTTACACTTATATTTTTCATGTCAATAAATAATCGCTTAATAGTAAATACAAATTAATAATGTGCAAGTCGCATAGAGGCGAGAAATACACAGACACGCTAGAAATGGTCACACAATCTTCTTAATATAGAGTATTTAAGCTTGATTTACTGCTTGTAGAATAAATTCCGCACAAACGATAAATTTTAACAGAATAGCGGAAGAAGAGTGCAAGTGGTCGAATGTGGCTAACATTAATTCGATTCAGGTTTTAAAAATAAATACGGACATGTACAAATCAAATCTCCATTATCGATCAAGATATCGAGTATATAATTAAATGTAGTAATCCAATTAATTCCATTTACGAATAAAATAAGATAAAAGATAATCGTTCAGTTTACGTGGGCGTTTTCTTAAAGAAGAATAACTAAAAACAAACAAAAAAAAGCATCTCCAAATACGGCATCGAGGACAATTTATTTCGTAGTTTAAGAAACTAATATTAATTTTAGATAAGGACTGTGATATTATTGTAGATTAACACCAACCGCTAAATCACCCCCCCCCCCCCTATAAAGATTCTACTTTTTTTGTTTTAGACGATTAAAACGTCCTGAAAAACTTGGCGGAAAGAAAGAAAAAAAAAAAAACATAAACAATTATGTTAGAATTTAGAGCGGCGGATCAAATTCGGATATAAATTTAACGTAAAATGATTCTCTATTTTCGGGCCACTTTACGGCATTTAACTAGTTATTTTCTCTTAAAAAAGAATCGCACAAGATTTATCTTCCATAGAAAAAATATGGAAGATAAATCTTGCGCAATTCTTTTTTATTGCGGGGGGGGGGGGGGGCACATTTTAAGCGATTACGCGTGGTTTTACGACCTTTTCACTCGGACTTAGGGTTAGGTATAAAAGATTTGGTTAACTGCTCTAAAAAATTAGTGGCCCAAAAATGGAGGATCATTTTACGGTAAATTTATATACAAAACTGATCCCACTATCTAAATTCTAACAATTTTTTTTTTTTTACACCAAGTTTTTCACGGTGTTATTGTACAAATTTATCACAATTCTTTTGTATGACAAGAGTGCGTCCTAAAAATGATAGTTTTCTTTTGTATTGTTTTCTATGGGTACAAAACAATCATAATACTTGTCAACTGGTCCAAACCTCAGCTAGAAATTTACTTTCTACTATTTGGGACTCACCAGTTCTAAAAGGCTTTAACATATTTCGAATAATAGCCACACTAGTATATACACGACAGATCTATCAGTAATTTATATCAAAATGGCTGACACGCGTTTTCTATCGTGCCTCGATTAAGCAATAGAAAACCGATCTAGGTTCTTTTATACCACAGAGGCGCGTCCGTAAATCACTGTTTCTCTTTGGGGTACTCTGGTAATATCACGGTACCAAATAGCTGCCCCCCTCCCCCAAATGCTATGTCACGTGATATATTTTTTCTGGGGTATCACGAAAAATCATAGCTTAATGAAATTAACCGTGAGCTCTTATATTTATCTACCTCCCACAAGGTAAAATGTGACACAAGGTCGGGAAAGTGGGATTAGATAAGCCAGCGCTCGAGAAGTTACCATTCTGGCCATTTAAAAATTGCCTGGGCAGCCCCGTCGGCATTCCCCGGTAGGGGCGCCTCAGACAGTAAGCAATAAACTTACTCCTCCCCAAAGAGGGGAGGCAAAGCCTGGGAGGGTGCACCTCCTAGAACTGCACAGGACCAGACAACCCCCAATAGACCGGCGTAAATCCAAACCCAAAGGCCAGGACAATACCAGTCTATTAGAAGCTTTTCGGTGGATTTTCCTTTGTTTTTGTTATCACTTAATTAGCCCAGATTAGTAATCGCCCCTCGTGCTATTACCAGAATACACAATTTTTTGTCCCATCTAGCGTGCCCCTTTTGGGGAGAGCTTGATATCCCCACATAAAAAAACGACCTTGTGTCTAACATTGCCCCCGTGAGGAGGCAAGTAAATGGGGATATGATGGTCGAATGGAACATTGAAGAAATATCAAATATGTATGAAACAATAGACATTGGTACCGCTTTGGTTTCTTATCTACGTATCATGAATCTATTTTGGTATGATTTTATTTACACTTTAATATGCGATCTGACCAATATACAGCGATCAACACAGTACAAAAGCAAGGGAAACACTTCTAATTGGTTTCGAAAGGATGTGTGCTTACCTAACCTGGATCCCTACTCCCTAACCCTAACATTCAAAGAAGAGACCATGCAACACTTCAGCCAATTATTCAACAAGAAGTCGCTAAAGGCTCAGTAATCTATTCTGACGAATGGAGAGCTTATGCTCATTTAAACCAACTCAATTTTCGCCATTTTTCCGTAAATCAACAGTAAATTTTCGTCGATCCCAACACTGGTGCACATACACAAGTAATTGAAAGATCGGTGTGCGGACAAAAGTCCACCGGACAGAAGCCCACCAAAATAATTCAAACACGGACAAAAGCCTACCAACGTAAAAATAAATTAATTTTTAAAAATTAAAAAAAAAAAAAATTATATTTAACTTTTTACAATTATAAATAACTTTGTATTTTTTTTTCTTGGCAAAATTTTTAAAATTTCATTTTTAAACATTTTCCGGTACTTGGTAAAATACTGCATTCTTTTGAAGATTACATTATAAAAAAAACATGCACCCTTTTTACTACCAACCCTAAGTCTGGGTGGTAAAACGAAAAATACATTTTTTAAAAGTCATGTATTGTATTACTCATCTTTCGCGGAAAGAAAAACAACAATCATTTTAGAATGCAGATTGCATTTTGGTTTCTTCGGAAACAAGTCAGTCATTTTAATTTTTTGTTAATAGTTGAAAAAAAAATGGATGAATTACTTTGTGACTCTTAAAAATCTGAAATGAATTTAGAAGCATTTACACTGTTGAAGAGAAAGAACTTTAAACTGGCATGAGGGTTTGCTAAGAATTTTGATTTTCAGCAAATCCTCATGTATTAAAGGATTGAAAGTTTTGGAAGCTTTTTTACATCCAATAATTTTATAACTATAAATAAAATCAACAGTTCCATAACAACCATTATTTATAGTTCCATAACAATTTGGTTAAGTTAATAATTTAATGACCAAACGATACTGTAAAAAGTAAATTCAACTTTCAAAATCCTATTTTAAAAAAATAATTTGGGGACAAGTTTTTTTTTCGTTGGTGCCGCTCCCCCTACTGAAGTCTTGCTTATGCCTCGTATATATTTCTTTCGAATTAGTTTAATTTAAATTACCTACCATGAAAATTAACCAGCAAATATTTTATCTTTTTTTTTTAATTAAATAACTTTAATTACTGTTAATATCGACCAAACTATTGCATATATATGAACAAAAATAGAACAATAAAATTACGAATGAATAGCACCAAACAGTAATTTATTATGAACTGTTTATGTAAATTACGCATTCAAAGTTCTGTCTTTGGGCCGTTTGTCTCTACGATATATATATATATATATATATACAATATTTCAGTAAGTGTAGTATCTGTTCCGATGGATACTGCACCCCTATAGACGGGTGTCGTCTTGTCCTTCGGGACTTGATTCCACCTGTCTGTGGGGTTGTCCTGTACAGTTCTAGGAGGTCCACCCTCCCAGGCTTTGTCTCCCCTCTTTGGGGAGGAGTAAGTTTATTGCTTACTGCCTGAGGCGCCCCTACCAGGGAATGCCGACGGGGCTGCCCAGGCAATTTTTAATGGCCAGAGTGCTCACTTTCTCGGGCGCTGGCTTTTCAAACCCCACTTACTCGACCCAAGCTGTGGTCACATCTTACTTGTGGGAGTAAGATAAAACTGGCCTTGTGCCTAACTCCTGCAGAGGAGTAAATAAATATTTCAAAATACTATTATAGATTTAAATAATAGTAACCCGTTTTGATGGTAATATAGGAGTGATAAATGAAAAAAAACTTTCGCATTTATTCATTTAGATTAAAAAGCAAAGAAAGGGGGGAAAGGAAACGTGATTATTTTATTTGACACATCTCCTTACGTCAATGGGTTTGACCAAGATCACCTATGTTTTAGGGGGGGGGGGGCAAAAGGTTAATATAAAAATAGGGGGTTTAAGGATAGCTATAACTCAAATAGCATCAGCCAATTCGACCTTTTCGTATTTGAGATGGAGATTGCCCAAGGGTCAGGGATTAATTAGACTTGTAAGCCACCTCCAGAGTAAAGGGTCATTTTTCTTGTTTCTGTTTTTAAGAACCTAGATACGACAATACTATGGATAAGGAATAATGACTGCGTAAAGATTCCCCGGTACTTTTGAACTTTCTTGACTGCAGCAATTTCGTTTCGGTTAATTTGGGTTTTTGTATTGCCTCCTATTACTACGGTAGTACGGTATTTTCTTTACCTTAAAAAATATATAATCCCGTAATGAGAAGGATGTTGTTGGTACATTTATAGATTAACACCTTACACTGCCCCCCCCCCTCCCCTCAAAAATGAGATTTTACTCTTTTTTTTAGACGATTACGTGTAAACACCTGAAAAACTTGGTGAAAAGAAGAAGTACAACAAAATAAATTTAGAATTTAGAGTGGGGCATCAGTTTCGTATATAAATTCAAATTACCCCCCCACCCCCATTTCCTGGCCATTCTAGTGTTTTAGGGTATTAACAACTTTTTTTATCACTAATCCGAAGTCTGGGTGCCTGCCACTTAGGTTTAGGTTAGATGTTTTTAAAAATAATTTATTGGCGAGGCTGAAATGCATTTATATCACTGCAAATTTGATCTTGAGTGTTCTTGTCTTTATGATTTTGTCACCACAGAAAAGGTTAAAAAATATTGGGTGCAAAATCGACTTAACATCAGTTAAAGGAGGCAATACAAAACGGAGAATAACCGAAACGAAATTGCTCCAGTCAAAAACTTCATTAGCACCACTTATTCTTTGTTTTTAAAAACCGAAATTATGCCATCCATGTCATAAAGGACCACATCAAGAGAAATTAGATTAAAGTTAAATATTAAAAAAATAATTTATTCGATTTTATTTTCTTTGATATTCCTTTGAATAAACATAATTTTCTTATATTTTCTTCAAATTAAATTGAAGGGAAGAAACTTAAATGAATGAAGAAAGAAAGAAAAATTAATGATCATTAATTCAACAGTCATTTATATATGATCATCCATTAAAAAAAAAAAACTAATGATCATTAATTCAACAGTCATTTATGATATATGATCATTCATTTTAAATGGCACGGCGAATCATTGAAGAAAAAATGTATTTATTAGCATAGAATAATTCAGTCTAGGAAACCAGTCTTCTTTCAGATGAATGATGAGGCGTGTCATTTGATGAAAATGCAAAAATGTTGCATTCACAAATGTGGAAACTAATTCAGAATTGTAGATAAATTATTACAATAGAATCAGTAAATATGAATTTAAGTGTGTGTAGATATATATATATATATATATATATATATATTAATTATTATCCACAGACGTATACGTTTCATCCTAATGGAATCATCAATATGGAAGATAACTGTTCAGGCGGTCGCACAATTCGAACCAATGGACACAAGTCACTTTTAATCCAAATCCAAGCGTTCCAACCAATTGGTCAACTTCAACAACTATGCTACAAGCCGAGAAATAAATACTATTTATGTCATATAAAGCTGACAATATAGTCAGCAGTTTTCTATATTTTATACATAGCTGTAGCAGCTGGCCCATTGGTTGGAGCACTCGGTTTTGGATTAAAAGTGACTTGTGTCAGGGTGTTTGAATTGTGCGACTGGCTGAACACTTATTTTCCACACTGATGATTCCATTAGTTTTAAATTTTAATGTTTTTTTTTTCTTTCTTTGGTGGTGGGGGGAGTATGGTACGGTTTCGATGGCACCCTCCTAAATGGTATAGTTTAAAAAAAATAATAATAATGTGCCCACGTTACATACCCTGTTGCCTAGAATACATATTCCATAAATTATAAGTTCAATAGTTTAGGAATTATTAAGTTGTCTATTAAATTTTTTTATATCTAATTTATTTTAAGTTTTTTTAGGGTGAGTGCCAGTTTGGGTAGGCGCACCCCCTAAATGGTAAAGTTTACCAAAAAAAAATAAAAATAATGTGCCCATGTTACTCTCCAGGTTGCAGGGAATATATATTCCAAAACTCAATGATCGATTCATAAAAAAATATAAATAAATTTAAAAATGATTTTTTTATATATGCACTTCTTAAATGTCAAATTTGCAGTGTATAGGTGCACTTCACCCTCTCCAATAAATTATTTTTAAAAACATTTAACCTAAAAAAAAAACAATTAAAAAATTATTTTTTTATATATGCACTTCCTAAATGTCAAATTTGCAGTGTATAGGTGCACTTCACCCTCTCCAATAAATTATTTTTAAAAACATTTAACCTAAAAAAAAAACAATTTAAAAATGATTTTTTTATATATGCACTTCCTAAATGTCAAATTTGCAGTGTATAGGTGCACTTCACCCTCTCCAATAAATTATTTTTAAAAACATTTAACCTAAAAAAAAAAAAAATAAATAATGTGCCCATTTTACTTATACTATTTTTTTTTAAATTAATAATGATTCGCTACTTTGTTTAGGAGATTAGTCTGTATATCTAAATGAATAAATGCAGAAATTGGGACCATTTCTCTCACTAACGGTAAAGTAAAAAGACCCGATTTCAAGTTAATTAAATTTTACACAATAGAAGCACCACCTCAGTTGCAAGGTTAACTAATTTGCATATTGGTTTTGAAAAACGACATTTTATTAATTAACTATTATTTGTTATTGTTTTATAATTCAATGATTGTTTTGATTTTAATACAACAAATAGTTCTGTTTCGCAAAATTGTTTTATTTCCCGGACAAACATTTAGCATTTGTGTTCAAATGCTTCTTTTTTAAGAGGGGTCGACTTGATTATCAACGCATTTCTATCTATTTTTAAATTGTAAGTGAAAAGGCAAATTGATTTCTTCTTTCATTTCTTTAAATTCACATTTAAAACATAAATAAATTTGTATCGAAATTACCAAAATGTTAATGTTTATCTATCCATTTGAAAAAATGAGAAAGATTTTGTTTCGTGTTTACAAGAGATTTATGAATGAAATGTTTATTATTTTAAATTAATGTTTTAAGTATTTCAAGTAGCGAATTTTGTGAAGCGAAAGTCAGCCGATAAAGCCAACTAGTATATCTATATAAATAAATACACATATCTAACTTTATAAATATAGACAAGACAAGGTTATATATATGTAATGTTGATATAAATACTGAAAATTGATACATAAAAAAATTATATATCCTTATAACATTTTATGCGGATATATGAAATAATATGTATATATATATATATATATATATATATATATATATATATATATATATGTAAGGAAAGGAAGTCAACATCTTAGAAGCACGGATTATAATGTATTAAAGTAGAATATTTTGAAAATCAACAATCGTGCAAATTTTAAATGAAAAATTAATTAATTTATATAATATATATATATATATATATATAGAGATAGATAGATAGATAGATAGATAGATAGATAGATAGATAGAGAGAGAGAGAGAGAGAGAGATTTTTATAAAGCTATATGAAATACGGAAAAAAAAAATTGGAATAGTGAAAGAGATGATGAACAAAAAAAATTGAATTTAATATATTATATGCAATATTTTTATTCAGAAACTTATCTATTTATTTTTCAGTGAATCTTTTACTTACTGTTAATAGAATCTGTTTGAAAGAACGTTTGTTTTTGAAAAATGGAAAGTTTATCCGGAAAAATCAAAATATTTTCCACCAGCCTGGATTCTATTAACACAGTAAATGAAAGATTTACTGAAAAATAAATAGATAAGTTTTTAAAGAAAAATATTGTCATCTGAAAGAATAAAAAGGTGTGAGTGAAATGAATTTTTTTTTTTACTAGCTGTTCCGACCCGGTGTTACCCGGGAGTATTTATACTTTTATTTTGCATTTCTTTTTAAAATCTGTCTTTTCTTATTCTTGTACAAAAATATTTGTAATCTATTGGAGGTATTTGCAAAATTACATTCGAAGCTGTTTTTTTAAATTATTATTATTATTATTATTTTTAACTCATAAAATTATAAATAAGAGGTTAAGAGCCAGAGTTTCAGTGCCTTTTATTTATTTATTTTTAGAGAATTTCATGATATTAAAATCAGACGGCGGGGGGGGGGGGAGTTTTATGATTTAAAAATAAGGAAGTAAAAAAGCATGTTTATGTCGATATAAAATCACAAATTTAGAAAATCCCGTCTCAAAAATAAAGGTCAGAAAATGTATGAACGTTAAGTTTCTGGGTGTTTCTATAAAGAGAAATGGTTAATCTATGGTATAAAATTCATGATGAAAAAAAGAATGTGTTCATGAGTTAAGGGTAGCTACGATTTCACTAATGTTTTGTTAATTATGTATTTAAAATCAGAAAACAGAACTGTGTTTATGTTATGTTCAAAAACAACGGCATTATTAGTGTTACTGTGGCTTCTGCAAACATCTAAAAACTGATGTCATATTGGTGTCAATCAAAGGACAATAAATTGTTTAATTGTTATGGTTGTAAATTCTTATGAAGATTTTTTTACAAGTTGCCTTTCAAAATAATTAACGAGAAGAAATTACAAGGTAAACTGATCGCTCGTATAGGATATAATAATACGTTAAGGCATTTCATATTTATACGTATGTCATCACCTTTCACACACATTAAAAAATTGAGATCGTCCGATCAGAAAAGATGGTGATTATTGTGATGTCGCTAAGGTAAAAAAAAAATTCGACTTTACCCCATTTTAAAATAAATTGCTCCAAAATCAAATTATTTCATCCCATCAAACAAAACTACAATTTTTAATAAATACATCTCAAAAGGTTACATTTGCTTTATTAATTTGAAGAATATTTAGTTTACAATTAGTTTTTACAGTAAGAAGACCAAATATTTATTGGTTTAAAAATAATTAAATTGCTACAATAAATAAATAAGAGACATATTCGTTTTATTTATTTAAAGAATATTTAGCTGACAATGAAAATTAAGTTTACGGAAGAAAAAATAATTTTTTTTAATAAATGAGAACCTGGGAGACATTTATTAATTCAAAAGGAATATTATTATTAACAGTAAATTCCACAGATTGATGTAGAAAGTACCGTGGAATTCAACAGATTGATGTAGAAAGTACCGTGGAATTCAACAGATTGATGTAGGAGTCCCACTAGTTATGAATAATTTTTTAATGTTTTTGAACCTGTCTTCTGAAATAAGTAATAATAAAGTAATGAAAATGATCACAATCACGCAAACATACACGCACGTATAATGAATAATGTAGGTTGTTGTTTTTAATTTGTATTTTCAAAGTAATAAAACAAAGTTAGAAATTAAACTGATCTGGCATAAGAACAAACTCGTAAGAAGACAAAAAAAAAAAAATAAATAAATCATGATGTTTCACAATTGGGAAAAAAAAGAAATTTGTTTTTTTTAATAATGATTAATAATAAAAAATATTTTACCCGAAAGTAAACTATGTAGTTAACAGAATTATTTTTTAGTAGTCACCGTTTACGAAATATGTGTTCCTATTTACTTGCCTCCCCACGAAGGCAAAGTTAGACACAAGGTCGGTTTTTAATGTGGGGAAATTCAGCTCCCCAAAAAGAGGCACTCTGGATTGGAACAAAAATAAAAATCACCTCAGTTTAGACGGACTTCTCTTTCACTGACCGAGGACAGAAAAGACTAAGTGTAATATCAGAACAGGTACTACACTTTGTTCCTAGCCAAAATGTGTCACGTTACCTGATGCAACAACAAAATTTTAAAGTTTAAGATATTTTCTATTGTTTACACATCAGTTATTATATGAATGAAAATTTTATAGTATTAATAAATGATGACCGTATTAGTATTACTATTTATTCTGAGCAATGAAAATTGTTGCTGATAGCAAAGATGGCTTCCATTTTAAATTTACATTTGCTATTGAAAACAAAGATGGCTTCCTTCTGAAAAAAATAGTCTGAGAAGAATAAAGGATGTTATGAAAAGAATTAACTGATTACATTTTAGTGTTCTGAAAAACATGATGTCATAAATTTTACAAGAAGCAATGACTATTCAGAATGAACTATCGATTTGTCAGATGCAATGCTATCGTTGTCTAACTTCGATAATTTGACTGACTTAATTTTATATATTAGAGAAGCAGATAGCATAATTTTACATTTTTGTAAAAAACAACTTTTCGATAAGAAAAACATAGAATAAATTCTTAATAATTTGTTAAACAGTCAAAAAGATTAATTAATGGAGATTCAAAATAAAAGCATCATCATTTTGGGATGATTTAGAAAAAAAAAAAAATCTGCAACTTATTTCCGTTTAGCATGTTTATCATATTTTTCCAAAAGATGATTTATTTTCATTGGGAAACAAATCGCTATTATAACTCCATTCTAAAATGAATGCTTACTTTATAGCCGGTGTAACTGAAATCCATCTTTTAGGATGTAAAAAAAAAGGGACGTATAAGTTAAAGTGTCCATTTTTACAATGAAACAAAGTACATAATCAGTCATTTTTTGCCCTATCATCAAACTGTGTTTCTGTCTGATTCTACATGGTCCAAATCTGGAGTTTTTTTTATTGATTAAAAGAAAAATCAAGTCTTATGAATCATATTAAAAAGATTCAATATGTTAACTCTTGAAATGAATCTTATATTGTGCTTCTGTGTCATTTTTGCACATTGTTTTGAGAGATAATGATATTTGTCCCAATGTTTATGATGGCTTGGTCTGAATTATTTTTTCTATTATAATTAATTTTCATTTACCACAAGATGACATTACATTCGTAAGGATTTTTCACTTATTCAAAGCCTGCATTTTTAGTTACACACTGAAAATTGGCTTCTGGACCAATATCATACAAACCAACAAATTTTGTAATTTCCAACGAACTTTGAACGATCACAATTCAGTGAATAATTGTACTAAAACAATAAATTAGTATCATTGTTTATGTTTGTGCCATCATTAAACATTTTTTTTCTTAGATATAACGAAAAAAGATTTGGTTTGGGATAACCTACTTATAATTATTGGTTTATATATTCTTTATTTAAAACTAGCTGTATCTCCCAGCATTACTCTGGCTGCAGTGAAGGCATTTCAGTTTTCAATTTTTATTTGTTTGCACATTTTTTTTTAACTTTTACAGAAAAAGAAATAAAATTTTAGTCGTAAGGGAGATAACTCTTTAAAAAATTCAAACTTAGTTATTATCAGTACTGATTTCGATTGTTTGGTCATAATTGTAAAATGTTTTCATATTAGCAGTAATCCAGGAGGCAGAAATACATATATAAAAAAAAAAACTGTAACAAAGTATGTTATTATAGTGGCAATAACATGGTGCAAGAATAACAACTGAAAATTTGCTTGTCAGTATGAAAGTGTAATATGTCAGCTAAAATGCTATTTAGGTCCAACCGTTAAAATCTCACAGATTATGGTGGAATTTCAAGGTTTTTTTGTTTTTTTCCATTAAAAATGCAAGCATTGAAAAGATATTTGTTGTTCTTGTTTTGAGGAAGGTTAAGCTTTCAAATAAATTAAAGTGAAATATTTTGAAAATCAACAATCGTGCAATTTAAATGAAAAATTCATTTAATTTTTTTTTTTTTTGCAAGCTTTCATTGTAGAACAACTTTGTCAGGCGAGACTGTCTTATAGTTTTATTTTTATTTTCTTCCTCCTCATTTTGATGGTATTAACCCCGAGGGGTCGAATCACGATATGAGCAGAAAGAGACGTCAAGTTTTTAAAGACGTTAGGATAAGTGTAATCCTGGCGATGCTATGCGCAGATTGGCGTTTTTTTTTAAGTAAGGAAATTGACAACATCTTTGAAGCACGCATTAGAATACACTGTCAATTTCCTTACTTAAAAAAAGCGCCAATCTTGCAAAAAAAAAAAAATTAAATAAACGAATTTTTTATTTAAATTGCATGATTGTTGATTTTCAAAATATTTCATTTTAATACATTTTTATCCGTGCTTCAAAGATGTCAATTTTCTTTACTTTTAAATAAATGTTTTGTTTTTTTTAAGGTGGGAGGGGGGGGGGTAGCAACACACTATTATACTCCGCCATTAACAAAAGCAACAAAAAGACAATCATTCCATCTCCTTAATCCTTATCCTCGAGTGGCTTTTGGCTTTGATAAGTAAAAAATATAAATATATCAATAGTAAAAAAAAGCAAAAAAAAAAACGCGAAATAGAAATAATAATCACTTTTTAATGTGTCAATAAATTGATGCGAGACATTCATCTCTCTTAAATAACAGTCATCATCATTATCATCATTCGGTTTAATGTCGATTTTACATGCTGGCATGTGTTGGATGGTTTTTAGAAATTAAATAAACCTGCTACCTCAACTGTTCTACATCCACTAACCCTAGAACTCTCATCCATTCTTTCAACGTGGCCATACCATTGAAGTTATCAACAATATCGCAACTAAGGGCAGACAGACATTATACAAGTGAATGAAAATGATACCGATTCTTTATTCTGTAATCTACTTGATGACAATAAAGTCAGTCGAAAATATACCCTCATTAACTCCAACCCTAACCCTAAGTTCGAGGTGGTGATCGAGAATACTGGGATCAGGATCAAGACTTTAAATTTGGCTTCACCTTATTTCACAAGGATTATAGTTGAAACAATTTTGTTGAATGGAAGATAAATCTTTATAACAATAACTTGAAGTTTTGTGTTTGGTGCAGGAGGATACAGCGTCCCTTATTCATTCCAGAGCAACACCAGATATTCCGGCTAGTAATTATATATATATATATATATATATATATTTATTTATTTATTCTGGTACAGAAAAATTAGTACAACATTCGTACCGTCGGTTTCAAGCACGGAAGGTCTTACCCATCCGGCTCTCTTCAGCTTCTGTTGTTGAAGAGAGCCGGATGGGTAAGACCTTCCGTGCTTGAAACCGACGGTACGAATGTTGTACTAATTTTTCTGTACCAGAATAAATAAATATTATGCTCTTAATTTTTAACTTTAATTCTTAATTAATCGAGCACTCTGCTGGGATTTTTCCTACCATTTTACAAAGAAGTTATATATATATATATATATATAAAGATATATGAAAGAAGAGTGATAAACATGTACGAATGTCCAGATTTATTTCAACTTCGATTGTTCAATGCAAGGTATATTCGGTAATAAAGTTATGTTTATTATTCTTTCCTTAAGCCAAGGCTTTTCAAAGATCGAAATCTTATCATCAGAGGAATTACATAGATAGATAAGTTGGCAGTAGAAAAGCCAAAATTCAACATTTGAAAAATATTAAGTAATGGAGAGTGAAAAAAAAAAGAAAAAAAAGTTTGCGTAAAAAAGATATGGGATTAGTCCAGTTGGTAATTGTCCGTTGATAAGGTGTCCAATGAAAGGAGATTTGGATGAAGAAGGGTTTTCATGAAGGCAACATGGAAAAGCGTTCAAAAATGAAGTAACTCCAATAGTGAGATGTTGAGTTCAAATCGTAGGTGGAGCGCACTTAATCGGAATTGCTTGTTTGTTTTCATGCACACTGGATGATATCACAAAATCACATCAACCATTTAAACAGAGATGAGGATAACCAGGCACAATGGATGATGCCACAAAATGTCATCTATCAAATCAGAGAGAAGGGGAAAGGAGAAAAGATCCTTTATCTAGACGACCCGAAGTATCATAGGTCATTTAATAGATGAACATTTAGACCCCTTGGGAATCTAGTGATATATATATATATACATATATATATATGATAATTTTTATTTACACAGACACGTACAAAATCTGCGACACTGGCATGTCGATGTTATCGATCAACAGTTATTATAAACTGAGATCTCATCAGGAAGAGTTAGAATCCGATCTTAACCTTAGATCATATTTGATCTATATATAATATAATAACTGTTGATCGATAACATCGACATGCCAGTGTCGCAGATTTTGTACATGTCTGTGTAAATAAAAATTATCATATATAAAGCTCTATTTGATATTGAGCACTTTTTATAAACCCGGTTGAAATTCTTTGGATTACTACCCTGTGGATGTTTTTACCTGGATTATTACCATTATTACATATATATATATATATATATATATATATATATATATATATATATACACACACAGATAGATAGATAGATGAGATACTTTATAGTCGCATTCCAATGACCATAAGAAAAATCAATCCAAAACCATAATTTTTATTTATTCCTACAATTTCTTTATTTTCATATTTCGGTGAATCCATGTATTTCTTCTTCGTCTCACAAACAAAAAATGTTTATTTATTTATTCCAAATGTAATCATTTTTCTATATCTTACGCACGTTTCACAGCAAAGTCAAGAGAAATATATAGTTTTTAGATAATGTTTCTGATCATCAGAGTAGTAGTTCATTTAATGGTAATAGGAAAACATTATTCCAAATACAGAAAATAACTCTCTCTCTCTCTCTCTCTCTATATATATATATATATATATATATAGATATATACTTTAAATACTATAAATATATACTTTTTTTATCAACCCATCATGTCAACCCAAAATTTCGATGTACTTGCATGACATTTTTCTTCAAATTATCATCCTGAGGAAGTCTTACAATAAAGACGAAACGTTGATGAATATATTAAAAAACATCTCTTGGTTGTTTCCTTTTTTATTTCCCAATGATGAAAATATGTCCAACATGATGTTCATGTCATAGCCTTCAAAATTCGAAAATGTTTTTTGTTGAATTCTAGAATATATACATTCAATGTATGCACATTGATATTCTGCGCATACACAGAGGCAGCAGCAGCAGCAGCAGCAGCGCCGATGTTTGCTGATGTCAAACTATGAGCAGCTGTGTATGACATTAAAGATAAGTTAATGTATATGTGAAAGCTATAAGACATTGGAGTATTGATTTACTCCTCTCCAGGAGTTAGGCACAAGGCCAGTTTTTATTTTACTCCCACAAGTAAGATGTGACCCAAGGTCGAGTCGGGAAAGTGGAGTTTGAAAAGCCAGCGCCCGAGAGGTGAGCACTCTGGCCATTAAAAATTGCTTGGGCAGCCCCGTCGGCATTCCCCGGTAGGGGCGCCTCAGACAGTAAGCAATAAACTTACTCCTCCCCAAAGAGGGAAGGCGAAGCCTGGGAGGGTGGACCTCCTAGAATTGCACAGGACAGACCCATAGACCGGCGTAAATCAAGCCCCGAAGGCCAAGTCAATACCAGTCTATGGGGTGCAGTACCATCGAAACAGATACTACACTTTGATCTTAGCCAAAAGGCCAAGAACTATAAGACATTGGAGTATTGATTTACTCCTCTCCAGGAGTTAGGCAGAAGGCCAGTTTTTATCCTACTCCCACAAGTAAGATGTGACCCAAGGTCGGGTCGGCAAAGTGGGGTTTGAAAAGTCAGCACCCGAGAGGTGAGCACTCTGGCCATTTAAAAATTGCCTGGGCAGCCCTGTCGGCATTCCCCGGTAGGGGCGCCTCAGACAGTAAGCAATAAACTTACTCCTCCCCAAAGAGGGGAGGCAAAGCCTGGGAGGGTGGACCTCCTAGAACTGCACAGGACAGACCCATTGACCGGTGTAAGTCAAGCCCCGAAAGACATGACAATACCAGTATGGGGTGCAGTATCCATCGGAACAGATAATACACTTTGATCTTAGCCAAAAGGCCAAGAACAAAATACATTGGAGTAGCAGCAGTGTAAACTCTAAAACATTAACATATATTGATGTATGTGCTTAATTTGTGTGTATGTATATATATGTATGCATAAGCACCATTATTAGCACAAAATGTAATTTCTTTCTTATTTTCACTTCCAGCAATAAATTTGTAACTTCCACACGTGTAATTATAGTTTTCCTTCACCACGAATAACTTTAATGCTGGGCGTAGTAACCCTATAAAGGAATATAACAGGTTATGGAACCAGAAATTTAACTAGCGATGATTGGGATAGAAAGTCCTATTCGGTTAGAATTAAGTACAAGTCAAGTATTATGGTTCATTTATGCTTCTAAAGATAAACAGTATTTTTATTAGAGTGTCACTATTCTAGAAAAGAACGAAAAGAAGTGTTGCTGTACGATTTAAATGAAAGGAATCATTTTTGAAAACGTGCAAGTTAAATGTTGATTCACAAGTCACGACACAACAACAATCCAGGATCCATGTTCCGGCGTTGCTCAGGAAAATACAAAAACCCCCAAGAAACTCCTGCTCCTATCCCGAACACCATATTACTATTGTTATTCAAAGTTTGTACTTTATGTATAAATATTCAAGATATAAATAAAAAGATGTCTGGCGCAAACGATGATCCAACAATATTTTTATACACCCGCAACGGAAAAATAAAAATTAAAACTAATTTCTGAAGTGATATTTATTTTCCAATCTTAAAGTTTCAAGTTATCAAAAAATAAGAATAGAAATTGTAAGATATTCCAACGATCCCTATAGTACAATGGAACCAACCTAAAAAGTTTTTTTTTTTTTAATGAATAAATGATGACGACATCATCATGGACATTCAATTGTTCTTGAGTACTTAAATAATTTTCATTTTCTATCTTAATTTTATAAAGTAAAGTTATATTGCTGCTTTTGGCCATCCGTAGCAACAAAAATGTATCACTTACTGATACGTGTTTTGATATTTGTCAATGCGCTACACTGCTACGTTAAATTTCCAATGTTTACATCAGTTTCCGTTTCAAATCACTTGACGATTCCTGATGTCACAAGCCATTCGCATTTGAAACGAGATCGTCACTTCTTTTGTGTTCTTAGTTTAGATTTTTTTTTTAAATTAATTAAAAAAATTAGGCGTTGAAATATAAATAAATCAAACAATTAAGTGTAGGCGTACCCGTACTAAATTGTTCGTTTCGTAGTTGAACAAATTAAATGCACTCATCCAATCGGTTTATATATATATATATATATATATATATATATATATATATATATATTTAATAAACTCAATGATGTTTGTGTGTTACTGTTTCCTAAAGAAAGAAAGGTTAGAGAATCTACATAAAATCCAAAAGTGTACTGAATTCTTATATAAAATTTACCGGGGAAGACAATGGAAGTGTTCCCGAATCTCTAAGTGCACCCCTAAAGGGGGCTATGAGGGCATAACCCCCTTAAAACTTCAAATATATCCGATTTTGATGAAATTCACCACACGTATGAATTTCTCGGTGGAAGACAATGGAAGTGGTCCGAATCTCCACATTACTCTCTCTGTGCCGAATATCTAAGTGACCCAGTGGTGCAGAACCCCTTAAAACTTCAAATACTTATATTCGATTTCAATGAAATTTAAACCACATGTATAAGACACTAATTCGGAGTTTCCCAACATTTTAGCTTCTCCCGACTACATTAGGGGCGAAATAGAAGTAGGGGGCATTGACCAGTAAAAACAAAGAAAGTAATATGGTGTTATAGTGAAAAAGTACATAGTGATCCTCGGTCAATTGCGAGCAATGTCGGTCATTGACGACATAAAAGATTTTAAAAGAAAAAACAGTTGTGAAATTAGTCCCAAACAATTTTACCTACTTATGTGTGACGTATTTGCGAAAAAAAAAATAATAATAGAAAATATAAACGGGTAAGCATTCGACATAAACCCAGAACCCTACCCTACCCCCGGAAAAAATAACATTGCTTATGCATCATTAATTTATAACCAATATTTACGGTAATTTTACATGCTTATATACAATTGTTTTTAATGGGAACTGTATTTCCTTTGAAATAATTTATGTCGACAATAGTAACGGTTATATATATATATATATATGTGTGTGTGTGTGTGTTTCCTGGATTCGCTGATCAAGAAAATGGCTGAATATCGAGGAATCGGTTTACCAGGCACCATTTGATCTAAATTTCTGTAAAATTCATAAATAAATGTGTGTGTGTGTGTGTGTGTGTGTTTGTTTCATCTTAGTTGTTATATTCACAACGTTGCGGCTGATGTAATCTCCGACCTTCTCCAGACGAATCTTACCGAACTCGGGAAACTGGGTATATGGCCCAATGGTTAAGAGCGTTCGTTAACAATCAGTTCGGCGAGATTACCTTTTAACAGTCGAACAGCGAAACGGATCTCCCACTCTAAATTCTAAAATAATTGTTTTTTGTCTCTTTCGACAAGGTTTTCAGAGTGTTCACACGTAATCATCTTAAAAAAGAAAAGAAAAGTAGAATCTCATTGGGTGGGTAGCTGAGGGTGTTAATCTACAAAGTTACCAGATATATCTCTAACAATATAACAAGTAAGCTACACAGAAACGACGGCCTGGCGAATTGCTCCGTTGAATGGGACACAAACATTACTGGACAGTTTAATTGTCATAAATATATTTTTATACTACTATTACAAAGCTCTACTCATGTATTGAGCACTGTTGAAACAAAATATATACGTAATAATATATTATAAGTAATGAAACACAAACAGTAATATTTGGTACTTGATGAACCGAACTGGGTTGTTTTCTTTTTTTTAACCCTAACCCAACCTGAGTTTTAGGTTCAGTTCGGTAAAAGTCGGTTTGGTTTGGTTCAAATTCTGTAGAAATACCGAAGCACCTAATATTTATGTATTTTTGTCGTCTTTGAGAAATTAATTACTATTACTACTACTACTACTACTACTACTATTATTAAAATGAACGAAGAGTTCGGTTGGATAAATTTAAATGGTATATTTTCGATGTAAACATATCGTTTTAATGAGTTTATTTCATATATTTACAAAATAAAAACAACCATTGGCAGAGAATCTATCCAGATAGAATAGGTAAGGCTATAATTTGGGAAATGAAGTGGGTGTTTGTTTTTTTGTGTGTGGTCAAATCATCAAATGATGGTAGAAAAAAAACTATTAAAAAAATAATAAAAAGAAATTACGGCCATTTAATTAATCGTCTATATTCTAAGATCGAGGGAATATATTTTTAGAATTAGAATATTTAGAAGGAAGTGAGAAGAAGAAGAAAAAGACGCGTATTTCGGAAATAAATGAATATATTACCTCGGCCATGGCTCGATCTTGTTGTCAGCTGAGCAGTGGCGGAAACGTGTACTGCGGTTCCGTTCTGGTAGCAGCAGCAGCAGCAATGGCGGTGTTCGTCGGAGTCAGCTGCAGTATAGTATCTGACAGTCTATGTCGTCTGAAGGACCGACAATACTGTTTACAGTGTTTACGCTATCAAATCAAATTGGAATCAGCGGTTATCTGAACTGCAAAGGAGTACATATATTTAATTGCGTTAGTAATATTATATTGATTTTTTAAAAATATGTTTCTTTCCTTTTATTGTTCTAAAAACTTTTACTTTTAAAATTAGTTACATTTCAATCAAATCTATATTTTTTAGAGTTTATTTTTTATTTTTATTTTGATTAATATAAAAATTAAGCACTGAATTACAATGTAAAAAAAAAATGAAAAATATACTTTGAACTCATTAACATCAAGCGGTGTCCATGAAAGATTTCACTGCTAAACTTTTGTTCCGTTTGGGGGAGTGAGGATGGGGGGGGGGGAGGCAACTTAGCCACGTTAAAAAGTAAGTTGAGTCTATTTATTTGCTTCCCTACTTAAACACACTTAATGTGGGGGGATTCAACTCTCCAAAGATGAGCACTCTGGATTGAGGTAAAATGTCCCAGTCTAGGAGAATCTCTCCTTCTCTGACCGAGGACAAAATATTGTGGTGGTAGTAGTAGTATTTATTTACTCCTCTCCAGGAGTTAGGCACAAGGCCAGTTTTTATCTTACTCCCACAAGTAAGATGTGACCCAAGGTCGAGTCGGGAAAGTGGGGTTTAAAAATTGCCTGGGCAGTCCCGTCGGCATTCCCCGGTAAGGCGCCTCAGGCGGTAAGCAATAAACTTACTCCTCTCCAAAGAGGGGAGGCGAAGCCTGGGAGGGTGGACCTCCTAGAACTGCACAGAGCAGACCCATAGATTGGCGTAAATCAAGCCCCGAAGGCCAAGACAATACCAGTCTATGGGGTGCAGTATCCATCGGAACAGATACTACACTTTGATCTTAGCCAAAAAGCCAAGAAAATTAGTAGTAGATGTGATGATCATGACGATGACGACGATCATCATCATCATCATCATCATCATCATCATCATCATCATCATCATCTTCAGTTTAACGTCCATTTTACATGCTGCCATGTGTTGAACGGCTTTAAAAAATTGACTTCCAAAGTAACCTATCTATGACCAGATCTTTATTTATCCCTCTTTCTCTCAGATCCATTTTTACCACTTCCTGCCATGTTTTCCTTGGCCTTCCCCTGTGAACTGAAACTGCTACTTCAACTGTTCTACATCTATTAACCCAAAAACTCTCATCCATTCATTCAACGTGACCCTACCATCGAAGTCTACTTTTCTGCACACATTTCCCTATACTGCCCAGATTTAATCTTTCTCTGAGCTCATCAGAATTAAGCTCGTGTTTAAAACTCACATTATATACCCATCATATTATTTTCAGATCATTTCTCTCCATGCAACGCATGTCCTCAACCCTCACTGGCCAGGTTTCAATTCCATACATGCCTAATAGACTCTTCCATTGGTCGACAGTTGTAATGCTCTGATGGATAGTAATGGCAGAAGTTCCTTGAACTTACTTCATCCACTCTTAACTCTTGCCATCATGCTAGCACCTGCTCCACCCTGTGGTCCAATGGTATCACCAAGGTAACAAAACTTCTCGACAATCTCAATAGCTTCCCCATCCAGATATACTTTGTCCATATCTGAGTTCTCATCCATCTCCATTGTCTTACACTTCTTGCACACAATTGCACTTCTTGTGTATCCAATGTTTACAGGTACCACAAAAAATTGAATTGCATCCTTTCCACAAACTGAGCAGGGGCACTTTCTTCTTTTGGGGAGCATTCCAACACTTACAGCCCTCCCTAAATCACCCCCTCCAAAAAATGAGATTCTACTTTTTTTAGGCGATAATGTGTGGACACACTAAAAAGCTTGTCAGAAAGAAAAACAACAAACAATTATTTGAGAATTTAGAGTTGGGGATCAGTTTCACATATAAATTTAACGTAAAATGATCCTCCATTTCCGGGCCATTCTAGCGTTTTATAGAAGTTAACCAATTCTTTTTTTTTTTTTTTTGCTATGGTAGATAAATCCTGTGAGTTTGTTTTTTTTTGGGGGGGACGTTCTACATTTCTAGGCGATTATGTGTGGTTTTACGACCTTGCCACTAAAATTTAGGCTTAGTGGTAAATAATTTGGTTAACTGCTCTAAAAAGCTCAAATGGCCCGAAAATGAGGGATCATTTTACCGTAAATTCATATATGAAACTGATCCCCACTCTAAGTTCTAAAATAATCGTTTGGTTTTTGTTTTTTTTTCTAGCATGTTCACACGTACTTCCTTAAAAAAATGGAATCTCATTTTTTAGGTTGAGGGTAGGGTGATTCAGAGGTGGGTATTAATGTACAAATTTACCAAACTGATAACTTTGCAAAAATCTTTTGACAAATGTTAATAAATTTTAAAAATTAGGTACGAGGCCATTAAAAGTGTGTTTGTGTGTGTATGTGTGCAGGGGTGCTATCCTACTCTTAACTAGACACCTTTTGATCCATTTGTAAAAGCAATGTTCGTTTCATTTTTTCACCATTTGTCCATTACTTTGACTTCAGAAATCACCACAATACCACATTTACTCTATGGACTACCTTACTTAAAATATCCCCAATGCTCTAAAATGAATTTTATTCGAAAAAATTATTTACAATTTCATGAAAAATGATATGGAGTGGAACAAGAGAAAAACACCCTAAAAGAAAGACAAAGAAACTAAATAAAAGAAAGACAAAGAAACGAAATAAAATAAAATAAAGGCTGGGTTAGTAAGACTCCCCACCCCAACCCTTTCTAAAAGTAGACCGCCCACCGTTTTTCAGTATTTTAGAACCGAAAACAATCGGGTCGATCTCTAAATGGGAGTGGGACTTAAGTGGGAGGAAATGAAATGGAGTGGAGTTTGAGAGTGGATGGTGTCCTTTCAAAATAAATACAATTTGGAGAGGCCAAGGGCAAAATAAAAGTGGGGAGTGAGCAGCTTGAAGGATCCCTATTACCAAAAGATAAAAATGGACAGGACTCAACTAGCTAAAAGACTACCTAAACCGGGCTGAGGTCCAAAAAGGACCAAGAACTGCATGCACCATACGCAGGCAGAGAACATGTACTCATAACTAACTTCCTTTCATACACATAAGCTCGTAATTTTTACCCATCTTTTGTTGAATTCTATGGAATGTAACTTTTTTCTATCAGATCTAATCTTAACCTTTTGCTGATGCTTGAAGGATATCAGATCCTGAAAAGAAAAAGATTACACTCCATAAGCTCCACAAGATCCCTATATGGTACCTTTCTAGATCATGAACGGTTACTGGACCAAGAAAGCTTCTGAGGGCAGCTCGGCACACAGTGAAGAACTGCAATTCACTTGTCGTATATTAGTAAATCGGTACACAAAACGAGCAAATGTGAAAACGATATTAGTTTGTATAAGGTACTCTCTTTTCTTCTCTGTTCGTTCGGCTTACTCTTTCTTCTTTCCTTTCGACTTTTTCCTCCTTCTGTACTGAGTGAAAATTGATGCAGTGAAATAAAATTGCTCTGCTCTACGTCTGCACAATCACAGTATGAGGTCCCGAAATTTAAAAAAATAAACATTAGCTCACATTTAGGTGTGAACTCGAGAATTCTCAACCAATGAGAAGGACTCCTGCACATTTTCAACGGCTTATCTTGGAGCTTCTGATAGTTAGCTGGTTCCAATATGAACAGCTACTCGATAACCAAAATGTGAGTTTTTCTGGCCGACACCCCATGCTGCTGTTGATTTTTTTCTGTCTTTTCCTCATTGTCGATTCACGACGGCAAAGCTGAGGTGGTTTGACTTCTCCCACTTTTATATGGAAACTGTTTAATGTGAAGATTTTGGTAGTAATAGAGAAGGCAGCCGGTCGTGCGTGCAAGTATTAAATAAAAGTTCTACTTTAGTAGACATTGTAAAATGAAAATATAATTTAATAAAAAAACAAATGAACTACTACCCAAATCTTGACATTAAACTGTCTCCATATAACAGTGGGAGAGGTATAGCCACCTCAGCTTTTCCGTCGTGAATTGACAATGAGAAAAAGACAGAAAAAAAATCAACAATGTCTGATTTTCATTGAAAAAGATCTGTGTTGATCGAAATATTTGATTTATTGTATTTTTTTAAAAAAAGAAAGAAATCTTGGCATCGATTTGGTTGTAAAAAATTATATTTTCACTTTACGATGTCTTCAGAAGTAGAACTTTAATTTTATATATATACTAGCAAAACCAACCCTCCCTCCGGGCAGCAATTACTCTAACAATAGTTTTCTTTCAAGATAAAAAGAAATAATTTCCATTTGACATTTTGGTAATTTGGAGGAAAACAACAAAAATATGATTGTCGTAGTGTTATTTGATATATTCTAATGTTGGGAAATGTACTGTGTATGAACATAGTCAAATTTTATTTATTAGAAAAAAAAGGTTAATTCATATGGTCTTTCAAAGTCGAAGAATTTTATTTTGTTTCAGCATAAAAATGAAAATTAATTCCGCATTAAAAACTGGTTATATAACGAAATGAACAAGTGAAAAACTTGAACGTCGATTGGTCAAATAAAACAATTTCATATTACTAAGTAATTCGAAATGGTTACTTTGTGCTTTTTGCATTTATTATTAAAGACAGAAATAAAGAATTAATAAATAGAAAAAAAAAAATGTGTAATTTAAAAAGATTAATGGAGGTCTTTTTTTAATTTTTCGTGACAAATGTTAGTTATCATTATCATCATCATCATCATCAAGTTTTTTAGGGTATTCACACATAATCGCCTAAAAAGTAGAATTTCAGGGGAGGGGGCTGAGGGTGTCTGCCTACAATAATACCCAAATTTTTAACATTTTTATTTACGCCTTAAAAATAAGATATTTAATTAGCCAATTTGAAATAAGTTATTTATTTAATTTTCACAGGAAAGGTAAACACAACTAAACAAATCAATTTCTTATAGTCAAAATTTTAAAAAAGAGATGTATAGTTAAAAAAATAAGATGAAAGAGCCGTCGCTAAATCACCCTCACCCAAAATGAAATTCATTTTTTTAGGCGATTACGTATGAAGAGTGAACACTGTGGAAAACGGAAAGACGAAAAGTAAGCAATTATTTTAGAATTTAGAGTTGGCGATCAGTTTTATATATATTTAACATAAATGATGCCCCATCTCTGGGTCATTCTAACTTTTTAGGAAAATTAATAAAAATATTTTAACCACTAACCCTAAATCCGAGTGGCAAGACCACAAAACCACACGTAAAATAGACCCCCCCCCCCCAAAAAAAAAACGCAATGGATTTAGCTCCCATAGCAAAAATAAGAATTTAGTTAATGCCCTAAAACGCTAGAATGGTTCGGAAGTGAGGGGATCATATTTAATTAAATGTATCTACGAAACTGATCCATACTCTTTTTTTTTTTTTGTAATTTGGACAGAATAGTGAAACGGCGGTTTGTAAAAAAAAAACATTTAACAAAAAGTTTGTTGTTATTTATTTTTCATGGAAAATTTAAAACTACGAAAATTAAATGCTGAAATAATAATAAAAAAATTTGTTTTAAAGCGTTTAGTTATAATGAATGCTCTATTTTAGGAAAAACTACGCTTTAAAAATGAGGTTTATAAAAATAATTAGCGCAGTTAAAAAAAACTTGTTGATTGTTGTGGGGGCGGTGGAGGAGAATTTGAAATAAATAATTTGTCAAAAGAAATTATTCCCCTTGCAGGAGGGGAGGGGGGCGCACATACTTTGAAAAGTAATGAACATGGTTTCGATTTTCTGTGATTTTTTTGTTATTATCACTTTAATTAATTACTGGTAATATCGACAAAAGTATTCCATATATATAAGGAAATAGGACAATCAAATTATAATCGAATAATAACAAACAATTATTTATGTTGAACTGTTTAAAAATTAATTATGCAAATTATATAAACAAAAGATTGTATTTGCAACTTTGCTTGACTATAAATAAAGTATTTCAAAAGATTATATAAATTCGTTGGCCGATTCGTTGGCCTTTGGCTAATGATCAAAGTGTAGTATCTGTTCCGATGGATACTGCACCCCATAGACTGGTATTGTCTTGGCCTCCGGGGCTTGATTTACGCCGGTCTATGGGATTGTCCTGTGCAGTTCTAGGAGGTCCACCCTCCCAGGCTTCGCCTCCCCTCTTTGGGGAGGAGTAAGTTTATTGCTTACTGTCTGAGGCGCCCCTACCGGGGAATGCCGACGGGGCTGCCCAGGCAATTTTTAAATGGCCAGAGTGCTCACCTCTCGAGCGCTGGCTTTTAACCCCACTTTCTCGACCCAAGCTGTGGTCACATCTTACTTGTGGGAGTAAGATAAAACTGGCCTTGTGCCTAACTCCTGGGGAGGAGTAAATACCTATAAATTCGTTGGCCTTTGGCTGATGATCAAAGTGTAGTATCTGTTCCGATGGATACTGCACCCCATAGACTGGTATTGTCTTGGCCTCCGGGGCTTGATTTACGCCGGTCTATGGGATTGTCCTGTGCAGTTCTAGGAGGTCCACCCTCCCAGGCTTCGCCTCCCCTCTTTGGGGAGGAGTAAGTTTATTGCTTACTGTCTGAGGCGCCCCTACCGGGGAATGCCGACGGGGCTGCCCAGGCAATTTTTAAATGGCCAGAGTGCTCACCTCTCGAGCGCTGGCTTTTAACCCCACTTTCTCGACCCAAGCTGTGGTCACATCTTACTTGTGGGAGTAAGATAAAACTGGCCTTGTGCCTAACTCCTGGGGAGGAGTAAATACCTATAAATTCGTTGGCCTTTGGCTGATGATCAAAGTGTAGTATCTGTTCCGATGGATACTGCACCCCATAGACTGGTATTGTCTTGGCCTCCGGGGCTTGATTTACGCCGGTCTATGGGATTGTCCTGTGCAGTTCTAGGAGGTCCACCCTCCCAGGCTTCGCCTCCCCTCTTTGGGGAGGAGTAAGTTTATTGCTTACTGTCTGAGGCGCCCCTACCGGGGAATGCCGACGGGGCTGCCCAGGCAATTTTTAAATGGCCAGAGTGCTCACCTCTCGAGCGCTGGCTTTTAACCCCACTTTCTCGACCCAAGCTGTGGTCACATCTTACTTGTGGGAGTAAGATAAAACTGGCCTTGTGCCTAACTCCTGGGGAGGAGTAAATACCTATAACCTGTTTTCGTTGGCCTTTGGCTAATGATCAAAGTGTAGTATCTGTTCCGATGGATACTGCACCCCATAGACTGGTATTGTCTTGGCCTCCGGGGCTTGATTTACGCCGGTCTATGGGATTGTCCTGTGCAGTTCTAGGAGGTCCACCCTCCCAGGCTTCGCCTCCCCTCTTTGGGGAGGAGTAAGTTTATTGCTTACTGTCTGAGGCGCCCCTACCGGGGAATGCCGACGGGGCTGCCCAGGCAATTTTTAAATGGCCAGAGTGCTCACCTCTCGAGCGCTGGCTTTTAACCCCACTTTCTCGACCCAAGCTGTGGTCACATCTTACTTGTGGGAGTAAGATAAAACTGGCCTTGTGCCTAACTCCTGGGGAGGAGTAAATACCTATAACCTGTTTTAATTATAATATAGTAGTAATAAACAAGAAAATAGTTCACAATTATTCATTGGACATATATATTAGGTATAATTTTTATTTATTGATACAAACATTATTTGGCTACACATTTGCAAATATGTTTCAGTCAGAGCCATGGATAACCGACTTCTTCGAGCCAACACCTTTTCTTTACGGCTGCATTTAATATGATTTCTTTATTTATACTTGCAGAATATATATACTATAGTCAATAATATACTTAAATAACGCTCTCATTTCTGTAAACTAAATTCCGAAGCTGTGACAGTGTTATTTTATTCAGTATGGAACACAATGACTTGAGTGACTAACTGACTGAATACATGAAATGAGAGAGCAAGGGTATGAAGGGGGATATCTAGAGGCAATCGATAAGAAAAGCAACCAAAAGTGTTGCATTATGGCCTATCCCACCACCTTTAGCCAGGTGGGCAAAGCCGGATTTGGCTGTCACAAGTGTTGGATAATGGCCCTATGGGAATGGACGTATCTGTTGGAAATCGTTGGTTTGACTTGTGCGAGTTAACGCGGGTGCAGTCGAGTGCAGAATAGGGCTTGTTCTCACAGTCAGAGCTAACAGACGTGATAAGGTTACCGTGTGACGAGACCCCAGATCAAGGGTCAGTCTGCACCTGCGAGAGGCTCTGTGATGTCACTCGTTCTCGTGAGAAGCGAGTTTTCGTCAGTCTGATTCGGAAGGCGAACCGAGAGGACGTACGATTCATGATGTAAAAACAAGGACAATATTTCCCTTAAGGGAATACAAGCGGGAGAAATCCTTCCCCCCCCCTCTCTATGAATGGTTAAGAAAACATTGTTTACTAACTACGATAAAGTAGTGATTTGCTCTCTCCCTTTCTCTCGACGTAGTGAATGACCCCCAGTTGAAATAACAACGCTTGTAATAAAATGAATTAAATTTAAAAGAAGAGTTTGTCTTAGGGGTGCGTCATGAGGCTTTTGTTACAGACACGGACGGCGTGGTTCACGGCAGGAAGGAAAGAACAAAGAATTCATCCACTAGACGACACACCACCCTCTACAACAGATGAGGGAGAAAATTAAGGTATGCAACACAAGGATCACAGTCCAAAATATGTGTTAGAGATGTGTGGGAGGAACAACGTGATCACATGAATGGGAGTTTTCGAACAAGTGAGTTAGGAGACAGGTTCTTCAGAAGCAAACAAGAACAGACATAACAAAATGTGAGGTCTTAAAAGCTGCCAATAGTTAACTCTCTCTCTCTCTCTCTCTTTCTTACTCTCTCTCTCTCTTACTCTCTCTCTCTCTCTTTCTCCCCCTCTCTCTCTCCCCCTCTCTCTCCCCCTCTCTCTCTCTCTTTCTCTTTCTCTCTCTGCCCAAAGTATATATCCAAAGATGACATTAATAAAGAATATATTTTGGGTACAAATAACCACTAGACAGAGTCGCAGAACCCAGACAGTTTGTGAACAAAAAGAAAAGAGATATTTTCTAAAAAGGAGCAAAGACGCGCACCATTTCCTGTAATTCACTTCCCATTGTGTATTTCTGCCCAGACAGGACATAGGTTGTGCCCTCGGCTAAAAGTACTATTAATCTGTTGCCCCGATGCGATTACCAGATAAACGCCTACGTAATCCACCCACACACTCGGTCATGTGATCGACACCCATATTAGCTCTAAGAATAGGGAGCAAAGACAGAGAACATCAGATCAGTTCAAGGCTCCAGCCGGACAACATCAATGAAGAAGAAAAAGAAGAAGAAGAAGAAGAAGAAGAAGAAGAAGAAGACACAGAGAAAGAAAGAAAGAAAGAGAAAAGTGCCCTTATCGTCTTATTTGGGCTAGAAATGGCGCCCTGGAGAAAAGAGGATTTCAAATGTTAGAAATGCCCGCCATAGACAACTTGCGTTATTTTGGAATATTCCACTGCCACCGATAATTCAACTTATGAAAACTGAATTGAAACTGACCAGCCAAATCTGTTACCTGTCAGTATTACCTTCATCCATTCACTTAAATTACAATTCGATATCCTGACAGAGGATTGTGTAGCGCCAATATCCCTTATCCAGAACTTGAACACTCCTGTGTCTCATACTCATCAGACTTACTTTCTTTTACATATTGACTCTTATGCGGCAAGAAGCTCATGCTGTCCACATTATTCAATTATTGAACCTTATCGTGGATTACTTCTTGAACCACCCATCGGCATAATGTAAGTCTGTAAGGGGATGATGAGATGGATGAAAGAGGTTATCCTTTTATCTTCTCGTAAAGAAACGGAACAACGAAAAGTATTTCTGTAACTATAACAAAAAGGGGTTTTATTAACTCACGGTTACCTATACCGTTTGGCATAGGTAGATGAGAGTGGGACGGTGTCCGTCTGAGGAAGAGGAAGAATATAAGAGTTCTTAGGGGCTGCCTGTGTATTTCTTCAGGTGAAGATGGTAGTAGTCGTCGAGTTGGGCGACGGTGGCAGGAGAGAGAGCGTTTCCTCGTTCCTCGCTGGTGCTCTCTGTGATGTGTCCAAGCTGGTGCCAGGAGGTCGTCTCTTCTTTTTCCTCGAACCCTAAGGGAACATAAGTAGTCTCTTAGGGAACTAACGATATCACTGTGCCCTATGATTTGATTGGACAGAAACAGTGATTACACATTCAAAAGTAGTCCCTATTGGTGACTGCTACAAGTCGGACCCCATTTTCTCTTATAAACTGTTTTCATATGTTTAAATGCAATCTAAAGCTTGTTGAATAACAATAATATTTAGATTCCTTTCCCCATATTAGAATTCATCTTTGTTTTTCTTGATATATTTCTCTCCTGTATTTTTATGCAAATAAATAATTGTATTTAAACTTTGACTTGGTCGTTTCATATTATTTCTCACTTGTTTGTTTGCTGCTTTTCTTTAATACCTGGAGCCCCATGTTCTTTTATTATTAATATCAGAACCCTGGACCTCGAGCCACTTCAAGATTTTTATCTCTTTTTTATTAACATTATCATGTGTAAGCTTCCATAGTCCCAATGAAGGCGGAGCGTGAGTGTGACATAGTATAATCGGGATTAGCTTCTTTTTTTTGCTATGGCATGTCGTGATTAGCTACTTGGTCTGATCGAGCCTCTCTGACCTCCTGTCTAGCCCAAGTAAGGGCCAAATGGAGTGTTGCAAATCACGTGACCATTTAGGAAACCAGGACACAGATTGTTCAGCCACCAGGATCCTGTCCTTAAACATCATGAGTCGCCACCCACAGCCAACAGATGGCACCATTGGGGAAGTTTTACATCTCTACTGAAATACAGTCAGCATATTCTACAGCCCTTGCTTACAGGTAGTGTCCACATGAAAAAAGAAAAGATGTCTCTGTCTACATTAAAAAGAAAGATTGCTTCTGTTAAAGTAAAAAAGAAAGATTGCTTCTGTTAAAGTAAAAAAGAAAGATTGCTTCTGTTAAAGTAAAAAAGAAAGATTGCTTCTGTTAAAGTAAAAAAGAACGATTGCTTCTGTTAAAGTAAAAAAGAAAGATTGCTTCTGTTAAAGTAAAAAAGAACGATTGCTTCTGTTAAAGTAAAAAAGAAAGATTGCTTCTGTTAAAGTAAAAAAGAAAGATTGCTTCTGTTAAAGTAAAAAAGAACGATTGCTTCTGTTAAAGTAAAAAAGAACGATTGCTTCTGTTAAAGTAAAAAAGAACGATTGCTTCTGTTAAAGTAAAAAAGAAAGATTGCTTCTGTTAAAGTAAAAAAGAACGATTGCTTCTGTTAAAGTAAAAAAGAACGATTGCTTCTGTTAAAGTAAAAAAGAACGATTGCTTCTGTTAAAGTAAAAAAGAAAGATTGCTTCTGTTAAAGTAAAAAAGAACGATTGCTTCTGTTAAAGTAAAAAAGAACGATTGCTTCTGTCTACATTAAAAACAAAGATTGCTTCTGTTAAAGTAAAAAAGAAAGATTGCTTCTGTTAAAGTAAAAAAGAACGATTGCTTCTGTTAAAGTAAAAAAGAACGATTGCTTCTGTCTACATTAAAAATAAAGATTGCTTCTGTCTACATAAAAAAGAAAGATTGTTCACTCATTAATACTACAAATAAAACGTATAAAACATAGATCTCAACTCTATATCAAATATTAATATTTCCTTGTTGTCTGAAATGTTGGTATGAGGAGTTACTATTTATATAGTTCTTTCTTTGGAGTATTTTCGTGCTTATCATTGATATTTACATTACACTGGTGATACCAGATCAGGCTGCCCTGTGGCTCCCTGAGACGAAATTCACCTACATTGACGTTTTTTTTTTTTTTTTTTTTTTTTTTGTAAAACTTAATTATGTTCTACAAAACCAAAAACAAAAACAACAGCCCCTCTCCCTTTCTCCCTCCCCTTTTTTATTTTATTTTTAGAACTTGAAGCATAAATCTTTTACTATAATGACCAGATTCGGCATTAAATAACCCAAAAAGGGTTGATATGCCGTAAAACAAAACTACCAAACCAAAAACGATGATTAAACATTTGAAGATATAAAGAACTTGAAGCATAAAAACTTTTACTATAATGACCAGATTCGGCATTAAATAACCCAAAAAGGGTTGATATGCCGTAAAACAAAACTACCATACCATACCATATTTACATTACATTCCAGCTCCTATGCTTTTTATTGGAATTTATAAGACACTCATTGATTGGTCAATGTGATTGTCTTCTCTTGTCCTTCTAAGGGTCACATATATTGGCCAAAAAGCTAAACCCAATTACTGTTCCTTTAGGGGTTACATGAGCCAACCAAAGTGGTCTCAGCAACGACAGCAAGTGCAGGTTCTGCCACACAGAAGTAGAGAGTGTGAGCCACCTGACATCCAGTTGTAAGGTTCTGCTGGAGAACGGCTACTATACAATGCGACACAATGGAGTGTGTAAATATCTCCACTGGACCATCTGTAAAAAATTGAATATCCAGTGTAACAGCAAGTCCTGGGAACATATACTAGAAAGAACTGTTGGAAATAAGTCATACATTATCCACTATGATCATGTAATCCTACAGCTATATACTTAGAAAACGGAGCTGTTAAATGTGACATAGTGCTATGGGACAAGAGGGAGAGAGTAGCAACCCTAGTTGAAGTCAGTGTCCCTAATGATGCTAGCTTAAACAGAGATGAGAATGACAAGATAACTAAATATCAAGGTCTTATGTATGACATGAAAAGAAACTGGAATCTTAGGAAGATCTCCATCATTCAAGTAATTATAGAAGCTACCGAGCTCATAAAAAAGAATTAAAAAAACTACCCGGTGAACCAAGTGCAAGAGAGATCCAAACAATTGTGCTTAAAGGGACGGTTAGAATTCCCAAAAGATCTATTTGTTGGCGTTCCTGAAATAGCAAATGAATGCCTAGCATCTGGTAGGATGCCCCATCCTCATCAAAAACAAAAGATAAGAAAATTGAAAAAAAAGAAGAGAGAACTAAAACACTTATGGCTCCTCTGTCTTTTTCCATTTTCACTACTATAGTTGATGTCGGTTAATGGTTGACTGAATTATGAGACAAACCACAAAAGGCTGTCGCAAGTAAAGCCAATCCTCCTATGACTAAAAGAGCCAGAACTCTTGGGACCGAAACATACATACCTATTAACAGGACACTCCTTCATTCCACAAATGTACATTTTTCCATGGATTCACGTATTCATAAACCTTCATTCTGTATCTTTATCTTATACTGTTTGTATATCATTCTTTATTATTTGATTAAGTAAAAGATTTTAATTAATATACACGGTTGTTGTTCTTTTTCTTCAAAAGCTGTCACTCCAATTCAACTTTCAGCACTTATCTTAAAGAATTCCTATTTTTTCTCACCGGAAGATTAAATCTAGACAGTGTAGGGAAATGTCACATTGAAAGGAGGGATGAGGGTGCTTGGGTTAGTAGACGTAGAACAGTTAAGGTAACATGGTCTGTTGGTAGAAGAAGGCCAAGGAAAACATGGAAGGAAGTGATAAGGATAGATTTGAGAGAAATAGGGATAAATAAAGACCTGACCAGAGATAGGTTAGTTTGGATGTCAATTTTCTAAAAGCTGTCATACACATACCTACCTGCCTCTACCAGATGCAGCATTGCCTTTGGGCAGGTTGAGCTGACTTCCTCCGAAGGATATAGTTTCTAGGAAATATTAAATTTACAAGCAATCACTAGTGGAATTTATATCCCAGCCAGGAGAGATGATGCCGTGAGTTTGTGCAGTTTTTTGTAGGGAGCTGACCAGGCTTAACGTCGCTTAATTTCATTGATCTAATGAGAACCAGTGTGTTAACATGATTATTCTCTCTCTCTCTCTCTCTCTCTCTCTCTCTCTCTCTATATATATATATATATATATATATATATATATATATATATATATATATATATATATATGAGTAAAATATTTCCACTGTTAGAATGCATTTAAATTTGTAATTTTAAAACAGGTAAGAGACTAATCAAATGCAAATATTTTTTTTTAAATAAACATTATTTATTTAAAATTCGAACTTTCGATTCACACAAAAATCTTCATCAGGAAAATACAGACAATATTTTTTCTTTCTTTTTTTTTAAGAGACATGTTGCCACTTAGCTTCTGTTCTTGGCGAAGCCTAAAAAAGAAAGAAAGAAAAAATATTGTCTGTATTCTCCTGATGAAGATTCTTGTGTGAATCGAAAATTCGAATTTTAAATAAATAATAATGTTTATTTAAAAAAAAAATATTTGCATTTGATTAGTCTCTTAACCGTTTTAAAATTACAAATTTAAATGCATTTTAACAGTGGAAATATTTTACTCATATCTGACACGTGCCGACCAAAGCACACACCACTTAAATCGAACATTTCATACCAGACTTCGACAAGAACAGAAGCTAAGTGGCAACATGTCGCTTAAAAATAAAAGAAAGAAAAAATATTGTCTGTATTCTCCTGATGAAGATTCTTGCGTAAATCGAAAATTCGAATTTTAAATAAATAATATGTTTATTTAAAAAAAAAATATTTGAATTTGACTGGTCTCTTAACCGTTTTAAAATTATATATATATATATATATATATATATATATATATATATATATATATATATATAGTAAGCTATGAAAATATATTTATGGCAAGTAAGCTACACAGAGGCTCCTGCGTTTAATCCCCGAGGGAAATCTTCAGACTAAAATGCATGGAGTTATTTTTGTCGGGTGTTTTTATATACACGGCTAGCTCGTTAACCAATCAGATGCTTTGTTGTTCTCTCAGTCAATCGTTGGGCTTCCCACGAACAAAGATCCGGTTAGTGTTACATATATATATATATATATATATATATATATATATATATATATATATATATATATATATATATTATTCCAAATTAATTATAATATTTATAATTAGAGTTTCAGATATATCCTGAGGTATTGTATTCAAGGATATCGTAGAAAGTTCTACTACAATAGTGGATGATCATTTATTAAATAGAGCATTAAAACATATTGTTTTCGAAATGTCCGGATGTAAGGGATCATAACTCTTTCAGTTTAATATATTAAAGAAATAAACCATTTAGTATGTTCATTTTTGAACAATATCTTTGTCTGTTTTTATATATATATATTATTTATATATTCTCCAACTTATATATATATAAATATATATGTACATTCCCTTTCCCCCTTTCCACTATTTCTGTCTGAATCAACAGAAGATTTCATTTTTTTCTATCTATCTACCTATCTATCTTTCTATTTACCTATCTATCTATCTATCTTTTTTTCTACCCTTTTTATTATATCTCTTTCCACTTTATTTTATTTTATTTGATTTTGTTTTATTTTATTCTATATTTTATATTTGGGTTTTGATTCTTATTTTAACATTTTGATTCTTAACGGTCTCAACCACGTGACTTCCTAAATTTTGAAATTTAAAATTTCTTTTCTTCTTCTTTTTCATTCTTTCCAAATATGATCTAATGTTAAGATCGGATTCTAACTCTGCCTGATTAGATCTCAGTTTATAATAACTGTTGATCGATAACATCGACATGCTAGTGTCGCAGATTTTGTACATGTCTATGTAAATAAAAATAATCATATATAAAAGCTCTATTTGATATTGAGCACTTTTTATAAACCCGGTTTAAATTCTTTGGATTACTACCCTGTGGATGTTTTACCTGGATTATTATATATATATATATATATATATATATATATATATATATATATATATATATATATATATATATATATATATTCCCCCTCTCTCTAAATATGTATTAGATATGTTGTCACTCCCTCTCTCTCTAATTATATTTGAATTGTCGAGTGTGAATTCCCCTTTTTTTCAGTTTTAAAAATGTAATCATCTAATTTGGATGCTTGACAATACCACAAGGTTGAAATAAATTATTGCATCGATGATTATGTAATTTCGTGTTACTATATTTTATTATATATATATATATATACAATATTATGATAAATATTTTTTAAATTTCTTATCCACATACACATGTGTTTCATCTTTTTCCAAAAATCATCAGTGTGGAGAATAATTGTTCTGCCGGTCACACGTTTCGAACCTCAGACCTAAGTCAACATTTTAACTTCTGTCTGAACCCCTAGAACCACGTGGCCAGCCTAACAACCACAATGAAAGGAAGAGAATTGAGGTCTATTTATGTTTTTACAAGCGGACATACATGGAAGGCTGTCATAAACAGTGTTCAACGAGGCGGACGGACGGAACTTTGGATTACATATACAATTTGACAACTTAATTATAATTCTCTTAAAGGGCCCATCCTAGCATTAAAGGGGCTATAAGCAATATTATGATAAATGTTTTTTTAAATTTCTTATCCACGTATACATGTGTTTCAGCCTTTTTCCGGAATCATCAGTATGGAGGATGATTGTTCTGCCGATCACACGATTCGAACCTCAGACCTAAGTCAACATTTTAACTTCTGTCAGATGTTAATCCGATGAAATACCAGTGTTTATAAGATAGTGCTCAATAACAGGTAGAGCTGTATTATAGTATACATTTTTTTATTTATACAAACACTATTGGCTACATATGTGCATACATGTTTCAGCTGCGGTGTTGTCCAGCTTCTTTGGGCCATTGTCGACAAACTCTTGGTGTTGGCAGACAGCCCCGTGGACGTGCACTAGCATAGAAACACGAGTTAATTTGCGTAGGCTGTTTTAATGTTTATATAAATTTACTGACGATACAGTATGGCTATTTTATAGTATAGCTAACCGTCCTTTCTATGAAGTATTAACACTTGGGCTTTTTCTCTCTCATTATGACAGCAATAAACATTGTCTATTCATCACAAGCTGTGACATTAACTGTGACATTTTACTCTGCTCATTCAGAAAAGCTTTCTAGTGATCATCACTTTACAAGTATTCTTACTTGACCTAAAAAGCATACATTTTTTTCTTCTCTACATGAATAAAGTATGTAGAAAGAAATTAACATGAAAGAAAATCCCATGATATTTGGAGACAAATAGAAGTGCTTCAAGTAGTTGCACAGAACTTATGTTATTGATTTTATAATCTGACTAGACGACGTCTCCATCTATCATAGGTATCTTACTCTCTCTCTCTCTCTCTCTCTCTCTCTCTCTTTTCTCTCGGTCTCTCTCTCTCTCTCTCTCTCTCTCTCTCTCTCTCTATATATATATATATATATATATCTATTAATAATGGAGTTTATGTATCTGTCTGTCTGTCTGTCTGTCTGTCTGAAGCCGAAACTCCAGTATGACTATTTTACTGAAATTAATATTTTTGAAATTCTTTATATACTGTCACTAAAAGTCGCTTAGACACCAGAGGGGTTTTGCCATTAACATAAGTCATTCCTTTAAACCTTCAATTAAATTAATATTTACAAATATACACTTATAACTGCTATTATCAAATTTACATATGTATTTACAATATTTTCCGATAAGGTTATATTAATAAACATTATTCATACAATTAATTACAGCCATTTTCATCATTAACGGGTTAGGGTTTTCTAAACCATTTCAACGCGAGTACTGTTAAAATTGCAAAGTCATTGGGTGTTTAATAAGTGGTGTCCTTCCTCCCTCCGGTAAGTGGCTTTTTAATCAGTAGTGTCCTCCCTCCCTCCGGTAATTATATATGGCGATCTGATTAAGCAGACGAGTGGCTTTTTAATCAGTATCGTCCTCCCTCCCTCCGGTAATTATATATGGCGATCTGATTAAGCAGCCGATTGGCTTTTTAATCAGTAGTGTCCTCCCTCCCTCCGGTAATTAAATATGACGATCTGATTTAGCAGGCGATTGGCTGTTTAATCAGTAGTGCCCTCCCTCCCTCCGGTAATTAAATATGGCGATCTGATTAAGCAGCCCATTGGCTGTTTAATCAGTGGTGTCCTCCCTCCCTCCGGTAATTAAATATGTCGATCTGATTAAGCAGCCGATTGGCTGTGTAATCAGTGGTGCCCTCCCTCCCTCCGGAAATTAAATATGACGATCTGATTAAGCAGCCGATTGGCTGTTTAATCAGTGGTGTCCTCCCTCCCTCCGGTAATTAAATATGGCGATCTTATTAAGCAGCCCATTGGCTGTTTAATCAGTGGTGTCCTCCCTCCCTCCGGTAATTAAATATGGCGATCTGATTAAGCAGCCGATTGGCTGTTTAATCAGTGGTGTCCTCCCTCCCTCCGGTAATTAAATATGGCGATCTTATTAAGCAGCCCATTGGCTGTTTAATCAGTGGTGTCCTCCCTCCCTCCGGTAATTAAATATGGCGATCTGATTAAGCAGCCGATTGGCTGTTTGATCAGTGGTGCCCTCCCTCCCTCCGGTAATAAAATATGGCGATCTGATTAAGCAGCCTAATGGCTGTTTTATCAGTAGTGCCCTCCCTCCCTCCGGTAATTAAATATGGCGATCTGATTAAGCAGCCAGTTGGCTGTTTTATCAGTAGTGCCCTCCCTCCCTCCGGTAATTACATATGGCGATATGATTAAGCAGCCGATTGGCTGTTTAATCAGTGATGTCCTCCCTCCCTCCGGTAATTAAATATGGCGATCTGATTAAGCAGCCGATTGGCTGTTTAATCAGTGGTGTCCTCCCTCCCTCCGGTAATTTAATATGGCGATCTGATTAAGCAGCCGATTGGCTTTTTAATCAGTAGTGTCCTCCCTCCCTCCGGTAATTAAATATGACGATCTGATTTAGCAGGCGATTGGCTGTTTAATCAGTAGTGGCCGCCCTCCCTCCGGTAATTAAATATGGCGATCTGATTAAGCAGCCGATTGGCTGTTTGATCAGTGGTGTCCTCCCTCCCTCCGGTAATAAAATATGGCGATCTGATTAAGCATCCGACGTTAATCTGGCACGTTAAACATGTAAACAACAACGCTGGAAAACACTGTGCTCAGTTTTCCATTTTTAAAACCGTCCTAAGTTTGTTTATTCTTAGCCATTATGTTTTAAAACACAAATTTATTAAATCAAATTGATTAATTAAAATAATAATTGATTTAAAAATAACTATATAAAAACGCGCGTGCGCACCCACACACCCACACACAGTTCAGGTAAACTTTTTCTTTCCGAGAATTAAATTTTTTTTCGTGTTTACTGTATTAGATTTCTTAATACTTTCATATCCAATATTATCATTTTTTCACGACCTCAACAGAATTTATGATTCCATGTTTTATTTATTTAAAAAAAGATGTGATTTTTTTTCTTTAATGTCAACAAAATAAACTAACACATTGTACTGGAAAACTATACAACTGATTGTAGAATCAAATTGTTTAATTAAAAAAAGGTACACACACGAACACGCACACGCACGTTCACTGTATTTGATTTTTTGGTGCCTTTTCATTTTAGGACCCACGCTAACTTTGACCCCGTCGTTACAGTTAGGGTTAGGTTTGGTTTTTTTCCTTTTTAATTAAAAATATTTACATGTATAGGGGGGGGAAGACAAAAAAATTGGGGGAAGGCGGTCAAAAAAAATTTTTTTTTTCTTAACTAAAAAATATTTCAATGACTGGTAATATAAAAAAATTGAGGGGGGGGTACAAAAAAAATGTTCTTTCTTTTTAAACTACAAGTCTTTCTATTTATGGGCGAGGGTACAACAAAATCGGGGTAGGGTCGAATTTTTTTTTCTTTATTTTCAACTAAAAATATTCTTGGTCATAAACACAGAAAATCAATGTCTAACCACCACAGAAATATGACTGGGGCTCCATTGGCTTACATGTGAGCCTTCATTTCTGATGCGGCAGCCTAGCAAAAATATGCGACCGGAGGGAGCATATATTTGCTAGTATATATAATGTATTTTTATGTCATTATTTTTATTGGTGATTGCAGCGTTCGTTGTTTTTTTGCTTACTATTGTTTCGATTGTCTCACTTTCCTAAGTGATTAAGATGCAGAAAATTGCATTATTAGTCGCCCTTAACTTTATAGGACGTATTTTTCGTTAATATATTTATTTTTATTAATTGTATACGTACATAAAAGTATGTACGTATAATATATATATATATATATATATATATATATATATATATATATATATATATATATATATATATATATATATATATATATATATATATATATATATGTAAGTAAATTACGTGTACAACAGAATGGTAGGATTAATTTTAGAGGAAGCATTATTAAAATCAATGAAACAGACGAGTGGGAAAAAAAAAAAAAGGAAAATTGTTAAAATTACCTTAAGGCCTTGTCGTCTGACCCTCTGAGAGGAAACGTCAGAATGGTAAATTAAAAACTAAAAGTCGAATGAGAAATGAAGGGGGGAGAAAAAAAAAAAAAAATAAAACTTATTTCAGTTGGAGGAAACGAATGAGAAGGGGAAAAAAAAAAAAAAAAAAAAAAAATTAAATCTCTCAACGTTATGGTGGCTTTGAATCATTAAAAATCTCCAACTGATGTTTCAAAATCTTTTGTCTACACAGGCTAGGTCGATAGTTGTTAATGACTAACGCCTCAAGAATATTGAGATGGTAGTTCGACCTGGCACTGTGTAAAACAGAAAACCACCCATCGGAATACCTGTCAGAACAACTATTTGTACTAACGAGGTGATTACCGATGGCTGATTCCTGTGCCTGGAAGTTCCCGGATGATCTCGAAACCTTGTGTAGGCGAATATCACGTGGTATGTGTTGGGATATTCTAAATTCTAATCTTTGGGATGTCTTGCCAACGTAGTCAGCTCCACACTGACACATGAATTTATAAACTACAGAATTCTTTTGAATGGCTGGCAAAACATCCTTACGAAAAGAAGAGAAAAAGGTTCGAGTCGTGTAAACTACCCTCAACATGGTTGCCGGAAAACAACGTTGAGTAGAAGAAGAAATCCTTTTAACAATGTCAAGGCTGTCAGAACCCAACCAAGGGAGTTTCAAATAAATTTCTCATTCGACTTTTAGTTTTTAATTTACCATTCTGACGTTTCCTCTCAGAGGGTCAGACGACAAGGCCTTAAGGTAATTTTAACAATTTTCCTTTTTTTTTTCCCCACTCGTCTGTTTCATTGATTTTAATAATGCTTCCTCTAAAATATATATATATATATATATATATATATATATATATATATATATATATATATATATTGTTTAATATAATAGACAACTCATGTCTAGATATCCTTTGGTAGATCCTTTCAATAGTCCGAATCAGGATCTTAGTTTCGGAGGGGAATTGGCTGATGAATTTGCCATAGTTTGGATTTGTCTCCCAAGTACTTTCAGACCCATCCAGGTCCATCTTCAGGGGAATAAGGTTAATCAGGTACAGATCATGTGTTAGTATTATAGAAGGTTTTGGCGGGAATTAAGTAAATTAAAGTACTTGGGAGACAAATCCAAACTATGGCAAATTCATCAGCCAATTCCCCTCCGAAACTAAGATCCTGATTCGGACTATTGAAAGGATCTACCAAAGGATATCTAGACATGAGTTGTCTCTTATAGTCAACAATACTTGCCTGCAAGAGAAGATGCTGCCTATATATATATATATATATATATATATATATATATATATATATATATATATATATATATATATACTTAACGTTTACTTAAGGTAGATAACTCCTATTATATTTGTCAATTTAAAATGAGTTATCCCCCTTGCTGATTTTTAATTTTAGGTGATTATTTAAAAATGTTTCATATTAGCAGTCGTCTTGGCTGGACTAAATAATATTTTAAATATATTATAACTATATTTTTATACTAGCGGGAACCGTGCCTTAGTGTTGCCCGGGAAAGTATATTAACTTAAGAAATTCCTGGACCAAGTGTTGAACTATTAAATTATTTGCTGCTTGTGGCTATCCGGCACGAATGCAGACTCCACAGAGTTAATGTAAAACCATTTAATCTTTTTCTTGGGTGCGGGGGGGGGGGGGGGAGGGGGCACCAAATTTATGCGGGAAGTTTAATTGGCAATCCTTGTGAACACCCTTAAAACTTTACGGAAGAAGAGAGAATAGCCCCTCTCCTCCTTCAAAAAACCCAATCATTTTAGAAATTAGAGTTGATGATCAGTGTCGTATATAAATTGACTGTAAAATGATCACTCAATTTCCGTTTTTTTAAGCGTTTTGGATAAGTTAATCAAAATATTTTGAGCTATGGGGGATAAATCTTTTGCGTGTTTTTTATGGAAGTGGCGTGATTGTTCTTTTTTAGCCGATTACGTGTGGTTCTATGATGTTGCCACTTGGACAAAAGTTTACTGGCAAAAAAATGTTAAATGCCCTAAAAGGTTAGAATATCCCTGGAATCGGGATGCATCTTATGTAAAATGTATATATAATGATCACTGATCCCCCACTCTAAATTTTAAAAGATATTTTTAGATTCTTTCCACCAAGTTTTTCAGGGTGTTCATATGTAATCACTTAAAAATAGTAGAATCTCATTCTTTTCATTGGGTGTGCGGGGTTCAACGGAGAGTAATACCAAATGTATTAACTCTAACCTAACCAAAAGGGTGTATCTTTTGTAATTTTTTTTCCACAAATATTAAACCAAAAGACAGAAAAAAAATCTATCGGTTTAAGAAGGAATCGTTTTAAAAAACAATAAATGTTTATTAGTTAGCGTCCCTGTTTATCTGCCTCAATCCGACACCCCAACATGAGATTCTACTTTTTTAATAGCCTGTAAATTGGGGATCTGTTTACGTTAAACATATCCCCCACTGTAAATTCTAAAATAATTCTCTTGTTTTGAGTTAGAGTCTCTATTTACTTGCCTCCCCAAGAGGGCAAAAGCTACCCCTAATAAGGGTAACACTGGACTAGAAACAAACAAATACTTGTTTTGAAGGATGTCCCCCACCTCTGACTGATAACAGAAACAATATAAAAATTAGCCTGAATAATTCCTATTTCGGCCACCTAAATTATTTTGAGTGAAATGGGTTTCGGCATTTCTCTTAAAAAAACTTATTTTACTCAAATCAAACGATGTTTTATTAAAAAAAGAAAGAAAGCCCTCCCCAAATGAGATTCTACTTTTTAATGGCCTGGAAGTTGTGGATCCGTTTACATTAAATTTATATAGCAATAGGCATGAAACAATTTAAAAACTAAAATTGTTAAAGGTAACGGTCCTTGAAATAATGGGTTCTTTTTTAATGCCAGAAACTACTTATGTAAAGTCTAGAAATAAGTAATATACGCATCACACGTCAGGCAAAAGTCGCCATTTTGAAGCGTTCAACAGAGGCGGCTATTTGTTTGTTAATAGCTATTTAGATAATCTGATCGATATTTTAGAATGTAGCTTCCATTGTATTAGTGGTTATGCAGCCAAAAAAAAAAAAAACTGACATAAGTAAAGTGAAAAGTATAAACTTGAATACATAGTTAATATTTTTGGTGTCACATAAATAATATGATTAGAAAAAGTAAGTAAAAAATAAAATAATATTCTGAGTATCTTGTTGACTATGATATCGTTCCATGTTTTGGACATGCAATCCAATATTCCTTTATTTCGCAAATCTAAAATGTGTAAAAAAACATATAGACTAGACAGTCACAACGCCTGGAAGATGAAGGTGTATTTCTAGGGAGCGTTTGTTATTTAGGTTGAAAATGTATAGTAGATTAAAGAGAAAAATAGTAGCGTGAAAAATTAAACACAAATGGTGTTTATACAAAAACATAATCCCATGAACATGGTGATTATGAGGGCCGTGGGAGTAGATATTAGCGTAAGAGTGAAAATGTCTGCGACTTCCTCTGTAAATGACCGTGTTGAGAGAAGCAGCTTAGCCGGAAAATGTAAGAAATTTTTGAAAGGGAACGAAACGAACACATATTTTCTGGAATTGGCTTAAATGGTTGGTTGAACAGATTAGAATATGAAGGTTTTGGTCCGAAATCTATAATGGTCAATAAAATAGGGAAAAAATTGACTTTACATTATGATATAGATTGTCAATAACATAGTACAACAACAATAAATAAAAATTGGAGATTTGTTAGCTTAAATTATATTTAGATCTGACTTTGAATATCCAACAAGATAACTTTATATGTTAGATATTATCACGTGTGGTGGATTTTATATGTATAAGATTATTTTGTTAGTTTTGATTAAAAGTTTGTCCTATCCCACAAAATCTCTCCTTTTATTTTATTACAAGATCAAAAACCGTTGTTGCATGTTTACAAAAAAAAATTGGACACAAGAATTTTAAAGATTGAGACTTACAATGTTAGTTAGTTGTTTGTTGAGCTTTGTGGCATGTAAACCATTGTTGTAGAAACTTAGCCTTTTCTGTGAATCAAAAAACTGGTCAGAGTTTTAGCATGTATACATTGTCCTCTGAAGTGGTCCCCCTTTTGCCAGCAGCATGCAGTCATATACAGCTTTCAACTGGTGAATAGGAGTCACCAGCATATTAGAGATTTAGTTATATTAATTACTATCACTTGTCTCACACTTGCACAAAGTCATGAGCTGGATGACACATTTAACTTAGTTTTCTTCATAATAAACCTGTAGCTGATAGTTGTTTTGTTTTATGGCATATCAACCCTTTTCGGGTTATTTAATGTCAAATCCAGTCATTTTGGTCAAAGTTTTTATCCTTAAAGTTCTTTATATCTTCAAATATTTATTACATGGTGTTTGGTTTGGTTTGGTTTGGTTTGGTTTGGTTTGATTTGATTTGATTTGGTTTGGTTTGGTTTGGTTTGGTTTGGTTTGATTTGATTTGGTTTGGTTTGGTTTGGTTTGGTTTGATTTGATTTGGTTTGGTTTGGTTTGGTTTGTTTTGTTTTACGGCATATCAACTTTTTTCAGGTCATTTAATGCGAATCAATTGTATTTTAAAAAAAGTTCTTTGCAAAAAAAAAAAAAAATTCTTTAAACAAAAAAAAAATTTTTAAAGCATTTGTTATAAGTTTTTTTTATGGCATATCATACTTTTTCAGTTCTTTTAATACCAAATTAAGCTGGATTTATATGTCTTTAGATAATTATATTTTTTAATATAGATCAACAGCTTTTAAAAACTTCATTATTGTCTTCATTTCTGATTAGATTTGATACCCCACCCAGAGGCCCTGTGTCCAGTATCATGGATGTGGCTGAATATCTGATAATTTTTAATATTGATATTGTCCTCTTGTTTGAGGAAGGTTTATTGGGAACAAATAATTGTGGGAGATTTCTGCGTCAGTAATAAGAGCAATTCACTAAGATTTGCTTTTAAACCGCAACAATTCCATTGGATTATTTTTTATCCCAAGGTTTATATTTTGATTGGGGGTGCTTTTTGTTTTGTTTGTTTCTTTTTTTCAGAGTTTTCATCTTCTGTTTCCATCATGTCCAGTGTTTCAAATCGGTTTTGTGTCAAGTTCACTCTGATTTTTGGTTTTAGTTTTTGAGGTGATTTCTCTTTTCCCTCAGGTTCAAGATTTTTACCTGGAGGCTCTTTGTATGGAGATTTTTTACTTGGAGATTTTTTACTTGGAGACTTTTTACTTGGAGATTTTTTATTTGGATCTTTTCGGATCACTATCTTTTTTCATAGTAGATTCAGTTGCATTATTCATTTCACTTGTTTTTGACTGTGATGGTGCATCTTGGGTGGGGGAAACTGGTTGAGTAGGAGGCACAATGATAATCCTTTCCTCTTATGGTTCCACCTGTTGCTTTCTAACTTTTACCTTTTGTTCCTCGTATTCTTTTCTAATTGTTTTTTGGAATACTGGCCAGTCCTCCGGTTCAAGCTGAAGCAACCTTTCTATTATTTTTTTGTATTTACTGTCCTCCTCATTATTCACCACTGGGGACACAGCCTGAGAATATGTTTTTCCTCTACTAGTGGTTTCAACCACCCTTCTTGCTTCTTGGAAGGTAATATTTCTGGTGTATTTTACTGTCAGTATCTCCTTTTCCCTCTTCCATCTCTCACAGATTTTGGCATAAACTGGGTGGTCACCACTACAGTTTGTGCATGTATGGTTCTTTTACACTCATCCATAGAGTGGTCAGGGTCTTTTTCTCCACATTTTCCACATGCGTTTCTTCCATTACATTTGCTTTTGTTATGTCGATATTTCTGGCATTTGTAACACCGAAGAGGATTAGGGATATATTGTTCAATCTTTTCTATTGTATATCCTATCTTCATTTTTGGTGGAATTGTTGGCATATCAAATCTCATCACGTATATTTGTTTGGATTATCTTGTTTTCTCTTTTTATAGAGATTCGCTTCACCTCGATTACTCCTTGGGATTTTAATTGTTCTTTTATTTCTTCTATAGTACACAAGGAGAGCTCTTGGCTCCTTATTACACCTTTTGAAATATTTAAGTATTGATGCAGGTATGATGTTATTTTTTTATTGTGAAAAATTTTAATTTTCAGCAGAAAATCTGCATGTCTTTTTTTCTCAACTTCTACCGGTATGTGTTCCATTGGCCAATTTTGTAACAACCTTAGGCGTCATGTTAGCCGAAACTATTTTCTCAATGACGAAGGGAGATAATGTAGCAAGATTTGGTTCTTCTAATGCTTCCAGTACAATAAATCTTGAGAATCTACTTTGGTCGTTTTATTCTTCTTCTCGTCCGAAGCTTGTATCCCTATGCATTTTTTTTGTGGTTCTGTTAGGAGCCATGAATTGTTTTTTTTTAATTCATCATTCCTGCTCTCTACCCAGTACGGAGTCTACTTCGACTCAAAGTCTATGGGAACTGCCAAGAGGGAAATCCAATCGCCTTGACAAGACGAGGCTACAGAAATGGTTTACTCAACCCGATCGTGATCACAAGCACCCGTGTTCCATCAATTTCTCTACCCACTTCGTATCATTCTCATATAATTTTTCTCCATACAACGCACGTCCTCAATCCTCATTGGCCAGGTTTTACTTCGATACATCATCACACTGTGTACACATGCCTGGCTTATGTCTATGTTTCAATAAAAAAACACTGGGAAGAAAACGGCCAGAATTGATTCATTGTTACGTGATTAGCAACTCACTAAATCTATCATTTTTCTCAATATTTTTTGTCTGCATTCATAAAAAAAGAATGTCTTATCACATTTCATTTTCATGGCTAATAAGTTTCTACAACAATGATTGACATGCCATAAAGTCCAACAATTGACCAACCGATATTGTAGTCACAATCTAATTCACCATCCTTAAAAATTCTTGTGTTCAAATCTTTTGTAAACATACAAACAAACACACATTCGCTTTCATTTATACTGTATATATATATATATATATATATATATATATATATATATATATATATGTGTTTTTGAAACATTCAAAATAATTAATGACATTTCTACCTATGGTGGACAATTCTTTTTATATTTTTCATCGATCTGGAAGGGTAAGTCATATTTAAAAAAGTAGATCTATTAACCAACTGATTTTTTTGCCGATAGAGTAATATATTTTTGGAACTGTAAAGTATACGTCAGACGTATCATATGAATGGACATCATTTGACTCCACATAGTAATCCCCCAATATAAGCTGATCTCTGTGAAACAGTATTAATTGACCATCCGAGGTGGAACCACTTTACACCCGGCACTCTGACAATTTACAAGAGCAAGTGTCCAAATCAGATTAAGAACTGCATAAGTTTAGAACATTTTAAGATGGGAAAAAATATTGTTAAAAAGAATCGGACTAAGATGGCATTTTTGGGAACTATCAGATGAAATATTTAATAGCATTTGATCTGTATATTGGCATTGTAGTAATAGTATAAATATCTAAATATCTGTGCAACAATATATTTATTTTTATGGTACTGGTACAGTTTGTGATCCATGCTGAAATCAACTTTTCATTGGCATCTTCCGGCAGCCAGAAGATGCCGACACGCTTAGCTAATCAGATTGCAGCAGACGACAATTTGCACTTACAAATTGAGTAAATCGTAAAATTCATCAAGACAATTGATTTAAGCGATGATGTATTTCAGTATTTTAGAACAGACGATTCAGTCTCTTGAAGGACAGAAAAATGTAAAATACTGTGTTTTTTTTCACCCAATTCTTAACCCTAACCCTAAAATAAAATGTAAAAAAACACTATTTTTTTCACCCTAATCCTAAACTAACCCTAACCTAGTAGGTCTAGTTCAAAAGATGTACTAGTACAAAATAAAATTATTGAAACAAAAAAAATAATAATTAAACAAACCTTAACTTTCTCATGAAAAAAAAAATTCTTATAAAAAAAATTCTTATAAAATAAATTCTTACAAAAAAAAATTCTTATAAAAAAATTCTTATAAAAAAAAATTCTTATAAAAAAATTATTATAAAAAAAATTATTATAAAAAAAAATTATTATAAAAAAAAATTATCATAAAAAAGTATAATAGTTGTTGCATTATATTTTCTTCGTCAAAAAAATAAATATTTTTTCATAAAATTTTATATATGATGACTGATTTTTCTTGCTTTAAACGTTGTTTTATTATATTTTACTGCTTGATAGTGTCACCTCATTTTGATTTTGAGGCCGGGACGTTTTCATTCGGCATCTTTTTACGTAAACAGCCAGAAGATGCTGACAAAAAGTCAGTTTTAGCATGGGTCACAAACTGTACCAGTACCGTTTTATTTTTTAAAGGTTGAATTGAGAAGATAATTAAAAAGGGAGATTGGCTGAAAGAGGCATAAAAAAAAAGAAAAAAAGACGACGACAACGACATCATGTGTTGGACAGATTTGAGAATTTGACTTCAAACTATCTATGGTCAGATTTTTATTAATCCCTCTTTCTCACAAATCTATTTTTATCAACTCCTCCCATGTTTTCCTTGGCCATCCCAGGCAACTGACCCCGCTACCTCAACTGTTCTACAACTACTAACCTAAGCACTTTTATCCGTTCTTTCAATGTGACTAAACCAACGAAGTCTCCTGTCCTCAACCCATCTCCCTATCCCTATCTCACATTACACATCCATCGTATCGTTTTCATATCATTTCTCCCCATGCAACACATATCCTTAACCCTCACTGGCCAGGCTTCACTTCCATACATCATCACACTTCATACACATGCCTGATAGATACTTTCCTTGGTCGACAGTCGTAACAATCTGCTGGTTAGTAATGGCAGGTGACCTTACACCAGACTAGGTTGGTATGAATGTCTGATATTTTGGGCACGGTCAAGGTTTGACCCCTGTGTCTTGAGGAATGACCAGCTGATTCGTGTATTTGTAATTAATTTTTAAACTTTAATTCAAGCCAGAAATTACTTTTTAATCTAGAGTTTAACCGTTTGAAAATTATTTTCAAATTTCGAAGTTTCATAATATTAGTAGTAAACAGAAGTTAGGAGTTTTTTTTATATATAACAAAAATGCATTGACCATAGTCAAGGACGACCCAAGGGTCCCCTTTTCAGCTATGACCTACTACACTTAAATGTTGGGGAGGGAACCACTTATTTTCATGGACTGCCCCACTTATCCTTGATCCTGAGGGTAAGAGTTAGGGGTTGAGGTTAGTGTTCCAGGCTCTCTAACCATACATTATTTCGAACAATTAGGAGAAATGTTTTCATTGCATTTGTACCGTGTTAATTGCAATATGAGATGCAGATATCATACCAAAGTAGATTCATGTTACGTAGATAAAAAGCCAAAACGGCACGCTCTATTCCAGAGAGAGAAAAAAAAACTGATGGAGTGGATTTAGCTCTCTATGCTGTTATGGAAAGTATCAATTGATTTGTTTGTTTCAATCGTCGACATGAAATCCCTGGGCTTTTTTTTTTGGGGGGGGGGGGGCTAAGAGCTAAGTTCTCGGTCAGTGAATGAGAAATCCTATTAGACTGAAGCGATTTTTATTTTTGTATCAATCGAGAGTGCCCTTTTGGGGGCTGGATTTTCTCTACATTAAAAACCGACCTTGTGTCTAACTTTGCCCGTGTGGGAAGGCAAGTAAATCGGAACAGGATAATATAGTTCATTTTAATGCTATATAATCGCAAAAATTTTAATTACAAGGGGGAAGTAACTCTTCATATTTTAAATATGAGTTATGTCCCTTTATCATCTTTTGGTCAATAAAATTTGCTCACAGAATGATGGTGGTAATGATATGATTGCGAAATAGAATTAAACAAATTTAAATAAATAAATTATTTGTAAACACAGAAGAAATACATCAATTTTGGACAAAAACAAATTTTCTTTAATAAATATGTACGTTACGTAAACATAAGAAAACATTCCAAGACTTTTTTTTTTTTAAATAAGATTACTAAATTTCTAATTACAAAATTAATTCGATGACGTTAATTTGATTAACTTTTTGGATCAAGACAACAATAGGGACCCCAGAACATTAACACAAGACGCGGGACATATTTTGGAATCACCGGTTGACCTCGCAATACACGTGGTCTCTATTTACAAAACACTTGTTAATAAATCTTTTATTATTTTAATAAATGCAGTATATTTCGGAATTTTTTTTTCTTTTAACATGTTAATATTTATTTTAAGGCAGAGAGTCCATAAATAAAACAAATAAAATATTAACATGTTTTCTTTTAAAACATGTTTTTGTGTCACTATTTACTTGCCTCCCCACGAGGGCAGAAATGGGGGGGGGGTATGAAATATTTATCACCGTACTTAAGTAATCTTTCGTTTTGTAGGGAAAAATCAAGCTTCCCAAAAAGGGGCACTCTGGATCTTACCTCAGTTTAGAAGGATTTTTCCATACTACACATTGCTCCTAGCCTGAGGAGGCAAAACGGATGATTACGCAAGTTATTTTAATAAATAAACGAAATATATACGCTTTTTAAAAAATCGGCTGACTTGTAATCTTTCGTTTTGCCTCCCGACGAGGGCGGAGTTAGACTTCAAAAATCAGTTTCTAAACGGAAGCAATTTAAAGTTTATGAAGTTTTTGTCCTTAGAAACTGATTTTTGAAGTAAATAGCGAAGTTTTGTTTTTTAATAACAAATAAGTTATAAAAAGATTTGTAAATAAAATTATGTATTTGTTAAATCTTATTTCATTTGTTGCTTACAGAAAAAAAAGGACAAAAACTTCATAAACTTTAAATTGCTTCCGTTTAGAAACTGATTTTTGAAGTCTAACTCCGCCCTCGTCGGGAGGCAAAACGAAAGATTACAAGTCAGCCGATTTTTTAAAAAGCGTATATATTTCGTTTATTTATTCAAATAACTTGCGTAATCATCCGTTTTGCCTCCTCAGGCTAGGAGCAATGTGTAGTATGGAAAAATCCTTCTAAACTGAGGTAAGATCCAGAGTGCCCCTTTTTGGGAAGCTTGATTTTTCCCTACAAAACGAAAGATTACTTAAGTACGGTGATAAATATTTCATACCCCCCCCATTTCTGCCCTCGTGGGGAGGCAAGTAAATAGTGACACAAAAACATGTTTTAAAAGAAAACATGTTAATATTTTATTTGTTTTATTTATGGACTCTCTGCCTTAAAATAAATATTAACATGTTAAAAGAAAAAAAAATTCCGAAATATACTGCATTTATTAAAATAATAAAAGATTTATTTACAAGTGTTTTGTAAATAGAGACCACGTGTATTGCGAGGTCAACCGGTGATTCCAAAATATGTCCCGCGTCTTGTGTTAATGATCTGGGGTCCCTATTGTTGTCTTGGTCCAAAAAATCGAACGGTGTTAAATTTAAAAGTTTATTTTCACAATTAAAATGTTTATTTTCACAATTAAACGAGGGACCACTTTTTCAAGGCACCGGTTGAATAGAGCAGACGCTAGCTTGACGCCGGAGTTGTCCGCCATTTTGGCTGTCAAACTACACATTCGCCGTTAGCGTTAGTCAGAGTTAAGGTTAGCTCGGGTCCTAATCTGAAGAAGTAGCAGAGTTCAGTAATTCAGTAAATTTTGTTGTAGAAATCAATTGTAAAAAAAATATAAAAATAAGTTGAGTTACTTTGCCACCCTAAAGTAAAAAAGGGCCTTCTTTATGATGTGAACATAGTAACATTAGTAAGTTATTTAGGATGAGAATATTTTATAATCGATGCCGTAAATAAAAGTGTTTCTCTTGTTTGATCATAGTGTATCGAGTTATCGCCCTTACATCGTTTGAACCCGGGCTAAATCTAAACTGAGCTATACAGTTTTTGCAATTGTATAAAACGGATAAAATTAATCAAACTCGTTTAAATTATTAAGTGATAATACAAATTAATAGATATATATATATTTAATTATTTAATAAGGGAGATTTAATTTGTTCACGTTTAAAAAAAATTAAATAGAATATTTTCGTACTAAAAAGAAAACTATTACCATCGCTTTTTTTTTACTTTTACTTTCAAAGGTGTCAAAGGAATTACGTCTTGGAGAGTCTCCCTTTTTTATATATATACAATGGATGCATTACGCAAACATAGAGTGGAATTTGTGGAGAAACTTGATTCTGTTTCCTCTATTATTGACTATTTGTTTGCGGATAAACTAATTACAAGACCAAATAAAAACAAGATATTAAGTGAATCGAATCCTGATGATCAAGTAAGAGGATTACTTGACATTATTTCAAAGAAAGGATCCAAGATATTAAAACCATTCTATGATATCCTTAAAAAAACTGACAACGATGAGTTAGCTGGATTACTAAACTCCTGTATTAATAGTGGAACATCGGAGCAAAAGAAAAATCCCCCACCAGCTGAACGTGTATCGCCGAAGGAGCACTACTGCAAAGTGTTGGTCCTGCATGGATGCGACGAAAACAAGGAAATTAAAAATCATGCTCAGTTCGATCAAGATACGTGCACACATGTATTAGAAAAAATTAAAACGGTTGCTGGTAAATGTGGTGTTTTTAAAAAGATGGTGATTTTCATTTTGGGCCGTTTCGATGGAAAATCCGTTGAAGACATCATGGATCCCACTAAAAGTTATGCTATCTCCGATATCTGTGCCATTTTAAAAGGCATTTTACCTGGGAAGGAAAAAATATGCGTTTTACTGCGCCCGGAAGATGTTGGTTTGACTCGACTAAACGACACAACCCCAGGTGATATTTGTAAACTGGTCGCGTTTACAAAAGTTCGTCTCGGTGAGTTTTTGAAGAAGCTAAGTAACGACGAAGATATATTTTCTATAATATCAGACTTCATTAATGATGACGAAATAATATGGCTCGCACCCGTGGCTTCACCTATCCAGGAGACGACAACCCAGGTGGCGCCTGGATATATTTTATTGCTTGATGGCCACAAGGAAAATAAAAAAGTCGGCGATTTTCTTCGAAAACCGGGAAGGAATTTTAAAAATTGCATCGCTACGTGCGCCCATATTGAAAATAAACTAAAGGATGTTGTAAAGGATTCCTCAAGGCCGGCATATTTCGTTGTGTTTTTATTAGGCTCTTTCAATGGGAAAGAAGTTGAAGACGTCATGTCCAGAAACACTGTTCACATTACGAAAATCTGCTCAACCCTCAAGGACATGTTCCCTCAAACAAGGAAGATCTGCTTTCTGACACAAGGGGACGACATTGGGAAAGCTGAACAGATTAATCTCGATAAAGACGGTGACGAAACAGTTATGGTGGTGGTATTAACTAATCAGCGATTAACTGATTTAATCAACAACTTGAATGATTCACCCGATATAGTTTCATGTATCGATACCGTTGTTTCAAATGATGAAATAATTTGGTAAAAGATGGAGGCATTCGGCTAAATCCTATTTCGGGCACCCAAATTAATTAAATGATGAAATTCAGTTTTAAGAACCCGTAGACTATAACATTTTAAGGGTCTTGTTCAGTGTTGCTGGCTGAGATTTTCAAAACCCGCTAAATCGAAAAACAAAATCTAAAAAAAAAAAAAATTAAAAAAACCCACTAGATTTTAACTTCATACGGACCCTATATAATTTTTTTGCCAAACTAGAAGAATTCCCGACTCAAAATCCGCAGCAAATGGTGTCCAGTTAGATTCAGTTCCTGATATTAAACTTCATTTAAATATTTACTGATTTTACAATATCTTCTTCATTTCGGGTTATTTGCTACTTTTCAAAATAGAATTCACGTGAAAGTGTCGTATCTGTTCTGATACTTTTCCGTCCCCGGTAAGTGAAGGAGAAATCCTTCTAGACTGAGTCAATTGAAATAAATTAGTATTTTTAATCTAATTTTTATTTTGCTAAAACATTTTTAAGTAACACTAAATTTGAGAATGGTGCCAAAACCCATTTAACTTTTAATAATTTACGTGACTAAAATAGGAATTTAACATCAAAAAGTGTGCGATTTTACTAATGAAAATTTGTAAATAAAAGTATCATATTTGTTTTTTTAAGATTTTGTATTTTTCTGGTTTGCAAATCACAGGTGACGGACAACAACAAGACTTAACCTTTATAATAATTATCTTTTCTTGCAAATTATTGCTTAAATTTGACTACCATTTTTTAATGTTTAAAATCTTAAAAAATGATAGTCATCTATGAGGTCTTTTTCAAAAACTCCTATAAAATCTACATTTTTTAGATTAATAAAAGGGCAATTATGCACTATAGTTAACAACCGAGGAATCGAAAATGAACAAAATATACAATAAATTACTTTTACCAAACGCATTAAAATGTAATTTTCTACCTACTTGTATAATTTTAAAGTGTGAAAACTGATTGTAAAATTTATTATCTGTGAATGTTATCGTCTCTTTAAATTGGCCAAACACGAGTCAATGAAAGATGGTGGTCGATTTTGTTTGGAGATGGTTGCTAGTTTCAGGCTTAAAAGATAGGGAAAATAAAGGCTTAGCCTACCACTAAGCCTAAGTCCAGGGGTTTGCCAGGCGGATAGGTGGTAAGGTAAGTTATTTTCAATTTACTATTTTTTAAGGAATGAAACACCAACAGCACATAGGTCGGCCATATTGGATTCTAACTGCATCCGAAAGGCAGATATCGACGATTTCTTATATAAAAAACAAAACAAAAAAAACTTTATAACAGTTTCATAACTTTAAAACTATGCAGGTCTGGAGAAAATTAAATTTTATTGGATTTGGTAAAAGTTATTTGTTGTATATTCTGTTTATTTTCATTTTTCTTGGCTGTTAATTATACTGCATGAGTGCCAACAAAAGTTATTTTCATTCTAAACATTAAGCAATAAACTACAAGATTATTAAAAAAAAAATTTTTTTCTTGTTAGGAAGGATTATGCTCACTATGTAAATGCCTTGTTAAATGGACCCCGACTATCGTAACTGTATCGGAACAAATTTGATTCTCTTGTATTTAAAGTTTGAGGTAACTTAAAATATGGACAGAAATTTGTCCCGATAAAGTTCCTATAATCAGGGTGCATTTTACAAGGCATTTTACATGCCAAACGGGGCCTTCCTCGTAAGTACAAAAAATACTAATACAATTTTTAAAAAAATATTTTAATAAATTTAAAAATAATTTTTGGTGCTTGTGCTGTTCAGCGGCCGTATTAAAAAAATGTTTTTTTATAAAAACAATATTATGTACTTATTCAGCGTTATATTCTTACTCACTGTACAAAAAAGTAGAACAAATTATCCACTAGAACTTTAATTACAAGTATTTTTCCATTCTGCATATCATAACAGCGATTCATTCACTAAGGCTCCATCTTCTTTCTTAAGAAGATTTCAATTATCTGCCCTTGAAATCTTCTTAAGAAAGAAGATGGAGACTTAGTGAACTGTTATGATACGCAGAATGGAAAAATACTTGTAATTAAAGTTCTAGTGGATAATTTGTTCTACTTTTTTGTACAGTGAGTAAGAATATAACGCTGAATAAGTATATAATATTGTTTTTATAAAAAAATAATTTTTTAATACGGCCGCTGAACAGCACAAGCACTGAATTTCTTTCTTGGAAAAAAAAACAATTTTGTTGTGACTTTAAAAAAGAAATTCTTTAAACTCCAGATTAACTATCTACTACTAAAATATGTGGATCTTGCTTGCTTGTTACCGTTATAGAAGCATCAGCAGCCAGCGAATGTTTTTTAAATATATCGATTCATCGATTGGATAAGATCTTAATCAACATCTTCTTTCGACCAATCAGAGGCGCAGAAATATTCCTCTGCATGTCACAATATTTCACACGTAATATAAAAATCCAACACACCAGCGTTCTCTCTCGCTTTTCCAGTTTCTTTAAGACCTCACTCACGGGAGCACGTCACTAAAAGAAGCCAACCTCGGCCTCTGGCTGAAGGCATGCAGCAACCCAACAAGAAACATTCATAAACTATTGAACAAGCAACAACAACTTATATGTACTGCTTGCTGAGCTCACTAACACACAAGTTCACACACATACTCTCACACTACTCAGCTTCTCAAACAGATTAAATTCTACTTCTCTTCACTTCGAACGTTCTAAGATACTCTTAACTCTCATTCACTACTAATTCTTTATTTTCGGTTGTCCTAACAAGTTGTCAATAAAAATTGCTATATTTTTGTACATATTCACTTTGTCATTCTTTCTTTTGATATTGCCTTTCTCACTACACATGCAGTTATTAAGACACAGAAGAGGGGAGAGACACCAAAACGACTCCCCAAAAAAGCGCTATCAGCAGCTAGAGCTCCTCCAGTGAGGGAGCAGACCCAGAAGAGGCGGTATCATCCAATGTAAGGATGCCCCTTGTGACAGAAACCGATTTGACTCTTCAGAAGAGTGGCTCTGTTACCAGGAGCCAGAGCTCACCCAGCGACGGAGAAAAATGGGTGATGTTACCTTCCGCAATGGAAACTTGGCTACGAAGAGTAAGTGCTACTCTGGTCCAATCATTAATGGCCAAAGGGATAATACAAAAAAAGCAGTTCCACTAGCCGAGACTCACCAGTTTCCATCACAGCATGGACGCAGGGAGGAAAAGGAAAGAAGATGATAACCGGGACTTATACATGAACAAATACAAGCAGTAAATTAAAGGGAATGTACTGCAAGCTGGGAGGCGATAGAGGACAGGGTACTATCTCTGGTGACCATTGACTTAAAAGTCAGTTCCTGGGATTGAGGAAAGAGGACGTGTTTCAGCTACTGAGGGAGTACAAAATCCTGACTATCTACATCTGCCAGAGGAACTATGCCATGTGGAACATCCTGCTCCCCACAATGGAAGAAGCTGAAAAGTTGTCAAGATAGATGTAAGGTAGAGAAATGTGAAACTTGGGCAAACGAAGGCCCCGAGTAGGCATCTACAACCCCCAACTGAGCTGTGCGCAAATTACCTAGAAGCATACTGCAGCCAGGTTGGGGATGTAGAAAAAGTGGATGTGGTAAGGTTGAAAAGCGAACTCCTAGTGGACTACACGATCACTATGAGGCTGAAATGCTAAGGCTTCAACACCATTTCAGCAGTGCTAATGCACAAAAGCTAAAACATGACCATCTAGGTTGGGGGGGGGGGGGTAGAGTTTTCTGCACTACTAGTTCTGCCGCATGGCAAGAAACTGCCCCATAAAGCTTCCGGTCAACCTGTGGTACCTGCAACCCCAGTTACGGTTAGAGTTCAATCTCCAGCCCTAAGATCAGTGGAGTCTATCACACACTTACCTGTGGCTTCCCAGGAGAAAACAAAAAAGGGATGGAGCATAGTGGTGAGCAGAGGGCGGAAATACACAAACACACCACCACAGTTTAACCACCCATGCAACCGACAGCAACTAGCTCGAGGTCCTAATTTACATCCAATATCATCGCTATAGGTGCCAAAGAACATGTCAACCCGGCCCAGAAAGTCAATACGTTTGTGAAAATCTATCAGGAAGTAAGCTCCTTTAAAATTGACAAGGACGACAGAGGATTGAAGAATCTTCTAAATGAATGACTATGATCACCGGCCGATGACCAAGAAGTTGTGCAAGAATTCACCCTCGGGAAAGTCAAAGCAGCTTTGAAGAAGTTGAATCTGGCAAAAGCAACAGACATCGACAAGAATCACTTTTGCTTCCATCGACAAGAATCACCTTTGCTTCCATCGACAAGAATCACCTTTGCTTCCATCGACAAGAATCACCTTTGCTTCCATCGACAAGAATCACCTTTGCTTCCATCGACAAGAATCACCTTTGCTTCCATCGACAAGAATCACCTTTGCTTCCATCGACAAGAATCACCTTTGCTTCCTTTGACAAGAATCACCTTTGCTTCCTTCGACTAGAATCACTTTTGCTTCCATCGACAAGAATCACCTTTGCTTCCTTCGACAAGAATCACCTTTGCTTCCTTCAACAAGAATCACCTTTGCTTCCATCGACAAGAATCACCTTTGCTTCCTTCGACAAGAATCACCTTTGCTTCCATCGACAAGAATCACCTTTGCTTCCATCGACAAGAATCACCTTTGCTTCCTTCAACAAGAATCACCTTTGCTTCCATCGACAAGAATCACCTTTGCTTCCATCGACAAGAATCACCTTTGCTTCCCTTGACAAGAATCACCTTTGCTTCCTTCGACAAGAATCACCTTTGCTTCCTTCGACTAGAATCACCTTTGCTTCCATCGACTAGAATCACCTTTGCTTCCATCGACAAGAATCACCTTTGCTTCCTTCGACAAGAATCACCTTTGCTTCCTTCGACTAGAATCACCTTTGCTTCCATCGACAAGAATCACCTTTGCTTCCATCGACAAGAATCACCTTTGCTTCCTTCAACAAGAATCACCTTTGCTTCCTTCGACTAGAATCACCTTTGCTTCCATCGACAAGAATCACCTTTGCTTCCTTCGACAAGAATCACCTTTGCTTCCTTCGACTAGAATCACCTTTGCTTCCATCGACAAGAATCACCTTTGCTTCCTTCGACAAGAATCACCTTTGCTTCCTTCGACTAGAATCACCTTTGCTTCCATCGACAAGAATCACCTTTGCTTCCTTCACGACCTCAGCCTAGTGCAGAGACTGAACTCCAGTCAATTTTTAATCTGTCCTGGAAAACTAACAAAATCCCTCGGGCATGGAGGATAGCAGACATTCAACCAGTACCAGAGGTAGGCAAAAATCTTGACAGCTACCAACCCATATCTTTGATCTCAATGATTGGGAAGGATATGGAGCGTCTGGTGACAGACAGGTTATGGTTCATTTCAGAGTTCCTACATCTCTTCTCTGAAGACCAAGCGGGTTTCCAGAACCGGTGCAGCCCAGAGGACTAGCTTTTACATTTGTCTCAATAGATTAGTGACAGCTTTCAAAATAACCCCATGCAGAGTATTGTCCTCGCTCTCATTGATTATTCAAGAGCCTAAGACAAGGTATGGAGAGATGCACTGTTTCTGAAAATGTCCCGGAAGGGAGTCCGATGCAAGATGCTCCAGTGGATACAATGCTGATTGTCAAACTCTCAGTTGGGTTCCCTTCGACGGCCACCCCACCAAGATCAATGCCCCCCCCCCCCCCCGGTTAACCTTTTCGCTGATAATGTAGCAGTGTGGGTGCACAACTGTGACCTGAATAAGGCAGAGAGGAGACTCCAGCAAACACTGACCCACATTGGTGAGTGGAGCCGCAAATGAAAGATGTAACTGATAATCCAGAAGTCAGAATGTTCTTTCTTCACCACCAACACCCATGAGGCAAAATGGTGGCCATCCGTAACTTTCAAATATAATGAGACACCAAAGTTCCTTGGGATTACTTTCGATTACAAACTCACTTTCTCCCCACATGTAGTCATAGTGAAAAGAAAGATGAGGAGAATGACCGTAGCAATGAAGTGCCTCGCCTCAAAAGAATTCGGTTATTATAAGCAGATGCATACCTTGCCACCGGGAGAGCTGTTGCAGAATAGGCAGCAGTGACTTGGATGCTTTGCGCGTCAGCCTCTATGATCCAGAAACTTGATATCTGTCAGCTCTTTGTGACAGAGCAATCACAAGCCAATGTGAAAACCACTCCAGCTAAGACTCACCTTGAACCGCTGACAGCAAGGGTCTCCAATATAACGACGATTGAAATGTTCAAATTCCCTTCATCAGCCAGTTATGAATCTGCGCCAACAAACCACCTAAAATTCAGTTTGACAACGAACCACCAAATTGAGGTGAAGAGAGACGCATGAAGAGTGTGGGTTTCCATCTTTGGAACGACACAACCCCAAACCTCACCTGCACTACCGCCGTAGCTTCAAGTTGGAGATCATATCTTCGAGCTAGCTGGAAGGAAGACCAGAGATGTGGTCACTGATAAGAAGTGGGCGATGCAGCAGCTAGAATGTGAGGGGGACATCTTTGATTTCACAATCTACATTGATGGATCAGCATTAGACGGTAACGCAACAGGCAGTGGAGGTATTATCACCACCGGCCATCTAAGTGATCCTACGATCCACCGATCCTTTGCAATCCCTATGAGCAAATAGTGCTCCTCTTTTCAGTCTGAGCTGAAAGCGATTAAGAAGGTTTTGCAAGAAATCCTAACCGAAGAAGGTGTCTCTAGAGTATGAGTGGTCAGTGATAGCCCTTCTTTCCGCCTTGCAGAAGATCCAAGCAGTTCATCCATCAATTCCACCAACAACAGCAGATGAGCGCAGAATTCTGGTCTTACTTTCGAGACTCAGTGGCAGTGGGTGCCAGATAACCTTTACTTAGTGCCCTAGTTATTGTGGTATCCCTGGCAATGAAATAGCAGATGAAAAGCCAAAGAATGGACGGAAGAAGACCAATCCAAAGTCCACCACCACTATGCGACAAAAGCAGCGATCTACCATGTGATCAAACCACCACTCTTCCTGCACGAATAAGTTAGGAGGATGTACGGGGATCATAGAGAGAAACTGAGCCGAGCTGGTTAGTAATGGCGGTTATTCTGTGTGGAATTCTGCGGTCGTGAGCGCCTTTCCCGACCTCATCCTAAGCCTCTCAATCGAGGGCCATCGTAGACTTAGGAGTGCATCGCAGTTCTTTAGAGAAAAGCTTCCTCGGTTCAGTGTCTTTTCATGATCTTCTAGGAGAGAACTACACAGGGGACTAGTGAGGGGTGCCATTTCAGATCCGCTTGTTGAGTTGCTTGGGATGTCGAAGGAGGAGATTTGCTCTGAATGAAGTTAGTTGCCAGGTGAAGAATATCTCAATAATTCTGAGTTCTCTCTGACCTGGTGATTGCCCCGGAACATGTTACCCTTCCCACCACAATGGCATACAGTTTAGTTAAAAAAATAGAGGACATGCATGATTGTCTTTGCTATGAGATATCTGCAGAAAAAGCGCTCGAACCCACTTTCTTCAAATGTCCTGAACTTGAGCAGTTCTGGGAGTATGTTAATGAGGTGACGGCTTGCATCGATCCCGAGCAACCTTTACCACTAAACACAGCTTATGTAATTGACAACATTGAACCGCCATGGGAGAAAGAGAGAGAGAGAGAGAGAGAGAGAGAGAGACGAATGGTGTTTCTCGCAATCCTGGCAATAGCTAGAATGGTTGTGTGAACGACACATTTGACAGGATCTCAAGGGGTTGAAACTTTTTTGATCAGCTTAAAGTCAAAATTAGATGCGATAAAAAAAGATTACATTCCACAGAATTCGACAAAAGGTTTCGGACTTGTGTGTATGAAAAGGGTTAAAGTATGAGTACATGTTCTCTGCCCAAGCATGGCACACACGGTTCCTGATCCTGTCAGATCTTCTTAGCTAGTTGAGTGAATAAGTTCTGTTCTCGGTTTTATGTTTTTGTAATAGAGCCTCTCAAGATGATCACATTAAATTAATCTTGGAAGGACACCATCAACTCCCAAACTTCATCCCTACTTTTTTTTCTCCCACTTAATTCCCACTTCCACTTCCAGGGGGTCAAAAGCCCCAAAAATGGCAAAAAATGACCCTTTTCTCCCATAACGTTTGATCCATCCATTCAATTTTTCTGAAACCTGGCCAAAATGTAGAGGCAATTGTTCTGGATATAAAATGAGCATCCTTGACCTCGGAAAAATTCTGGTTCGCGCCCCCAGGGGGTCAAAGGGGGGTCAAAAATGCCCCAAATTGCCCAAATTTATTGCATTTTACACTCGCCACATCGAGTCACATACAGAGGGGGACCACGCACGCGCGGCTTGTTTTCTTTTTGTTAATGACGGAAGAATGTCATAGGTGATGGAGGAAAACGTTTAAAAGTCTATGGAGGCCACCAGTCGCAATAACAACAATAAAGTTCAGAATGTTTGATCGTACGTAACATGTAATGTTTTAATCAATTTATGAATGAATTCTCAAAGCAATTAGTGAAAGAAGCATTTTAATTCATATCTGGTAATGTAAAGAAATGGAATCGAGTATTACCACAATGAGCTTCTGTAGCATTAGTAGTTGGTGAAGATAAATTGTCCCACAAAAGCGTATTTATTAAGTGTGTAAGCTCTTCTTTGAGTAAATGGTCTTCATTTTAAGAAGCACACTTGTGAACTATTTTTTGTTTATTTGTTCATATTCATATGTGATAATGTATAGTGTAATATTTAATCTAAACACATGCAATTGGTTATGTGATAGATGAATTAGACCAACTAATGGGGAAAGTTTATTCTTATTAATGACCTGAGCTGATTTTTATTTTTAGGTGATTAGTGAAAAATAATGTTATCAGTTCCCCAAGGCCGGAATAAATAATTTTTGAAATAAAATGAAACAAAGTATGTTATTTTATCGCAAAGAACGTGCTATAACAATAACAAATAAAAACTGGCTCGTCAGAATCAAATTTGGATTTGTCAGCTATTTAGGTCTAACTTCTAAAATCCAGTTGACTATATTTTATATATTACACACACACACACACACAACCAAATCGGTAGATCCAGGTTGGGATGAATATAGGATGCTCCCCACGAAGTTCTTGTCAGGATAAATCTAAATAAAAGTTCCAATGTAAGAACAGATCAATATTGATAAAAGTTGCTTCAACTGTGATACTATGGGTGCCCCCCCCCTATCTTCAGAGACGAGGAAATGATTCACCAAGTCGCACAAAGGCGATCGGAAAATAGGATGGATAGTCAGCTTGGGAGTGGCCTAGAAGACAAAAGACCAGATATGGGATTTCCGGTATAACTAAATATGTTTATGAGTCAGAGTTGTTTATGACAGTTGAGTTCCACAACGTTTTAGTTTAGGACAGTTGACGTTAGAGTGTGACAGTTTGCGACTTGGAGAGAAGATGATCAGATTGGAGTCCAAGTCGGGCGAGAACAGTTCGGAGCAGATGAGCAAGAGATTCTGAGATGAGCTGATCACCTGAACACTGATGATAGCCTCGACAGACAAATTATGTGGCTGATACACTGAAACTTAACTAAGATGTGGATCCTAGCGCTTTCCATGACGATATCACACGCACTCAGAGCACGACTGATTTATGCACAATGGATTGGAGTTTGTGTTCTTTCTTGTGAGTTTGCTTTTATATTTGTATACTTGTAAGCCAGTGCTTGTGCCCTCGGCGATCACCAATACGATGACACGGCCAGAACGAGAACGAGAGATGAAGGAGAAGAAAACCACGGCACACACAATATTTGGGTCGGTGATTGTTGAGAGGGACGCACATGGTCTTACACAACCTCCTTAAAAAAGCGTTGTTGTACGGGGTGTCCGGAAGAGATGTTATATGCTGATGATTTAGTACTTGCCTGTAAAACAAGGGAAGGTCTACTTGTTAAGTTAAAGACTTGAAGGAATTCTATGAAAAGTAAAGGTCTGAGAGTGAATGTTACTAAGACCAAACTGATGATCAGTGGTTGCAGAATAAGGAAAGTTCCCCTGCTCAGTTTGTGGAAAGAAAGTCGGTGCAACTCAAGTTTTTGTGGCACGTGTAAGCATTTGGTACATAAGAAGTGCAGTGGAATTGCTGGTAGGTTGAGAGAGAATAACAAAAAACAATGGAGACAGATTAGAATTCAAATGTGAAGAAAGTATATTTGAATGACGAGGCTATTGAGGTTGTTCAGAAGTTTTGTTACCTGATGATACCATTGGAGCACAGGGAAGAGCTGGTGCTACTGTGCTTGCAAGAGTTAGGAGTGGATGGAGTGAGTTCAGGGAACTTCTGCCATTACTAACCAGCAGAGCGTTACCACTGTTGACCAAAGGAAGAGTCTATCAGGCATGTGTATGCAGTGTGATGATGTATGGAAGTGAAACCTGGTCATTGAGGGTTGAGGACATGTGTTGCATGGAGAGAAATAATATGAGAATGATATGATGAATATGTAATTTGAATCTTAATTACAGGCCTTAGAGGAAGATTAAATCTGGACAGTATAAGGAGATGTGTGCAGAACAGGAGACTTTGGTGATATGGTCACGTTGATAGAATGGATGAGAATTCTTGAGGTAGTAGATGTAAAACAGTTTAAGTAGCAGTTTCAGTTCACAAGGGAAGGCCAAGGAAAATATAAGGATTGACTCGAGAGAAAGAGGGATAAATAAAGTGTGACAGCCAACATGCGGGTCCACGATAAAAAAGAGTGAGTATTGCGCCTATGTCGTCCATCGGGGATTGAACCCAGAGCATTCTGCTTACAAGATAGAATCTTGTTATTTTTGTGCGATGACAAGAGTTCACTTATGCAAATGAGGATTGTTTTGCATGGGCGAATTCTCGTTGAGATAAAAAGAGTAGGAACTTTCCTCCCGGGGCAGAGTGAAAAGTTGACATGATGTGTTTAGTCCACGTTGGGTATTCATTTGTGTGTTGTGAAGAGCAGAAAGAAGAGAAGGAGAAAGAAGAGAAAGAAGAGAAGGAGAAAGAAGAGAAAGAAGAGAAGGAGAAAGAAGAGAAAGAGAAAAAAGAGAAAGAGAAAGAAGAGAAGGAGAAAGTAGAGAAAGAGAAAGAAGAGAAGGAGAAAGAAGAGAAAGAAGAGAAGGAGAAAGAAGAGGAGAAAGAAGAGAAGGGAGAGAAAACATCAAGTGAGTTGTGAGCCGCATTATTTTTGACTGAGACAAAAAGTCGATTATTTTCATTTAATTCAGTGAATTCTTTAACGGTCCCATTAAAATCAGAATGAAAATAGTTTCTAACCCCTTCTACATAAAGACATAGTCAGAGATAGGTATTTGGAAGTCGATTTCTAAAAGATATCCAACACATGCCACCATGTAAAATGGACGTTAAACTGATGATGACTTTTGTTTTTTTTACTAAAGAGTAACCACTTATCAAGGCCCAAAAGCCACTCGATAATAAGGGTTAATAACTGTCAGGTGGAAGGTGAGACAACACTGTGATAATTGGTAATGCTGGTGGAAGTTTGGCAGAATTCTTTCGGCGGATGGCTTAACAAGAATTTGTTTACATTGGACTTGAAAACAACCATGTTGTAGTCAGCTGGGAAGCATCCCCATGGTATTGCGTTTCACAGACGGGTAGTTCAAGGAAAGAAACTTTGCTCATGGAAGTTTCGTTTAGTTTTAGACACAGAGAGAGAAAGGGAAATTACAGGGGTTGTAGTTAGACGAGTTTTTGTTGTGAATGTTTTACAAGGGGGGGGGGCAATAGATTGAAGCTCAGCCGAGCACCTGCCATGAAAATAACGACTGAGTAGAGAAAGACTAGCAACTTCTCTTCTGTGAGAAAGAGGTAGTAGGTAGGAGAAGAGGACATCCCCCACTAGATTTCAAAGTCGGTTTTGTATTCTGCCAAGTCAGGAAAGGGTCCTCTGGGCGACACCTCTCCAGATGTGGCAAGAGTACTCCATCTTAGGACGTATTCGGCTCTTATACAGGTAGAGGATTGCGTCAGGAGTGAGATACTTTTTGGAGCGGTAGAGTGATCTAATCATTTATCCAACGACCGTGGCAACGGATTTGATGTGTCTTCCATTTCAGGTCAGGTGTGAAGGCCAGTCCCAGAAGCTTGCCAAAGCAGGAGGCTTCCTCAAGACGAAAGCCATTCATTTCAATTGGGGCTAAGTGGGGATCAAAGCGTTGGTGGTGAAAATAGAAGAAGAAGAAGAAGAAGAAGAAGAAGAAGAAGAAGAAGAAGAAGAAGAAGAAATTAAAAAAAAAATGTTTCTGCATAAAAACAAACCACAATTTTACTTACCTGAAATAAATATGAAAAACATTCGGGCTTTGAAAACGCCATCACCAATTTGTGGGAGGTGGGTGCTTCTAATTCAGATCATTTTTTTGTTATAATTCTATTTTTTTATATTATCTTTCTTTTTCTCTCAATTGTCAATGGGGCCTTTCATCTCGTTAAAAAAAGGCTTTAGCCAGAAGAAGAAAAAAAACATCTATTATTATACGAAATGTGAGTTAATCAACGTTTGTTTCTCTAAGGCGTTTTTTTTTCCTGATATATTTTAATAACACAAAGTACACACTAAAACATATTTTAATTCTGGGATTATGTTTGGAAAAAAAATTCTGTTTTAATTGTTTTAATTAGATGTAATTTATAATTAACTTAACAAGGCACCGATATCCCTCTTAGCTATCTATGCATTTCTCTTGCTCTTCTCGCTCTATGTTGATTAAACCATTCCCCTATATTTCTTTATGTTTCTGTGAGTATTTAGAGAAAGAGTGACTTTCTTTTTTGTCATACACGTGTCTGTACACACCACAAACACATATGTAAATTAGATTGTAAAATAAGTCTCTTTACTTCTATATCAGAATGATAAAGAATAATAATACTTCTATATAATAATGATAATAATCACTAATAATGATCTGCGTGAGAACTCCAAGTGAGTACATTATAATAATAATAATAATAATAATAATAATAATAATAATAATAATAATAATAATAATAATAATAATAATAATAATAAAAAATAAAAAAATATATATAAAAAAAAAAATAGTACCAGTCTAGGCTGACACACAAAATATTGGCATAGGGTCAAGGAGGATGAGAAGACCGAGGAGGGACAGCACAAACCAGACCTCCACTGGAAGTGCAGAGACTGCTGGGACCTCGGGGAGGCTTATTGCCACCCAAACCCCAGAGAACACCAATGGTCCTTACCAGCGAGAAATCAATGGTAAACGGCTGTTGTGATACTGCAAATTTATTTGCCGTGGCTATCGAAAAGAGGTGGAGAATACTGGAAATCTGGGGGAGACTTGTTGTCGCTCAGACTCCAGGGAATACCACCGGTTGTCAGTGAGCAATCACTGATGACCTGTGTGAGAACTCCTAGTGAGTAAATAATAATAATATAGAAGTAAAGTAAGACTTTTCAGGTAATAACTATTGGGGGTAGTATGATAATCTAAATGTCCTTACATGCATAAGTGTAGCAGCAACTACAACAGCAACAGCAGCAGCAGCAGCAGCAGCCACCATAACGATGTCTGAAATATTTGCTTGGCACTGATTGGAACAAACGCTTAATTTTGATTGGGGTTTAACCAATCAGAAACAGTTCTCAATAATTATATAAATAACTGCATTGTGCTATTCATTCCTCTTTTTTAGCTGCAAGAAGGCCGAGCTGCCTAGCTCACTCATGTTGTGGAGATCACCACCAAAACTCCTCTCTTAGTGCGCAAACAAAACCGCTTTTACACGATACCTCGAAAAACCAAGATGGCGACACGTCTCCACGTTTACTTACTTTCCAAAGACCCTGGTACAGACTTACTTCTAAATAACAATACGAACACTACCAGCCTCTAAACTAACTCTTACTCTTATTCGTACGTACAGACTTTGGAATAACTTTCCCCTATTGTGGACACTCAGTACCATTTTCCTCGTCCTAACTCACAAACTTATAATAACCTCTATTTTACTAACACCTGTTCATTACATGTTTAAAGAAGATGATCAATAAAAGTCAATATAAAATGTTAGAATAGGACTTTCTACATTGGTGATCCCGACGTGATATGAACACGCAACCTTCAGATTTTTGTCTTTAATTCTACATATGTGCATGCACGCGCACACGTAATCATATCTAACAATACTTTAGTTTAAAAAATGTCCTCTATTTCGATTTGTAACTAGAGTTAATTTTAATGAAAACTGAATTATAATTTTATAAATTATGACAGTCTTATTTAGAGAAAGAAAAGTTTTGTATATGTATTATTTAAAACTTATTTCTGTGTCGGCATTGCAAAATTAATTCACTCCGTTGATTCAATATGTTATTTTATTCATATTTTTATAATTTTTTACTTTCCTCCAGGCATAAGTTGCATCCTCAGTTAAAACTTTCAGGTGAGTTTGGCTTACATAAAACCGACCAAGAAATTATGGGTGTACAATTTCTCGTCTTCAATAAACAAAGCTGTTTGGTGTTAGGGTTAGGGTTAGTGCTGTTTTAGTGCAGATTTCAAAAATGACTTCTTGTGGTTATAGTAATGAGTTGCTTGTGTTAACATGTTTGTATACTAGTTTTAAAACGAGTTGATGTTGATTAACTAACAAAAAGAGGGATTGAACCAAATGATTTTTCTTTTTATTCTACTAGGTTTAGGTTTGTGGTTGTTAACTTGTTCCATATATTGTTCCTTGAGAAGATTCTCCATCAGCACTCGCTAAATGTTGGTGTATTCTCAAGTGCCGTGTTGTGCATGGATGTGTGTCTCTTTAGGTATTTCCAGTGGGGCTGCTACTGCCATGCTAATGTTTCAGCTTTAAGTTTGATTACGTTGTCACCCCCCCCCTTTTTGTTATTATACAATTAAGCATCTTTCGTTCGTTTTAGCTCCTTACATAAAGTGGCTTCATGCCTTGTCTGGAGTGACTTCCATAAAAATATATGCTAATTTCTTAGTGTAGACATTTTCTTAGTAATGCTGTTTCGTATATTCCTTTATTCACATCAAATATCTTTTCACTGGAAGATATTTAATAATTTTGGCCTTGATAAGTTTTGATAAATTATGGACATGTTGGTTGAAGAGATTATTATTATTATTATTATTATTATTATTATTATTATTATTATTATTATTATTATTATTATTCACTGATGAGTCACCACTTACTATGTCTAACAGTGACTTGAAGATAAGGGTTAATGACTTGTGTTGGACGGTTTATGACAAGTATTTATTGACATCAGATTTTAAGAGGACCATATTTTAACTTTCAGGGAAGCAATCTTCACAGATGCGAAGTTATTATTGTCAAAATGTCATCACAAGTGTGAAACTGATAAAAATACTTTATTTGAATTTGATTATAAATGTTGTGATGACTGTGTGTTGTTGTTGTTGTTGTTACATTAATAATTCTGTGTTGAGTTCTAATCTTGTAAAAAAATAAATAAATTAACATAAGAGAAATAAAATATTAAGATGGCATGTATACTACTAGTAGATTTATATAGATTTGTCGATGACGCCATCCCATTTTACAGAGCCAAAATATCAATGGAACAAAACAAGAGAAAAGCTTCAATACTGTTTATTTACAGTGTGGTTTTTGCGGAGATGCAGGCCAATATTACAAACTCATATATTCCTCATAATGTACAGAATACATTCTTGGTGTCACACGGTATAGCTTTTTCCTCTCTCCCCTCCCCCCTCCCAACTCTATTAATAAAAAACCTAGACAAAGTGAAAATGGAGGAAAACCTGAACATGTCTCTTGCCGGGTTTGACTCAGAAATTCTGTCAGCAACATCTTCTGTTATATAACCGAAAACGAGGTGGGTGTTGGAGGGTGGTGTTGGAGGGTGGTGTTGGAGGGTGGTGGTGAAAGCAGTATTGTCACAACCAAAAAGACTTCCCAAAACAAGTAATTTAAAGGCACCAGTTGATAAATACAGGGAAATGAGAAGACACGGATCTCTTGAGGGTTTTTTAAAATTTATTATTATTGCTGTGTCAATAGGATTTGGTAGGTTAGGTGCGCTGGTAAAAGAATACACACTCTCGACTGCCTGTGGCGGTATTTCCTTTGCTTATGCTGGAGACTCTGCAACAAGAAAAATTGGACATCAGTTGATAAATTCTATCAAAAAACAATACAATCAATATTAAAAAATTAGACAATTTTGCATATATATATATATATATATATATATATATATATATATATAGTCTCGGAAGTTTCTCAACCATTAAAACTATATAAAAAAATAAAAATAAAAATAAAAAAAAAACAAAAAAACTTATAGTCTCAAGTCTTCCAGTGGAAAATCACTCATGTAAGTCAATTTATTTTTTACAGTTATTATATTAGTTAGTTTCTAACACTATTTTAAGGGATCATCAGTTGTTTACCATGAAAAACTGTTTCGGGAATTTATATATATATGATCCACTTAAAAATGAAGAACAGCAAACCGACCCCCAATATTAGCCAGAGAGGGAGTAATAACAATGAATCCAATTGATTTGTTAGCTAGAATAAACACTACTTAGATATAAAGCAATTGCTAACAATACAAAACATGCATTTAGCCTGATGAATTCCTGTAGGAATAAAACATGGATGCATGTGTAGCTTACTTGCTATGGATGTATTTTCATACTACTACTAAGCTCACTCTTGAAGTAAATACTGAAATATATTATACCACTTTATAATATTATATGTGTATATATGTGAAATAGTAATAAACTATATATATATATATATATATATATATATATATATACATGGACGGCGGCATCGGGGGGAGGGCAGAGGGGGCGCAAGCCCCCCCCCCCACTTTTTGACTTGGCCCCCCCCCACTTTATGGTCATCAATAATGAAGTTATATATGCATGTGTTTAAACGCCCCCCCCCACTTTTTGACTTGGCCCCCCCCCACTTTATGGTCATCAATAATGAAGTTATATATGCATGTGTTTAAACGCCCCCCCCCACTTTTTAGGAGAGCCCCCCCCCACACACACACACACACACTTTTATAACTGTGCCGCCGGTCCTGATATATATATATATATATATATATATATATATATATTTACCGTAGAGTAAAAATTATAAAAATAAAAAGATCCTAAAATCGACTGCCCAAGTTAGTCAGACACAACCATTATATATTCAGTTTTCTTTGATTTTTTTCTAGGGAAACCCACACCGAGTATTTATTGAAAATATATATATAAGAAAACTCAATTAATAATAAAAATAAAAACAAATTTTTTTTAAAAGAACACAAAATCTTCCAGAATGAAATTGACTGCCTGTTAGAATTTGATCCAGGAAGAGACCCTTAATTTCCCCCTTTATTTTAATTTCTTCTCTTTTTTTCCAGTTTTTTTTTTTTGAGATTTTTTCTGGAGACCATCCATCAATTACCTTCCAGAAAAAAATTAAAATATTTTAAAAACATCAAATTTCTCTCAGAAGGCAACCGACTTCCCCTGTAAGCAACCGCACAGATCAAAATAGGGTTTATAATTAAAACTAAAGAAAACCCAGAATTTGTTGCCTGGGTTTGCTCCCCAACTTGAAACCTAAGGTACCATATTGATTTGAACTTCTGCAACATTATAAATAAATGAATAAATAAATATTACAATATTACGCTCTTATAATTAAATAATCGAGCACTCTATTGGATTTATTTCTACCCAACGAAACCAAAAAGTATATATATATATATATATATATATATATATATATATATATATATATATATATATATATATATATATATATATATATATATATATATATATATATATATATATATATTGTGTGTATTTAGGCAGCATATTTTCATTTAGGCAAACATTATTAAATAACACGGAGTGGTTTTGTTTGATGCGACTTTTTTTAATTTTTTTCAATTTTCCGAATTGTCCATCTAATGTTTCGGTCAAATTGATGTAAATATGATCCATGGGTTTCTTGTTCCATTCTTTTTTCTTTTTTGCAAGTACTTTCGATTTGAATCGTCAAATCATCTTCAGGCGGTATTAGTTTTAGTGTCTTTACAAATTATGACTTTACTGTTGTGCTCATTTTTGAATTATAACGCCAAGTAGTTTATAACTTGAAAAAGCGTCTGTAAAGTTGAAATGTACATGAGAGCGTGATCAAACTATGTTGTTAAAAATAACACTTCTCAAACCCAAAATACATTAGGAAGAACCAATGTAATATATCAGTTCCAATGCCCTATGGGAGAATGTATCTCCGACAACAATAAAAAAAACTAATTCTTACATAGGTTTCACTTCCACAACACTATCCCGAAGACTCACCCTACATCTCTCCGACACTAGCTCTATATGCCAACACCTAAAAAAAACATAATTGCACCCCTTCCCAATATAGAAACATCCTTGTTAACAATACCAAAATAATACACCACGATACCAATATCAAAAAATGAAAAATACTTGAAGCCCTCTACATAAAAACTAAACATCCCACAATTAATAATGTCAATTATGAAACTAGTCGCAACATTTTAAAGTGTCTAGCATAATAATTAACATTACCAAATTCTTAGCCATTAGGTAGTTATGCGTTTGAATTGTATGCACTTTCTTTAACGTCATCAATTTCTTAACGGTTTAAACAGTCAAACTTTAAAATCTCTCATATGTATAGAACGCCATCACACTCTCATGTACATTTCAACTTTACAGACGCTTTTTCAAGTTATAAACTACTTGCCGTTATAATTAAAAAATGAGCACAACAGTAAAGTCATAATTTGTAAAGACACTAAAACTAATACTGCCTGAAGATGATTTGACGATTCAAATCGAAAGTACTTGCAAAAAAGAAAAAAGACTGGAACAAGAAACCCATGGATCATATTTACATCAATTTGACCGAAACATTAGATGGACAATTCGGAAAATTGAAAAAAATAAAAAAAAGTCGCATCAAACAAAACCACTCCGTGTTATTTAATAATGTTTGCCTAAATGAAAATATGCTGCCTAAATACACACAATATATATATATATATATATATATATATATATATATATACTTTTTGGTTTCGTTGGGTAGAAATAAATCCAATAGAGTGCTCGATTATTTAATTTGACGATTCAAATCGAAAGTACTTGCAAAAAAGAAAAAAGAATGGATTATATTTACATCAATTTGAGCGAAACATTAGAAGGACAATTCGGAAAATTGAAAAAATAAAAAACATCCAGGTGAGTTTTTGTTCTGCTTTTCTTTTTTAAAACTATTCTGTTTTTTTCTTTTCAAATAAATGATTTTAAAAAAAATTCTAATCAAAGGGAAGTTATGCCATGTTTTTCTAAATTTTGAGAATAATTCCGACCCAAATAAAATATTTTCTGGAAGAAATTAAATCGAATTAAATTTTATTCTTCTTAACAATGTGCTGCAACGATTTACAAGAAAAAATGATGAACCAGAATAAAATATTGATTTTGTAGGAAGAAAGCTATCCATGACAAAAATCGAGAAAGAGACTAACTTTACTTTATATATTAGAAGAAGATATATCATAATGCACAAACAAGTGTGCTATTATCCCAACCTTGTGTCATTGTATTTGTTCCATTCAGCATTTTCAGTGTGTCTGCATTCGGCCCAGTAGTGTCCCATGGTTGCACAATCTCCGGCATGGCAACAGACAGCAAATAACCTGTATTGTGTTGAGCCTGATATGCCTATTTAGAAAAAAAAACGGAAACAAATAAACTTGTTTGCGAATATATTTATAAATAATTTACAATATTTCGCTAATCTAAATCATACATATAAAAATCTAAGAAAAAATTCTGAAATAATAAAAATAGTCATGCGTATATCTCCACCGAATCGTACTAGCAAACGGGAGAATGCACTCTTTACTTCAGTTCCGAAAAAAAAAAATAGAATTCAACTCCACATGGGCGATTTAGAAACCGCTTTCCAAGCTGACTTTTGAGTCAGTCAGACGCAATCCGATTGGCCGTATATCTTAGCACGGGATTTCCTCAACTCTGATTCTGTTTCCTGTCAACGATTTTCTTATTAGGGTAGCAGTCATCTTGAGACTCACTTTACTGGTCACAGCTATACGTTCCGAGAACATCAACAAAGTTTACATTACTTATAAATCGGCCAACCTATCTTTCTATTTGTTTACTGTGACAATACATGTTTTTTTTCGATTGTCTTTGGGACAATTAGCATAGCTTTTTAAGGTAGCCTTTCCATTAGTCACTATATCTATAATTTTCATTATTGATCCGATCGCATCTGAACTCAGTATCGTCTGTCATTACAACAATTGAATTAGCCAAGCCTGTTTAAGATCAAGCTAAATGTTTTGAATAGGTCTTAGAGAAAGATGGGTATCATTTAAACATTTATCATGATTTTAACATAAACCTCGTTTGTTTGAAACTATATAATCAATAAAAAATGCACATTGTTATTTACATATTTAGTTAAGCAATTATCTTTCGCAGAACTTATGGTCAGCCTTGCATTTCTCCAGAATATCTGTAAGAAATAAATGTACAAAACACATACTAGACACATCTCTCTCTATTTGTTTACCCTGACAATACATGTATTTTAGATTGTGTTTGGGACAATTAATGTAGTCTCTTAACATATCTTTTTAATAGAATTACGTCTGTAATTTTTATCCCCTTTTCTGTATCATGTTTCTTAAGTTCCTCTTACGTTTGTTGTTGACAAACCCAAACTATGAGAAATAATTGGGAGTGTTAAACTATAGCATTGATGCTGTCTGTTAACTTTTAAATTGGTGTCTATACCCAGTGCTGATGAAGAGAACCGATATTAATAAAGATATATCATCTAAAAAAACGATCGTAAATAAACTGTTGTTATGTTGAATTTTTGAAGCGCAAATAAATGATCATGTTATAAAGTTTACACAAAATCTGTTATATATATATATATATATATATATATATATATTTTTATTTGAACAGACATGTACAAAATCTGCGACACTGGCATGTCGATGTTATCGATCAACATCTCTTATAAACTGAGATCTCATCAGGCAGAGTTAGAATCCGATCTTAACCGCAGATCATATTTGGAAAGAATGAAATGGAGAAAAATGAAAAGAAATTTAAAATTTAAATTTGGAAAGTCACGTGATGTGGACTGTTAAGAATCAAAAAAAAAAAAAAATAAATAAAAATAATAAAAATAATAATAATGTAAAAGAAACCAAAATATTAATATAAAATATAATATATAAAATAAAATAAAATAAAGTAAAAAGAGAGAGAAATAATAATAAAAAATAAAGTGAAAAGAGAGAGAAATAAAAAAATAAAAAAAAATATATATATATATATATATATATATATATATATATATATATATATATATATATATATATAGTCTCGGAAGTTTCTCAACCATTAAAACTATATTAAAAAAAAAAAATTTAAAAAAAAAAAAAATATATATATATATATAAAAAAACAAACTTATAGTCTCAAGTCTTCCAGTGGAAAATCACTCATGTAAGTCAATTTATTTTTTACAGTTATTATATTAGTTAGTTTCTAACACTATTTTAAGGGATCATCAGTCAGTTGTTTACCATGAAAAACTGTTTCGGGAAGTGTTCCCAAAAAATGTATGCACCTTTTGCATCGTTATAACTTGTTCAATTTACTGGTTTTGACTTGCAAATAAGATTGATAGAAGAGTAGAAGAATGAGAATGCACATTTAAAAATACTGACAGTAAAATTAACAAAGGTTGTAGATCCATTTCTTCACGATATGGAAGGTATATTGAGCAGAACGGGTTGAGATTAGAGTTAATTTGTATGAACATTCTGAAATTACCCCAGGTAGCCTTTACCATTATTGAAATTTAATTTTCTATGTTTTTGTTCATTTTACTGTCAGTATTTTTTAATGTGCATTCGTACTCTTCTACTTTTCTTTCAATCTTGTTCGCAAGTCAAAATCAGTAAATTGAACGAGTTATAACGATTCAAACGGTGCATACGTCTTTCTGGGTCACCATGTTTCTTAATCATTACCTTTTTCCTACGTTTATTTTCGACCCTCGTGTCTATACGAGAAAACATAACACACACAACATGGCGACCGTCTGTTTTGGAAAGCAACCCAAACACGTGGTCGCTACAAAAACGTAGAAATAGAATATCAAATATTCCTATCTTTCACAGACAACTCATATCCAAAAATCACTCATAGTTATCTAACTTGTACGTCCACATTTCATGTAGACGATTGAACTTGCTATAACTTACTGTTTTGAATGTTTCATGTTATTTATTTTAATTTTTTTTTTTATTAAAACATAGTTTTAAGTAAAAATATTTTGTTTATGAGCAATTAGAACTCTGCTGAAAGCCATTTCACTATACAGGAGGACGTTGCTCGTTTTTATTTGTATCAAAATAAGATTTGAACGTTTCATAACTTGCTAAGTACACAGAAAAATAAAAATGTTTTGAATTTTTTGAGATGAAAATTAATAATTTGTATTATTTGAATTATTCGGACTACTGATCCCATCTAGGATGTTATTTTCACAACGTTTCAGCCGCTGTAACCTCTGACCTTCAGGTGAAACTTGTCGAACTCTACAATCTTTATGTCGAACTGGGAATCTGTATGGAATTTCGAATGGAACCCTTTATTTAATCCACGGAGGTAGCTTGCTCTCCGTTCCATCAGCTATGACCATGTAGAAGTCTTAAGTAATTTATAATTGTATTCGTATGTTCGCCTGTACTGAGGATTGAACCTTTAACCTCCAGAAGACTGTCATTTAGAACAGATTATTACTTAGCATTTATATCAGTTGCATCCTGGGTCCTCAATCCTCAGTACGGAAAATAGTAAGAATACAATTACAAATTACTTATGACTACTACTCGGTCATGGCTGACGGAACAAGAACAAACTACCCCCATAGATTAAATAAAGGATTTCGTTCAAAATTCCATACGGATTCTCAAGTGTGACAAGATGCACCTGAAAAAATCGGAGGTTACATCGACTGAAATGTTGTGAGAATAACATCCAAGATGAGAACAGTAGTTCAAATAATACAAATAAGATAAATTTTAAAAAGTTCTTAAAAATTTGTGTCTTTATTCAGAAGTTTTGTTACCTTGGTGATACCATTGGAGCACAGGAAGGAGCAGGTGCTAGTGTGATTGCAAGAGTTATGAGTGGACGAAGTAAGTTCAGGGAACTTCTGCCATTACTAACCAGCAGAGCGTTACGACTGTCGACCAAGGGAAGAATCTATCAGGCATGTGTATGCATTGTGATAATGTATGACAGTGAACACTAGCCAGTGATTTGAAAATAATACGATAGATGTGTAATATGAGTTTTAAAGGCAGGGTTAGATCTGATGACCTCAGAGGAAGATTAAATCTGGACAGTATAGGGAGATGTTTACAGAACAGTAGACGTCGAGGGTATGGCCACATTTAAAAAAATGGATGAGAGTTCTTGGGTTAGTAGATGTAGAAGAATTGAGGTAATTGGGTCAGTTCACAAGGGAAGGCTAAGGAAAATATGTGAGGAAGAGATAAGGATGGACTCGAGAGAAAGAGGGATAAATAAAGACCTGGTCAGAGATAGGTTAGTTTGTATTTCTAAGAGCCGTCTAATGCAAACTAAATATGATGCACATTCTAACACTCGGTGAAGGCTTGCTTGGGTGCCAGAGCCTTATGTTTGAATGAGGTATGGTTCAGCTTGGTCATAGGAGGTGCATGTTCTCAACACTCACTTGCCAAGTTTCACTTCCATACATCATTACACTGCGTACACTTGGTTGACAGTGGTAATGCTCTGCTAGTTAGTAATGGCAGAACTTCCCTGACCTTACTCCATACACTGTGACAAGTAATTATGGATGTGACAAAGGGTAGTCATATCATTCTTATTGCAAACTTTTAATACATATACTAATATTGAAGTTAATCACAGCCATGGTGATATCTAATTTACATATTTTTTTAATTTTATTTTAGATCTAATAGATGTGCTATGTTATTTATTTTTAATTTTATTGAAAAAAAAAAAAAAATTATAGCAATGCTTCTATGGAAATTAAAGAAAAACATTGTCTTTGAATTCTGGGTGCTATTGAACTTTCTTTTTGATTATTCTCCGTTTTATATTGTATCCTCTTACCGATACTAGACTCTTTGTGGCAACAAAACCATGAAAACGAGAACACTTTCGATCAAATCTGCAACAATATAACTACATTTCACCTTCCCCAATAATCTTTTTTTCAAAACATTCTTTCTCCTCAATAAATTATGACTAGCCGAGTAGAGATCACAAGCACTATCAGTGATGAACGCCATCTCCTTCATGGACGTGAACCAACGATCCAACGACTGAAGTCAAGGAGAAGCTTCCTCAGCCATGTCGAACCCCTAAAGACATCTCAGGAAGAGACCAGACTACAGCTGTGGACCAGACGGCTAGAGAATGCCCCCCTCCTACTGAGGTTCAGAGGCACTCTGGCTCCAGTGGAAAACACTCAACCGTCTGAGAACGGGAATGGGGTGATCAAAGTTGCTATGAGTATATGAGGCTACAAAACTGACCCAACCATCTGTATATGTGGAGAGGATGCAATACTGCCTTGTCTGCCCTCTACTGCCCAACCGGTGCAGCTTGAAAGATCTTGCAGAGTACAACAAAGGACTGCATAAAAAAGTGGGAAACTGTCGTATGACCACATGTTTTAAAGACATGCAAAGTAGAAGAAGTTATTTTTTAAAACATTCCAATAAATTATTTTTAAAAACTGAAGTGATGCCAGTTGTTTATCTCATCTTTCCTCGACAGTTCAAGTGAAGTGGTGGTTATTGTGAGATATGGGACGAATATAAAGAAAGAATCGAATCAAAACTCTTCTGTTAAGATCAACAATTAATAATTATTCTCTATTTACAACTGAAGCAAGAAGTACTTATTAGTTTAGATGTATTATTTGAAGAGAGCTGTGAGACAAGTCCAATCCAAAATGCGGCTGCGTAAATGCATACTGGAGTAGTTTGGTGGTTATTGTGAGATATGGGATGAATATAAAAAAATGAATTGAATAAAAACTCTTCTGTATAGATCAACAAATAATATTTATATATTTACAACTGAAGAAGAATTACTTATTACTAGAAACGTGCTATTTGTAGTTGCTTTTCAACACGTTCAATTCAAAATGTTGGCTGATCTGGAATGTGTGCAAAGGACATAACTCTCCTCAAAATCTCTTTGAGGCAAGGGAGATAATAAAGGGCAAAGAGTTACTTTCCTTTTTAAATATAAATCTATTTCATATTTATTTCTAGATGAAATCTGTTTCATCTAACAAAAACATTCCAATAAATTATTTTTGCTCCAATAAATTATTTTAAAAGCATTCATTATGGTCTTCTAACTTAACCCTAACCCTAACCCTAACCCTAACTCGCAGCCACTAAGACATGGTTAATGGTAAATAGATTTTGTTAACTTCTCTAAAACGATAGAATGGCCCGGAAATAGGGGATCATTTTAAATTAAATTTATATACGAAACTGATCCCCCACGTTAAAATAATCGTTTTTTTTTTGTTGTTCCTTTTTTTTCTTCCAAGTTTTCAAGGTGTACACACGTAATCGACTAAAGGAAGTAGAATCTCATTTTTTTTGTGTGTGGAAAGGGGGGGGGTGGATTCAGCAGAGAGTAGTAATTTACAAATATTCCCCCTTAAAAAACATCTTTCTCGTTATGGTCTTATTTTCTTAAGGTAAAGAAAATAAGGTAACACAGTAGTAGTAGGCAATACAAAAACCAAAATTAACCGAAACGAAATTGCTCTAGCCAAGAAAGTTCAAAAGTACCAAATTCTGTGTTCTCTAAATTTGGTTGTATTCACAATTGAACGCAACAAAATATATGTGTGCATTTAAATTTAAAGAAATCAAAAATGAAGTATAATATATTTCTAAAAATAATATGCATTTTTTAAAGAATGTAAATAAATAAAAATAAATTAATCCCGGTATCGTTAGCAACCATTTATTTATATTTTTTTATATTCTTTCTTACTATGAATTAATTTCATGATGTATTATTTATTAAAAAAAAATCTTTTTGGTATTAATTTTATTGATTATTTTCCTTTTGTTCGGCCAAAACAAGGCATATTGTCACTGAAGCGCGAAGGGTCTACTGTGATAGGGGCCAGATTTAAAGGGGAACCTGGGTGGAGAGTTGGGCAGCAAGATATTTGTTTACAATACATTTAAATTTTTGCATGTTGGTATGATCGAGGAAACAGGAAGCAGGGAGGAAATTCCAAAAGCAAGTGGTCAGAGGAAAGAAGCTATTAGAGTAGAAAATCTTCCGGCATTTAGGGACCTCTACAGTGAAGGGGTAGGATTTTGCTGCTAGCTGGGTTAATGGAAGGTATTTACGTTAAGGGGGTACAAGTCCAGTAAGTTCATCGGAGCACATTCCGTGGAAGTACTTGCAACACAAGAACAGGGCTGCAACACTGCGATGATGCGGCAGGGAGTGGAGCTTAGCAGACTTATGAATTTCAATTTAGTGTGTCTGTAGGTCGCTACTTCTTTAAGGTAAAAAAAAACGAATGTTGTTGAACAGACGGGTGACCTTCACCTTGTGAAACAGAAGTTTGACCCTCACCTTCCATTTCTGGTTGGCTTCTGATTAAACAACACCATTTTGACATCAAATCAACACTCAAATTAAAACAATCGTTTATGAACTTCTGTGGAAAGTATTAGAACAAGTTTTAAACAATTTTTATTTTTGTATTATTTGTATTATTCGGACTACTGTTCTCATCCGGGATGTTATTCTCACAACGTTTTTGCAAGGACCTGTAGCGGCAACGGATATAAACACTAAGCATAATCAGTTCTAAAAGACAGCCTTCTTGAGCCGTCTATCTTGCACAGTCTTACTGAGAAAGTCAGAGACGCTATTCTTACCATGTCGAGGATTCGCTCTCTCGGAGGTGAGCTATTATGACTGATGGTGGCCTTTATTTTGTCGGGCTGAGGTATAGTAGTGGGTATTCCTAGGAGGTCCACCCTCCCAGGCCTTGCCTCTTTGGAGAGGAGTTAGTTTACTGCTAATTGCCTGAGGCGCCCCAACCGGGGAATGCCGACGGGGCTGCCCAGGCATTTTTTGTGGGCCCAGAGTGTGCTATCTCTTATGCGCTGGCTCACCAAATCCCACTTTCCGACTTTGTGTCACATCTTCTAGGGTGGGAGGGAAGTAAATAACCAGTCTTCTTGAGATTGAAGGTTCAATCCTCAGCACAGGCGATACTAAGAATACAATTACGAATTACTTAAGACTTTTACTAGTTTATGGCTGATGGAACGAGAACAATCTACCCCCATGGATTAAATAAAGGGTTCTATTCGAAATTTTGTACAAATTCCCGAATTCAACACGATGCACCTAAAGAAGGTTACATCGGCTGAAACGTTGTGAGAATAACATCCAAGATGAGAACAGTAGTCCAAATAATCCAAATAATCCAAATTATTAATCCTTATCTAAAAAAATTTGGAAAATATAATTTTATTTTCGAAATTCATATTTAATAAAATTTTCTAACCGATTGCTAAAACGCCAGGTTTTTATCTTGGCTATTGGCATTACCCTTCTCTTACCTGTATTGACAAAAGGTGCAAGATCTAAGCTCTCCACAGGATATCGCAGTTCTGTTTTGAGTTTTCCTAGTTTTTCTGCCCGTTGAAAATCTGAATTTTACTGTTAAGAAAATAACTGAACAAGATTAAAAAAAACGTACATTTTTTTAAAGTCAAGAGCCAAGGAAATTTTCAAAGTCACATCGATTGTATTGGACAATAAATGGAAGGGTTGAAAGATATTGGAGACTCTGATTGGTCAAATAAGATCATGTGGTAAGAGATAGAAGCATTTTGAAATACAGTCAGCAGTAGAGCTAGTCACAGAAAAACATTCTATCTATCTATAAACAATAGAAAAAAAAGTAGATTCCAACGACGATATTTTTATTTTCCGGTAAAAATATTCATTTTTGACACTCATTTCCCCATTTGTCCAAATAATCAAGGGCTGAAAAAAAGATTACATAATATAATTATAATATAACAATATTATAACACTAAAACACTAAAAATAGATAAAATACATATTTGATACTGAAAAATTAAATAATGAATACCTCCATTTTTAATCCATAAAATATATAACCCCTAAAAATATTACAGACCTTAATCATTAAATAAATTGAATAAATTTAATAAATAATTAAAAAAATTTAAGAGAAAGATCTAAGTGGGTTACTCCGAAAAAAAACCCACCTTATTTATGTTGTCTCCCTTAGATCTGAATATTTATTTTTACGAACCCAAATATATATTTTTGTATCTTAGTTATATCAATGGTAGTTTGCTTGAATCATTGCTGGGAATTGTAATAAATGTATTAAGAAGGCTAAAGGCAATGCAGAGAGCCGGATTGATGAGAAATTGGAAAGAACAAAACTAAACAATCGAAATAGAGGAGTTACAACTATCTATTTATTTTCCTTTGCCATCTTACATAAACAGCAACATTTCAGACTGATGTACTATCTTTAAATGCTCAATTCAGGGGCATAGTGTAGTGTAGAATCTGCTCAGTACTATCCTCCCAAGCATTACCTCTTCCTTTTTTTGAGAGGTGTGGAGGTAGTGTAGTATCTGTTCTGTTATCATGATACCATCCTCCCAGGCATTACCTCATCTCTTTTGAGAGGTGTGGAGGTAGTGTAGTATCTGTTTTTTTTGTGTCATGATACCGTCCTCCAAGGCATTACCTCCTCCTTTTTTGAGAGGTTTGGATGTATTGTGTTATCTGTTTTGTTGTCATGATACAATCCTCCCAGGCATTCCCCCCTCCTTTTTTTGGAGAGGTGTGGAGGTAGTGTAGTATCTGTTCTGTTGTCATGATACCATCTTCCCAGACATTACCTCCTCCTTTTTTGAGAGGTGTGGAGGTAGTGTAGTATCTGTTTTGTTGTAATGATACCATCCTCCCAGGCATTACCTCCTCCTTTTTGTGGTGGGGATGTAGTATTTGTTATGTGGTCATGATACTACCCTCCCAGGGATTACCTTCTCTTTTACTTTTTTTGAGGCGGGAGGTCGTGTAGTATCTGTTCTGTTGTCATTATACCATCCTCCCAGGCAATACCTCCTCCTTTTTTGAAGGTGAGGTTAATGTAGTATATGTCTTACCCACCCTCTAATTATTAAGTATAATGTTCTATTTCGAACGCACAGAAAGTTTTATTTCAAGAAAGATATATATATATATATATATATATATATATATATATATATATATATATATATATATATATATATATACACCCCTCCACACATACACACACAAGACAGGGGCGCGTTATTTGATTAATAACATGTAAACAACAGATTCTCTGAAATTTATCGTACGAGTCGCTATGATACATTTACTTTGATTCTTTTATTAAAACGTTTTAAGTTTGTTTGTTTTTTTAATATTATTAGAAATTATGTTTTAAAGCACACATTTATTGAATCAAATTATTTAATTTTAAAAATAATTGATTAAAAAATTACTCTTTTTTTTTCTAAGGAAAACCAAACAAACTGAGCAATTAAATAACTGTATTTTATTTTTTTAATTGTCGATTTTATTTTAGGTACACCTTTTTTTTTCGATTTGAAAAACTTCAAATATTATTATCTTTTTTGACCTTAAGTGAGTTTAGGATTTCTTGTTTTACATTTTACACCGTAACGGGTAAATTTTGTTTCAAACTGTTTTTATTATTCCGTGTTTTATTTATTAAAATAAAGGATGGGGTGATTTTCTTTATTTTTTTTTGTAAAAAACAAACAAACACATTTTACTGAGTAATTAAATAAAACTACTAGAAAAAATATGCGACCGGAGGGAGCATATATTTTCTAGATTTTCTAGTATATATAATAAACATATACACATACTTAACTTTATATAGAGATAATCGTTGATCTTGTCGACAGAGCAGCAATATACTTCAGTGGAACTAAAACATGGTTGCTAATTTTGATGGGGCAAGTCATTATTTTCTTCACTACCGTCACACGATAATCTGTCACGATCACCTCTTTTTTTTTTCACGCCATCTACATGTACCGTTTCTCATTACTCACAGACGGGTCCACATACAAAATCCCAGTATTAAAGGATACAGAGTACAAGAACTTCAGGTAAATGCACTAATTTTTTGTCGCAGTCATGCATCGTTAGTTTCCCACACTTCTTACACATCTGCAATGGATAAGAATATGGATATTTATTTATATTCAAAAATTATATATATATATATATATATATATATATATATATATATATATATATATATATATAAAACAATTATTATAACAAATTATTAGAAAAATCTAAATAAATTATTTTTTTTTAGATTATAAGAAAAAATTATTAAAAAATCATAATAAATTTTATAATGAAAAAATTATTCACATATTTAATTATTTTTATAAATTATAAAAAAAGCAATTATAATAAATGAAAACAAAATTATGTAGAAAATTACAAAAAACAAACAATTATAAAAAATTATTTAAAAAGATTTTATAAATAAAAAACAATTATAAAAGATTATTAAAAAATTTATAATTCTTTTAATAATTTTTTACAATTCATATATATATATATGCATATATTGTATAATTTTTTATAATTGCTTATTATTATTTATAAAAATAAATTAATATTTTAATAACTTTTGATTTTTATAAATATAAAAAATTATTAAAAAAAATAAAAATAAAATAAAAAAATTTGTAAAAGAAATCATAAAAAATAATTAAAATATTTTATATTTATGTTATACTTTGAAATGCATATTTATAAATATTGCATTTTTAGCGTTCTGCCTCATTCTTCTTTTACGGATCCCAACATTCCATAGCTGTTTGGAGATGCATTCTCCTTCGACAAAAATGAAGAGTCAAAAAAAGAAAGTTTTTTCATAGCTTACATTTTATTGCCGTGGAATGCTGACATTCTCTTGACACACCCAGCATTACATATACAGTCAACTCTCCAGCTCCTGCTGGAGGCAGCAAAAGGCGGAACGTCCACCCACCACGATTTCCAGGCTAGCTCTGTTTTTTTTCTGATTCTCTCTCGATCGTCGACCGACCGTAATTCTGAAAAATTGTTTTTCTCCACACATTCCTCAATCCCAAATAACTCAAACAACAAACAGTAAATGTTTATATTTCCATTTTCCTCTTAAACTTGAAATTGTCAAAACAACCACAGTCGTATTCCAAACGCAATGTTGCATTACACACACGATCTAGATTATAATTCTTATTCCCCATCCTGCTTCTTCGATCACCCCGGGTGATCTCTTTACAAAAGGTAACATTGCTAGAGCATTAATAAACACAAAAGAATAAATTCTAATAATGAAACCTACATTAGGAGAATGGAAACAAACCCCCAGAAAAACTTGAAAGGAAGAACTAGTATTGTTGAATAACGTGTCTGGTGTACCAGAAATGGCACCTGGCAGGAATAAAACTTACTTGACACAGCCACGCACCTGTCCGGAAGAAACATAACGTGGTTAGCTGATAGCGAAACACAACTCTTCAGAAAATAAAATATCTGGTGATTTGACGCAAAAAAGCACCTGTAAAGATTAACTGCAGATGCAATACACCCGTCACTAAATAAACAGCAGAAATACATTTTCAGCTGTGCCATGAAATGGCCTTGAGTATAGAATGCCATGATTCTAACACAAAATAGTAATTTGAAAAGTATACAATTCTTCTTTTTTTTAAAAAATAGAATGTTATTGCTGGTCAATTTTGCTTGCTATTTCACCTGGATGAATATGCAGGTTCATCAATTTCCTGAGAGTATTAGTGTGAAAGTGAACACAACAGATCTGAAGGGACCAGGATTAGGTTTGGTGGTTCTGTTGAACAACAGGCCTGGTGTAGCAGAAACGGCACCTGGCAGGAATAAAACCTACTTGACACAGACACACACCTGGCCGGAAGAAACAAAACACAGCTGATTGACACAGTTGATTGAAATAATTGACCAGAATACACTCATCGTTATTTATAAATTCAAGAGCTAAAAAAAAAAAAAATCAAAAGTATTTATTTCAAAAGTATTTAAATTTCAACATTTCGTAAGACGTCTGACCGATTTTTTTTAAATACATACATTTCTTCATTGAATTATCTTTCCTATTATTAAATTTAACACATTTTGTCAAAATTTAACAAAATCCGGCTGAAGGCGGTAAGTAAATAATGTTATTAAATTAAAAAAATCAATAAATAAAAAACAAATATGGTTAGGAAGAAGATAAAATAGAATCATGGCACATGAACTTCGAGATTGTTTCGCCATCAATTGATTCAATTTAATTCAAGAGTTCATCATTCAAGCTCCTCCGTCTAGCATTCACAAGCAAAATGAATTAGAACAAATATACAGAAGATACTGCCAAGTCTGCTGCAAAGAAGGTGGGCTCCCTCTACCGAGCTAGAAAACTTCTCACACCTGCCAGTATCCTATATCACTACAAAGCCACCATTCGCTCATGTATGGAGTATCCCACCCCTTCACTGTAGAGTTCCTCAAATGTCGGAAAGCTTTCTATTCTAATAGCTTCTTTCCTCAAACTACTTGCCTTTGAAATTCCCTCCCTGCTCCCTGTTTCCCCGACTGTAACAACATGCAGAAATTTAAATGTAATGTGAACAAACATCTCACTGCACAACTCCCCACTTAGGATGCCCCTATAAATCTGGCCCCTAATTCACAATATTTGTTTGGGGTGAATTAAAAAAAAAAATTCAATTCAATCAATTTGACAAAAATTAAAACAGGCATGTTTCAGTTGCCATGTAGGGAAAGGGTGGTAGAAATTTACACAGTAGAAGATATAGTGGCCTAGCACCTGTTTAATTTCGCCTTGAATTGCTGCATCGTTGGCACATTTACTACATCTCGTGGAAGTCCATTCCAAGGTCCAGGGATCCTGATTGAAGAAGTGACCCACTTTCAGTTCAATCAGAATCGGCAGTGAAACAGTTTCTGGTGATGCTTGTGCAGACCTCTTTTTGGTACAGGAGTGAATGGTCGGTCCTGAGGGAGATCGTAATGGCCATTGAGAAGATTTTAGGCCAAAATGAGATCACCATATAAACGTCAGCTCTCAAGGGAGAAAGGGTTAAGCTTTTGAGTCGGGTTCTGTAGGGAAGATCCCACAGTCTTTGCATTATTTGAGTAGACAAGCGTTGAACTCTCTCCAGATGCAGGATATCACGTATTAGATATGGAGCAGAGGCCTGGACACCATTCTCAAACAGTGGTCTAACACGGGAGATGTAAAGTGGGAGAAATATTTCAGGAGTGAGTTTGCAGAAGGAGCGTCAAATAAAAAAAAAGGTTGCTTCTTGCTTTGTTTGCAGCCTGAATGCAATGCTTAGATGGCTTGAAGCATCTCAGTAGCCCCTTACATGTACAGTGGCGGCCTGCCTTGTTTGGGGTGAACTACGTTAAAAAAAAAAAAAAGCATGAGTCGACCAGAAGGTGAAGATCTCGATTAATGACCCAAGAGAAGATTATGGTAAAGATTACACTCCCAAGAATTCAACAGAAGAAGTTTAATTTGTATAAATCCGTAAAAAAGACTTACATTGTTAGAAGTGCCTTCCATGAAATCGCGAATGATTTCATCCATGTCTACAACCCGGATTGCCTGCAAATCATAAAATGAGATTGAATTAACCTTTCACATTTAAAACGAGGCGCAACAGAATATATAAGCAAGCAAAATGCATGAGAGGCGTCCAATATATTCTATCATTTTAATAATGTATATCTCTATATAAAATTAGGTATGTGTATCTCTGTATATATTTCTATGTGTTGGATTCACTGCTAAACTAACTCACCAAAGTTATGAATTTTGAACACAACTGCTAGACGTAAGGGTGGGTAATGTGCGATATATCTAGTTTAATTTAATGTCATGCAAAACGGGCAAAGAGAGACTGGAAGCCCTTTGTGAAAATTCAGATACCTCAAATTTTTTGTGAAATTTTAACAATAGATATTAGACATGACTTAATAAATATTCCCAAATTTCAGTTTCTTTGGAGTATTTTAAATGGTCTTTAGGGGCATCATATGGAGACGACCACCAATTCAAACATTCAAATATATCAGATTTACATGCATCTGATCCATAGTCATTAGACATTAATTAAGCAAGATTTCCTGAATTTCAATTTCTTCTTAAGACGCCCATAAGCTTCAGGCTTAAATTTTAAACATTTTCTAGAATCAAAATCATGTAATGGATTTTGATCAAAATGGAATGAGGATTCTAGACATAAGGTTTAGTATTATTATATTTTAATTTTAATTTTTGTAAGGGCACATAAAATTCTGTCCGTGGAATCTTACCCATCCTGGACGGGTAAATAAATGGATAGCATCATTTATAATGTGATACAATATCTCCCACTGCCACTAGCAGGTTCATAGAGTGCCAGACGTCAGTCACTGGGGTCTCGGTTTTGAATCTCACTAGGTCTAGCCACACTGATGAGTAAAAGAGACAATGAAACACGTCTCTGTGGATAACTATATATATATATATATATTTTTTTTTTTCATGATCACATGTCTCCTAAATTTCAATCTTTGGAACTACTATGTATGTATGGAATATAGCTGAGAAAAAGGTTAATGAGTACCATCATGACATTAAATAATGTGTAAAAGTTTCCATAGTTAGAGTCATGTCCAATATGAACAAGGACCACCTGATCTTCGCATGTAGTCGATTCATATCTCACATAAAAACCATTATCGAAGCTTAAGTAGACTTTAATGAATAAAATGACAAAACAATATATTTATCCTCAGAAACATTTTTCAATAAAAATACATTATTATCTGTTTCTAAAAGTCATTTTTGTGTATGTAAAAATCTGTCCTCAAATGCGTTGCACACCCTATATATAAAGTTGTAGTTTCTGTTTGTTTGTTTGTTCAAGAAACTCCTTGTAGGATTTTGCAAATAGACTTACATAACTATATATATTCTGAAACCACATTACCCAGGGTACTTGATATGTATATTTCATTTTGATTAAAGATAGTGTAACATTATCATTATCATCCATCCCCATTATTTTATTTTATTTATAACTTACAAATTATAGAAATTAAAAAAATAAGAATAGGCTTGGATCAGAATGAAAAAATTCGACTTTATTCATCAACATAGTCTCCTTTTAAAGTGATACACTAATTCCAACACTTCTCTTTTTTGTAAAAAGATTTGTCTTTGGCGTCAAAATACTCTTTCCCTGAAGCATTCTTTTGAGGTCTGCAAGCAGCCAGTAGTTGATGAGGGCCAGATCTGGAGAATAGGTTGAATGTGGAACCAATTTGAAATGCAATTCATGTAGTTTTTTGATCAACTTGTGACATGGTGCACCGTCTTTGTGAAAGAACACTTTATTCTTCTTCATTTGTGATCGTTCTTTGGTGATTTCTTCCTTCAAACACACCAATAACGCTATATAATATTCACATTCTTCCTTTCTCAAGATAATCGACGAACAAAATACCTTGCACATCTCAAAATACGGAGGCCAAAACCTTGCCTGCTGATGTTTGCACCTTTGGTTGCTTTGGACAGCTTTTACCTGCTGCTGCTATTTGACTCTGGAGTGAAGTAGTGGATCCATGTTTCATCCACTGTCACATATTGATGCAAAAACTCCTTTTTCTTATGTCGGAACAGTTTCAAACAATGTTCTGAATTGTTAACACATTGTTTTTGATCGACTGTGAGCAAACGTAGCACCCACTTTGAACTCAGCTTTCCCATATACAAAATAGTGAATATACTGCCTTCTGATATCTTCAACTATCTCTGCTATCTTACGCAACTTCAATTTATGATCAGGCAAAACGAGTTTGTGGACTTTTTTATGCTTTCCGCGACAACTGCCGAATTTGGGCAACCTGGGCGTTTAGCTTCATTTGTAACTGCACGACCACGTTTAAAGTCAGCGTACCACCTCTTAACTGTTGTTTCAGATGGACCAGAGTCTGAATAGCACTTATTAAGCCATTACTTTGCTTAAACAGTATTTTTCCCATCAGCTTTTATCAACACACGAAATTCAGATTTTTCCGCCGTTTTGAAAATTTGCTACAGTAGCTTCACTTTAATAACTGTAATTTGTAAACTAATAATCCGATTTGGGTTAAATTTTATACACGTGCCATTTGAACGATATAATAGCAAGACTGGGATTTAAACACAGTGAACCGAGCCTGTCAGTCGTTATCTTACCGCTGGATAAATTTCATAGATATATATGTATATATATATATATATATATATATATATATATATATATATATATAGAGAGAGAGAGAGAGAGAGAGAGAGAGAGAGAGAGAGAGAATGATAGTTTGCTTGAAGCATTGCTGGGAATAGTAGTAGTATATTTTTAAAAGGTTGTGGGCAATGAAAATTCCGGGTAAGATGTAAGCTGGAAGGAACAAAAATGATAAATCGAATACGAAATGTGACTTACTATTTATTTTTTCTTAAAATCTTACATAACAGCAAGAGTGGTGTTAGCTGTTTGTGTGATGTCCGGATGATTATAAAAATCATTTATTTAATATTTTGGAAAAAAGAAACTTCCCTTTGTCAAAAATAATTAATACCAGAGCAAATCTCCGACTATGCAGAGAATCTGACAAAACAAAAATGAAAAGTAAGTCACATTTCGTATTCGATTTATTATTTTTGTTCCTTCCAGCTTACATCTTACCCGGAATTTGCATTGCTCACAGCCTTTTAAAAACATATATATATATATATATATATATATATATATATATGTAGTATGAATTTTTTGTGTCTGAGAAGATGCATACCTTGCTCCTTCACTATTCCCTCCCTTCTCCCAAAACGATATGCAAGAATGTAATTTATCTATTCCTCTCAGTTTAATTAATATGGCGTAAAGAAGCTGGAATTTGAATAAAGTTGTAGCTGAAATATGTATGCACATATGTAGTCGATAATGTTTGTATAAATAAAAAATGTATACAATAATACAGCTCTACCTGTTATTGAGCACTATCTTATAAACTCTGGAGTTTCATTGGATTAACATCTAGGAAACAACAACGATACAAGTACTATATATATATATATATATATATATATATATATATATATATATATATATATATATATAGGTAGGTAGATATCATACCGTCTCTGTGATATGATTTTGCATGATGTAATAGGTATCAATTTTATTGCATAACAGCACAAAATGAAAACGCATTAATAAAAACGGAACATCAAAGATTTCTTTGGTGTTTTACTCACTGTCTAAAACATTCAGGATGAACTGTACTAAGACGCCGCTTGATGGAGGAGGGGCACCATGGACGATGATGCCATTAGTCAGTTCGATCTGTTATAAACGTGATACTATGACACCAATGTTACAAATGTGTAAATCAGCCACAAATATTAATAATGTGTAAGGTTGGAAATCCTCGCTCCTCTCACACCACGCGTCTTATATCCTTTATGTTTTAATCGGGCCCGTGAATCACATGTTAGACTCGCTGTTAGTGAAAACGACTTTTATTTATTTTTTCTTTTCTTCATTAAAACGATGAAAGGGAGACAAGCAAGTAATCATGGGAGTGGACAAAACGGGACACATTAGAATCACAATTTATAAACATAAAAAATAAGACACTTGTAAATATCAACAAAGGCGATATTATGCAAACATAACAAGTGTTTATTATTTCAAAATGATCAACTAAAAGTTCTGTTCCGCTCTAGGGGAGTTCTTGATAGAGGGGCTGGTTTTGTTAAGACCGAGAATGATTGATCAGTCAGGAATAAAAAAAACTTGGCAAATGTAAAGTTCAAATTAGGACCAATTAAAATAAAGACATTTTTTTTTCCATAAGGCACATACCTTTTATAGAATTTTTTCGTGTGATAGTCGATACGCTGTGTGGAAGATATTATCACAGAATTTTACAAAATTCTGATGTCCGTCTTTCTCAGATAGGTTTTAGTGTGGAGTTGCCGGCTACATGAAGGATATTATCACAGAATTTTAGATCCTGATGTCCGTCTTTCGCGGATAGTTTTGTCTTTAGTGTGGTGAGCTATAGGTAATCTCGTAAACTAAAGTTTTTCCTTTTATGTGCGATAGACAGCGGTAAGATCGTCGCTGTATTTTTCTCAGACGATTAAATTTTGTATTCCACTTTACTTGTATGCAGGGATATATGTATTGTTTCGATTTGAAGTGCTGTGTGAGCACAAAATCTTCACATCATCTCTCGTCTGCTCCTGAAATCCGACTTCAGGCGTTTTTTCTTGCTCGGGGTTTTCCCGCTATTTCTCTAGGGCCTTTCATTCCTAGCAACAAGCTTTCCTCCAATTTGATTGGTTGCCCTACTTCTGACCCCACAAACTGCGTGGGCTGATCTCCCGGCTCTTGGCCTCTAGTTGTCTAGACTATATCATGTCCCAATTTTTAATGTGTTCGCTTTTTGGCGAGTTGCACCATAGCTTTTTTTATTGTAGTGGAACATGTGCCAACAAGTTCCCTACTTTTCTTTTCGTGTTTTATGGGGCAAAATATGTGGATATAACAGATCTTGGTTGAGGCTCGTTCTACAATTTTGTGTGCTGCTAAGTCTTCAATAGAAATGCCGGAAACTAGCTGGACACCTGTTGAATTGACACGGTTGCTTTCTTCATCCAGCTGCATAATTTACTGTTAATAATGTCTGTAATAAACTGAAATAATAAATGTCTGTCATAAAATATGTCCTCAAATACCTGACGTAACTAGCATATTTCGTTTTTGGCCAGATATAGTTGTGTTATTAAATGCTAAACGTTCGGACGATCTCATCTTTTAAAAAAGAGGGGAATACTGATGAACAAGAAATGCCTTAGCATATCATTATCATTATATAGATAAAAATAGATAATCTGTGAACGTTCTGCAGTCAGCGACAACAGATTTATTATTTAGTTGAATACTTCGTTGGGCGATCTCATCTTTTAAAAAGGCTTAGCATTGGTGATAACGTACGTACGAACATGGTTTTAAAAAAATCTTACAAATCGTTTCCACACGCTAAACGTGATTCTGTAGAGAATCTCATTCTAATACATTTTATATAAATTATGTGTTGTTTTTTTTGGTTTACGAGTTCTTTGTACTTTTATCTATTTTTTTTCTAATAATATTTTAAGGAGACACGATAAAACTAAGGAGGCCTCCAGAGTGTTGTTGAAACCATCCCTTATATAGTGCAGCAAACTTGTGCAGATTGTCAGTGAAATGGTTGTGAAGTAAGCAAAGAAATTAGTAATATTTTAAGGAGACACGATAAAACTAAGGAGGCCTCCAGAGTGTTGTTGAAACCATCCCTTATGAAACTCAGCAAGCTTGGTTTCTCTTTGATCGGAGGAAAGTTCGTCTGAGTATATTAAAAAACAAAACTTGTAACTTGTGCAGATTGTCAGTGAAATGGTTGTGAAGTAAGCAAAGAAATTAGGCTTTACCTTTTTCATGGGCATCGAAAGATCAAAGCTCGTGTGATATTCCGTGTAGTGAGTATTGCAGGTAAGACAGGTGTAACTGTGTTTCATCTGCAGAGCAAACACATCTGAAATCGGATAAAGCCAGTATTGAATACTTTACAGAAAAGAATTTGTGTAAAAAAAAAAAAAAACAGGCTGATTAGAGATAGTTCCAAGATGGCCGTTCTATGCTGAGTGCTGCAATATGGTCTTGAAGAAAAAAAAATGTTCTACAAACTTTTCACTCTTCAAAAATTGGTAATTGAATTTTTTTCTGCAAATGTATTAATCCTCAAAAAATGAAAAAAAAAATTTTTTTTCATAAGCATACTGAATCACCTAGCATAGAACGAACATAATGGCCAACCAGTCTATAAAGCAGTGTAGATAAATAGAGCCATTTTGAAATTATCCTCGAATTAGTGAAGAGAAATGGTTATGGTAATTTGTTTTTTATTAAATTAAAATAAAGGTATCTTTTTGTCAAAAAAAAAACATTGAATCTAATGATTTTGTACGGTAAGAAGTTGTTTTGAAATGGTGGCGCGTGCCATTTTTTAGGATTCTCCTAAAGTAAATGTTAACCAAATGCTGTTCTTCTTCACATGCACACAGATGACTTAATTATTTATTTATTTATTTATTATTCCTTTTTGGATATCTGTCATTTTAATAAATAATCATCAGGGAAATGGGTAAAATATCTAACAATATATATATATATATATATGATTATTTTTATTTACACAGACATGTACAAATATATATATAAATTTATTTAAGTTCACACAAAGGTTTATATAGTACTCAATAGTGCATAATATGCCTAGAGCTCTTACTTTAACATGATATAACCCCAGTTTATTCAAAAAAATTTTTATTCACAAACAATTGTTTCTGCCCACTTTTGTAAATATACACATTTATTGTATACAAAATTTACCAAACATTCACAAAAAAGTTTCATCAGTGTATAACACCACAGTCCAGCTGAAAAAACACGATGTGTCCAATATTCATTTAATTAATAAAAACATATTTAATTTTATATCCCTTTTTCTTTTTTTTATTACTCTAATAAAAATGGAAACGTTCCTTAGACTGTTTTTTTTTGCGTTTAAAAGTTCAGAATGCTTGTTTTCTTCCATTAAAATGTATAATGAAAATGTATATATATATATGAGGCAATCTGGGGCAATAATTAGTGTATATTTATTTACTCCTCTGCAGGAGTTAGGCACAAGGCCAGTTTTATCTTACTCCCACAAGTAAGATGTGACCACAGCTCGGGTCGTCGAGTAAAGGGGTTTGAAAAGCCAGCGCCCGAGAAAGTGAGCACTCTGGCCATTAAAAATTGCCTGGGCAGCCCTGTCGGCATTCCCCGGTAGGAGCGTCTCAGGCAGTAAGCAATAAACTTACTCCTCCCCAAAGAGGGGAGGCGAAGCCTGGGAGGGTGGACCTCCTAGAACTGCACAGGACAAACCCACAGACCGGCGGAATCAAGCCCCGAAGGACAAGACGACACCCGTCTATAGGGTGCAGTATCCATCGGAACAGATACTACACTTACTTCCTAGCGTGCCAGGTAAGTATAATAATTAGTGTATAATATAGAGGCTAAGAGTTAGTAACACGTACTTATGCTAAGATATGACTTGATTCGATTATTAGCGGAGGCTCGAGACTTAGGTTGGGGGTGATAAGGTAGGAATATTCTATCGGAATAAGGCCCATTGATAGTCAACTATAGTAAATACTTCTTCAGCAGAATAGAGGGGGGGGGGTGTTTGTAACATATAAAAAGATAATGGAATAATAAATAATAAATCACAATTATTCTCAGAAATAGATATATTATACGAAATTTTAAGTGAAAAAATAAGAAATAACAACCTGGATGCTATCACTATTTAATTAAATTAGGTTAAATTAAATTAAATTAGTTTTTAATTAGATTAAATTAAATAAAACAATGGGTGGCAGGAATGGAGGAAAAAATAATTAAGGAAAAAATAATTTAAAAAACATGCATGCCGACACTGACTTAATTTCTAAAAATAGAAACAATTGGATTTTTATAAAAAGTATTTTGTACAGGGTTTTTAAATTAGTAATAACAAAGTCTCCCGTCATTTAACGAGTTAGAGTGATATTTTCCCGTAAAGTGGCAAAAAATAACCCCGTCCATTAAAAAATGTTTTTTTAAAATAGAAAATAGATTTCTGATAACGATATTCCGTAGTAATATTTATTTATGGAATATAGAATAATATTCGGTGCTTATTTACAACAGGGTCCCTGGAAAAAATTATTTTCATGTAAAATCAGTATTTTGTACTTACTCATGCATAGTTTCTCACTCACGGTACGCAAAAGAATTTTAAAATATCAAGTAGAACTTTAATTAGAACGATTTTTCCATTTCCATAAGGGCGATGTACAACGTCTATTCGCCGACATTTTGTTTGTGGCCGATTGATGGAATAGATAACCAAGGGCAGGTAAGTGTCGCGAAATTGCATGTACATTTTATTAATCTATAAAATTATATCGTGGAAAGTACCCCGGTGAAGAAATCAAAAATAATTATTTAATTTTCATTTATTTTATTTAATAAATATATATTTTATTATTATTGCATATGTGTTTCTTTCTTTTTTAAATTCTAACAATAACAACGGAGTTATTGCCCTTGGCTATTCCATCGATCGCTCACACCCAAAATGTCGGCGAATAGACGTTGTACATCGAAATGGAAAATCGTTCTAATTAAAGTTCTACTTGATATTTTTAAATTCTTTTTCGTACCGTGAGTGAGAAACTATTTTCATGTAAAATCAGTATTTTGTAATTACTCAGTCATAGTTTCTCACTCACGGTACGAAAAAGAATTAAAAAATATCAAGTAGAACGTTAATTAGAACGATTTTTCCATTTCGATGTACAACGTCTATTCGCCGACATTTTGGGTGTGAGCGATCTATATGTACCTAGAAGTGGGCACAGATAGAAGACTAGTCGAGAGTGTTCTATGAACTTATTCGGAACTTTGCATTATATATATATATATATATATATATATATATATATATATATATATATATATATATAGAGAGAGAGAGAGAGAGAGAGAGAGAGAACATTTTTTATTACAAAATAGGTTAGCAAAAAACTAGATCTGATATCCGGAAACTTTTTTTTGATGCTTTTTAAGGGAGGTGGTTTTTGATCAACACTATTGTAGAGCCATGAGATAAAATACTGTTTTGTTTTTAAATCCCCGAAACAGTTTTACATGGCAAACAACTGATGGTCCCTATAATAATATTAAGTCTTGCGTAAATATTTGGAAGCCAACTAATACAGTGATTACAAGGGATTGATTGACTTACAAACAAAGGAATTTTCCAACGAAGGAATTGGGACTAAAAAGTTTTTTTTTCCTCTCTCATATTGTTTTAAAAGTTGAAAAATTTCCAAGGCTATATATATATATATATATATATATATATATATATATATATATATAGGAAGATTAGTATTTATTTAAAATTGATGACAAGGAATTAAACAACAAAGGAGGAGGAGGCGGAGAAGGAGGCGGAGAAGGAGGAGGGGGAGAAAAAAGGACTAAAAGTATATATATGTATATATATATAATTTTAAATTTTTTTCTATATTTGGATATGTTGATATTTTTTATATATTTAATATAAAACTAAAACTAAAAATACATTAATCACCTAAAAAGTAGTGTAATGGATTCGTCTAAACACTTTAAAATGCAGCAACATTTTTGTAAGTAACGGATAAATTTTATTAGACAGACGAACAACACAGGTAAGGAGGACTTTTTTTTTTTTTTAATACCCAATATAAGTTAGCAAAACATTTATACGGAACAAAACTTAGGTTTAGTATACGGAACGTTTATGTTTTTATCTTTTAAGGGAAGTGGGGTCTGATCAACTCTGCTGAGAAGCCATGAAATTAAATACTGTCTTGTTTTTAAATTCCCGAAACAGTTTTTCATGATGATCCCTTAAATAATGTTAGAAGCAAACTAATATAATAACTGTAAAAATTAAATTGACTTACATGAGTGATTTTCCACTGAACGACTTGGGACTTAAGGTTTTTTAAATTTTATTTATTTTTTATTTTTTTATAGTTTTAATGGTTGAGAAACTTCCGAGACTATATATATATATATATATATATATATATATATATATATATATATATATATATATATATATGTGTATGCGTGTGTGTGTATATATATGTGTGTGTGAAAATGTGTGTGTGTGTGTGTCTATATATGTGTGTGTGTATATATGTGTATGTGTGTGTCATTTATTTGTTTATTTTTATTTGTGATACTTTGAACGAATGTAACTATTTATACGGAAAAGCATTTTAGCTTAATGCTAGGTGGGAATAATTTTTTCCTTTACCAATGTGATTTATTCCCACTTAACATTTAGGTAAAACGCTTTTCTGTATAAATAATTGAATTTATTCAAAGTATTGTAAATAAAAATAAACAAATAACTGACATCTATAAAAGCGATGCATTCAATCCACTATCAGTAGTAGAACGCCGGGCTTCTGTCTCTGGTCCTGGTTTCAAATCTCGCTAGGTTCAGCCATGCTAATGAGTTGTAAGACAACGTCACATGTGTCCGTGGATAATTATATTTTAATATATATAATTTATTACTATTTCATGTGTATACAAATATAATATCATAAGGTAATACATTATATTGCGTATATATATTTTCAGTACTTACTTGAACACTGTGAGTAGATCTTAATAGTACTTGAACTATGTGAGTAGATCTTAATAGTAGTATGAAAATAGATCTATGGCAAGTAAGCTACGCTATACTAATCAACTGCAAACCAGAGTTGATAATACAGTTTCAAGGCTAAGGTGGTACTGCTACCTCTGACCATTTAAGACATTACACATTAAAGTGATCGTTACTTGATGTCATGTAAACACTTAAGATGGTATCCTGTGCTTGCATTTTACTGTTAGGCCACTAAATTCTCAGAGCACTTTCGTTCAGCAATGGTATCCTGAACATTGTGGGTGTAATCCTGATTCATAATCCTGTCGTTCGATTAACATTCTCAGATAGAGGGATTACATTGTTTGCATCAGTGGATCTTATGAAGATGCAAACCTCACAATCCATTAAATTTTCTGATACAATCACATGTTATAGCTGTTTACAAGTCCAAGTCGTTTTCACTTAAATCACTCTCCCCTCTACAGTCACTCAGAAGACATTTTTGCTTGTTGTACTATTCATGAATTACATAAGATTCTTGTCTTTCCAAAATGTCCTCCAATTCTCTAGAGAATCACTCTGTCTTTCCGAAGTCATCTTACTTTCCAGAATATATATATATATATATATATATATATGATTATTATTATTTACACAGACATGTACAAACTCTACGACACTGGCATGTCGATGTTATCGATCAACAGTTATTATAAACTGAGATCTCATCAGGCAGAGTTAGAATCCGATCCTAACATTAGATCATATTTTGGAAATATAGGTTCTTTCCAAAATATGATCTAATGTTAAGATCGGATTCTAACTCTGCTTGATGAGATCTCAGTTTATAATAACTGTTGATCGATAACATCGACATGCTAGTGTCGCAGATTTTGTACATGTCTATGTAAATAAAAATAATCATATATAAAAGCTCTATTTTATATTGAGCACTTTTTATAACCCCGGTTTGAATTCTTTGGATTACTACCCTGTGGATGTTTTACCTGGATTATTATATATATATATATATATATATATATATATATATATATATATATATATATATATATATATATATATGAAGAGTTCGAACGCAAAACGCGATAAATCCAATTCGTTTAAATTGAGACCTTAAACACTAAAAACACGTTATTTCAGTACCATATTATGTAACACATAGTTTTTGGGTGTCGTCGAGTGTTGAATTGCAACACTTTTAGTAGGGACAGTTTTGTGAGTTTGAAAATGGCGTTTATCGCGTTTTGCATTCGAACTCTTCATATATATATATATATATATATATATATATATATATATATATATATATATATATATATATATATATATATGATTGCCACTTAGCATAAATCACTGCTCTTCATAAGTAAATTTAAGCTGTATCGGTAGTTAATAATGCAAACAAATATAAAAACATTATAATTTCCCTTACTTTTAATATATTACTGTATTACCATCTTCAAATATGAATGCAATAATATATTAAATCAGAGGAGGAGATAACTGTGCGATGCCGGCACAGAAACAAAATGGAAGAAGAAGAATATTTGTGATGGAATTGGTAAGTCAAACACTCGACTCCGAATCTAACTCTGATAGATCCATGATCAAATGGATCTGCAATATGAAATTTGATCAAACCCAACACATTAGGTTTTGGCGATTTTGCTGAAAGCATTACGTTTGCCCAGTATAGAGGTTGTCCTAAGGACGAATCGCTTACGCTGGTATGGTCATGTGGAGTGTTCATCCTCCTGGATAAACTGTTGCAGAATCATGGAAGTCTTGAATTGCAGGAAGATTGGCCGACCAAGAAAAACCTGGAAGCAAGTAATTAGACAAGACCGCACAGAATGCAATTTGTAGACAGCTGACCTGCTAAACCGTGAGGACTGGAGAGTGAGCTTGCAGAATAGCATGAAACGTCTGACCTCTCGACAAGGAAAAAGTAACATTAGATTAATAAAAAAAATTATGTGACTCCTGAAATTTTAAAAGGTCTGACTTCGTTTTTGACTCCTAAAACAATGAATTTGCTGTCACTCAGAAGTTAGTTGATTCTTTTTAATATTTCCCTGTGTGTGTCACTAACATTAAAAGAATCACACACAGACATATATCTTGGTAGATCCGAGTTGGATGTAGGATAAACCTTGTTGTGTCCTTTTCAGGATAAATCTGGTTAAAGAGCTCAATGTAATTGCAGAACAATATCAGTTATGCAGGCACTAGGAATATGGGCAACATAATAAATGCACATAATCGCAAGCGAATAAACAAAACATATTATTAAATATTGAACGGGTAGATCAACTAGACATAATTTAGGACACTAGTGCAGTTTAACATTTCGAGAAAATTTAATTGTTTTCATTTTTGAAGAGTTCAGTTTGCATTAAGGGAAGACAATCACTGAATTTATTGAAGTGAAACTTTTTGGTAAATCAAACATGAAACAATACGAATACATTAAAGTAACACAAAATAATAAATTAATTAGTAGAACATTTATTGAATTAAATTAAATTTTTTTAAAGTTTGAAATGAAATAATACAGTCATTATATGAAAAGGTTTGCTTTGTTTTTGAAAACGAACAATTTATTTTCAATAGATTAAAAATATTTAATAAATTAAAACAGTCATTATGTGAAAATGTGTGATTTTCTTTGAAAACGAACAGTTTCTTTTCAATAAATTACATTTTGTTAATAGATTACAAGAGTCATTATTTGAAAATGTGTAATTTTTTGAGGAATTTTCTTTTGAAGACGAACAGTTTCTTTAAGAAATTAAAATTATGAAATGAATGAAAACAGTCATTATTTAAAAATATATCTTGAAGATTTAGAGCATTCATGTCCATTTTCAGATAAATTCAATAACTTCAATAAATTCAGTTATTGTCTTCCCTTGAAGCAAACTGAACTCTTCAAAAATGAAAACAATTACATTTGTTCGAAATGTAAAACTGCACTAGTGCCTAATTTAGTTAGTTGAGAATAGCAGGAAATAGAAACTACTGAGAGCTGATTTCAACTTGATGATCACAAGTTGAAGTTTGTTTCGTCAGAGGGAATGTAATAGAAACAGATATGATGTCACATGGCTCAAAGAGAGAGAGTGATAGAGAAGGTAGTCCAGGAAGCATGCGGCGCATTTGGATACATTAATGAAATAGGCTGACAACATATGATTAAACAGTGATTCTCTCTCTCTCTCTCCCTCTCTCTGTCTGTCTGTCTCTCTGTTTTCACCCCCACTAGTCAGTGATTTGGCATGAAGATCAAGTTCAATAAATGTCCTCTGTCTTCCACCAGTTTTGTCTAAAGCTAGTCCTTTTGAAAGTATAAATAAGGAGCTTTGATTTCAAGACGGCTAGAAAGATCGTGCAGAAGCACGTACAAGGAAAACAACCAGGAACAAGGTATGACACAAGGTTGAGAATGCAATGATATGAAGACAACACTAATGTCAACGGATGAAATTGTAGGATAACAATAACTGCTTTGTGAAGAGTAATTTCAATTCAAGTAACGTTGTATATAAGACAATCATTTTCCCCGAAAAAGGATAGCAATAATAAGAAAATCTATATCGAAATTTCCTCCAGAAACTGAAAACCTCGTTATTATAAAATTGTGCATTTTTGAATGTAGCCCTATAAAATCGTGCAGTCCTATTAAATTGTTAATTTTTTAACGTGGCCCTTGCAATGAAAAGTTTGTCCACCCCTGCTGTAGATTATTTCAAGAGTTTGCTTACCTGTTATCTTTGTGTCTCCTTTACAGAATTCATACCATGATGTCATATCAACACTGAAAGAAAGAATTAGAAATAATAATAATAATAATAATAATAATAATAATAATAATAATAATAATAATAATAATAATAATAATAATAATAATGATGATAATAATAATAACAATAATAATAATAATAATAATAATAATAATAATAATAATAATAATAATAATAATAATAATAATAATAATAAATAAATAAATAAATAAATAAGCAAATACACATGAAGCAAATACACAGAACTAGCCAGAGAACTGAAAGGAATATGGAGCATGAAGAAAGTATAATACCAATAATCGTAGGAGCACTAGGAACAATCCCAAAAAACTTGGAGAAAAAACTGGGAGAAATTGGAATCAAAGGGACCATTGAAACAATACAAAGGACGGCAAGGATCAAAGAAGCTGCAATCTTAAGGAAAATCCTTGAATGCAAAAACCAACCCGCATAAGCTACGAAGGGTAACCAGTCACATGGAATTTACAGCAGGAAGAAAACAAAACCACAGGAAGAATACCACATCACGAACCAAAGAACAGAAACTGCAAGAAACATCACTTCATAAGCTCCCCTCCAATAAATTACATCGGCCTCAGCAAACACCACACAAAAATGAATCAATGAACAGAAATCGCAAGAAACACCATAAGCTCTCTCCATTGCCCCCCCCCCCCCCCCCCCAAAAAAAAATGGTGCCGGCCGAGGCTGACATCAAACAAAATATTTGTAGAGGGTCGAGGAGGATGAGAAGACCGATGAGGGACAGCACAAACCAGACCTCTACTGGAAGAGTGCAGAGAATGCTGGGACCTTGGGAAGGCTTATTACCACCCAAATCCGAGAGAAGACCAATGGCCCTTACCAGAGAGAAATCAATGGTAAGCGGCTGTTACGATACCGCAAGGTTATTTGTGGTGGTTATCGAAAAAAGGTGAAGAATACTGGAAATCTGAGGAGACTTGTTGTCACTCAGACTCCAGGAAATACCGCTGGTTGTTGTCGGTAAGCAATCACTGACGATGACCTGTGTGAGAACTCTTAGTGAGTACAAATAATAATAATAATAATAATAATAATAATAATAATAATAATAATGATAATGATAATAATAATAATAATAATAATAATAATAATAATAATAATAATAATAATAATAATAAGCAACGAATGGAGAACAAACACATGGAAGCACAAAACAGAACCGGGCGCAAAATACAACCGCACGAGAGAGGCGCAAGCATAGGCTGACGCCACGAAAATTATAGACAGAGGGTCGAGGAGGGAAAGCGCAAAACCAGACCTCCACTGGAAGAGCGCGGACAGCTCTGGGACCTTGGGAAGGCTTGTTGCCACTCGGGCCCCAGAGGGGACCAATGGCCCTTATCAGCGGGAAATCGTTGGTAGGTGGCTGTTGCGATTACCGCAAGGTCATCAGCGGTGATGAACGAAAAGAGGTGGAGCATACTGGAGGCCTGAGGAGACTTGTTGTCACTCAGACTCCAGGTAATACCACAGGTTGTCGGCAGTGGGTGACCACTGACGATGACCAGTGTGATAACTCCTAGTGAGTAAATAATAATAATCGATTTAACATCCGTTACATGCTGTTTTACATGTTGGACGTCTTTTAGAAATTGACTTCCAAACTAACCTATCTCTGTCCAGGTCTTTATTTATCCCTTTCTCTGAAGTTCATCCTTATCACTTCCCTCTTATGTTTTTGTGGACTTCCTCTGTGAACTGACCCTGCTACCTGCCTACATTGTTCTACATCTATTAATCCAAGAACTCTCATCCATTCCTTCAACGTAGCCATACCATCAAAGTCTACTGTTTAATTTAATTTTAAATGACTATTGGATAAAGGTAATCAAAGCAAATACCCAAGAGGTTCCCTTTTCTTCGTCGTATCAAGTTCTTCATGAAGGCCATTTATTAAATGATTGAAAAATTCGTGTGCGTCTTCCTGGCTATAAAACAAAAGAATAAAAATGAAGTTAGAATCATCATGTCAGTATAACAAATATGAAGTTAATATGATAATGTCGACCTTTGTAAAATTAAGTCAGATTCAAAAGTTTCCTTACTACGGGGTGACCATACCCAAAAATGCCCGGCATCATCAGGCATAGACTGATGTTTATTTGTACCAAATATGGTTGGATTACAGAAAGGATTGTAAATTTTATGAACGATTTCATGGGTGGCATTTTTTAGGGGTCACTCTATATGTAGCATTAATACAGAAAAGAAAGGCATCACTGAAAAGCGATAATGGTAAAACATTAACTTGAGAAACAAAAGATTTAGTCCACAGGGACAATTGTCAACAAAGAATAATTAAAGTGCTTCTGCAGTATTTAATTACAGGATGTTTCCAGCATTGTGATTTTTTGCTCCACTGTTCAGAGGAAATGTTTGTGTTCTTTTATATACAGCAATGTGTATCAGAGTTATTGACATCTCCAGGTATGTTCATCATTAAGTGGCAATAAAACAAAGACTGTTGGACATTCATGACTGAAAGTTGGTGAACAAGTCAGTCATAGACTGAAGTCTATTTGTACCAAATATGGTTGGATTGCAGAAGGGATTGTTGATTTTATTAACCATTCTATCGGTTGAATTTTCTTTGAGGGTGAAGAGGCAATCACTCTGTATTTTAATTTAATAGTAATTTGTAGTACTAAAGGAAGAAAAACTGACCCAAGTTTGATGAATAAATCTCAAACAATGAAACTACTGCGTTATTTTTTCCTAGACAGTTATCGTGCGAACAAATGTCGTCCACACCTTGTACAAGCTTTTACTTTTACTAATGAAAAATCTATGTTTAAATTCATTAAATTCTTTTTAGTTCAGTATTTTTATTTAAATGTATATAAGTTATCAAAACAAAACTATTTAAAACTATTAAATACTGTTAATGAAATGTGGTATTAAATTTATATTCTTCTTTGCGTGTCTTTGAAGCATGTGGTCATACGACAGTTTCACACTTTTTTATGCGGTCCTTTGCATTATTGTTGTACTTTCAAGCTGCACCAGTTGGGCAGTAGAGGACAGTCTTGCATCATATGATCTTCCTCTCCACATTCACAGACGGTTGGGTCAGTTTTGTATCCCCATCTATTCATAGCACCTTTTGATTGCCCCATTCCTGTTCTGAGGCAGTTGAGTGTTTTCCACTGGAGCCATGGTGCCTCTGAATTGTGAGGGAGGGCCTCAAAAGGGGGGATTCCCATGAAAGTAGGAGGGAGGGGCATTCTCTAGCCGTCTGGTCCACAGCTGTAGTCTGGTTTCTTCTTAGGATGTTGTTAAGAGTTTGACATGACTGAGGAAGCTTCTCCTTGACTTCAGTCGTTGGACCGTTGGTTCACGTCCATGAAAGAGACGACATTCATCACTAATAGTGTTTATGATATCTCTCGGCCTTTTGGCTAAGATCAAAGTGTAGTATCTGTTCCGATGGATACTGCACGCCTGTCCTGTGCAGTTCTAGGAGGTCCACCCTCCCAGGCTTCGCCTCCCCTCTTTGGGGAGGAGTAAGTTTATTGCTTACTGTCTGAGGCGCCCCTACCGGGGAATGCCGACGGGGCTGCCCAGGCAATTTTTAAATGGCCAGAGTGCTCACCTCTCGAGCGCTGGCTTTTAACCCCACTTGCTCGACCCGATCTTGGGTCACATCTTACTTGTGGGAGTAAGATAAAACTGGCCTTGTGCCTAACTCCGCGAGGAGTAAATAAACATCTGAAGGGGCAATGCCAGTGAGGAGATGCAGGTTGTTCAAGCTGGCAGTCAGTGATGAAGCGGCAGGTGTTGAGTCTTTTGGCATGCGTTGATCTCTTCCAAACTGAACAAGCATATTCTGCAGAGGAATAGCCTAGGAATATATTGATTAGTAAAGATTCATTTTAAGTGTTTATCAATTTATAATTTCTGAATAATTAAGCTGTAAAAATGTATTTCTCTCCCACCAGTTTTAACGAATTCTTTCGAGTTTCATCTAATCATCAACTCTCCGTTTTCCTGCTTTGTAAATTATATGGCATAATGTTGATAAATATACATGAAGGTTTATTTAAAACAAAAATTTTTAATTAAATTTTTTAAATTAAATTTTTTTTTGTGTGATATGCATGCAGCTAACCAACTATCTTAATAGAAGCTCACCAGTGTGAATGATGCTCCTCAACCGGCACGTTAATAAATAATAAAAAAAAGAACCAATGAAGAAGAAAAAAGACTATTTATGAAGATTACACATGACACGTCAGTATATTGTGGCACACAGCAGTTGGGAACCACTGGGTTAACTGTACAAAAATTCTGCATACGCACGCACGCACGCACGCACACACACACAGTGCCGGCACTAAGTGTTCATATGCTCGCCTCAAACATACGATAAGGGTGGACACTAGGATTGTGATTGAAATTGAGATTGTTTGTTTAAGGGCACATAAACCCTACAAGTCATTTCCGGCGCTCTTGTAGAGAAAGGCACTGATCCAAGGGAAATAACTCTCATTGATTAAGAGATTCCTCATTTTTTTTTGTTCAGAAGAGAATTTGGGACACTAAAACCAATGAAACTTAGAGGAATTATGCTTTTTATAAAAATGTTGTAAATGCGACGATAGTTTCAGAGGAATTGGAATTTTTAATAAAGAAAACTCCGACGACTATCGTCGCATTTTTAACATTCCACTGATTTGCTTTCGCATATCAAATTATCTTCTTAAAAACAATGATAAATCTGGAGGAGTTATTTCCCTTTATCTACAAAAGCGCATCATTTCCTGCCCTATGGTGTATTTATAAAATAGTCATTTGATAAGTTATGGAAAGTTATTTAATTGTATCTTTGGTTTCACTTCTAGGAACTGGAAGTGATTTATTTTTTTCAGGTAGTCTTTCTGATGTCGGCACATTTTGAAACAGCTTGGTGAGGTTTGGTGCTTGGTAATATTTCTTGCATGTATTCCTGTATTTTTGACAGTTTATTAAAATAGGGTTGGCTGTGAGTAGCTGGTCGCAGTGGGTGCAGCTCCCGCTTCGAGTAAGTATGTGTGTGTTAGATACGTATGTCCGATTACGACTCTGCTTAATACAATGTCTTGTCTCAGATAATTATCCAATTTTTCATTAAATTTTGGACCCTTTTTTTAACTTTAGGGTGGCAAAGTAAGGGAGATGACTTATGTCAACTTATTTTTTCCCTTGCTCGACGATGAAACGTCAAAACGACATGATCCTGACTGTAGTGCATCGGATAGAGAAAATTGCCAGTCTCACTGTACAGGCCTCCATAAGAAAGTATGCCACACAATGACGTCACAACTGGTACAGCCACGTCACCCAATGTCAGTTGTCCAAAACGCTCTAAAGTGTGTCCCACATTGATGCCGATGACCCAAAGCCACGTGGTAGGTCGATTAAGACATGGAAGGGATCAGTTGGCTATGTCTTAATCCTGGTGGGTGGCACAGGCGAAATAGCTACAGACAGGAGAAGTTGGAAGTCATTCACGAAACGTCTAAACTCAGCATGAGACAAAAGGACGAAATATAATAATAATAATAATAATAATAATAATAATAATAATAATAATAATAATAATAATAATAATAATAATAATAATAATAATAATAATAATTAACTATTAAACCGTGGGAAGCTTCCCTAAAAAGTATAGATAAGTTATCTCCCTTACTTTGCCACGCTAAAGTAAAAAAAAAGGCCAACATTTCAACTTTTATTCAATAAATTATATATTTATTAAAAAAACGTGGTTTCAGATTTTAAATTAGAACTATTCTAAAAAATCTGACGGAATTTATGTTTGGACCAGATTAACGTACATGCGGAGTAACGTTTTTTTTATGATGTTACTGTTAAAAGTGAGTATGATTTGGCCTGACAGCATTTTAAGTAAGAGAATAAAAGTAAAACTATGGAGGCCTCCAGAGCACTGCTGCAATCATACTTGGGTCAAAAGGGTTCGGAGATAGGTAGGACTGGCTCTGCACACACAAAGACACATACACGTTTTGTTGTGAATGATGTAACAATTTACCCCGATCCTTGATACATAGAATTTAATTTCTTTATGCTGTTACGGAATACTGTTGGGGTAATCTCCATGCGTGAAGTCCAAAGCTGTTTCATGATTTCTGAGAAAGCTGCAAGCAGATGAAAAATGGATAGCAATTATTAAAATGGTATTCATCCCTTTTTGTTTTATATAATAAATACTCGTCCCAGGATGGGTAAAATTAATTCCTCAAACACAACTGTTTTGCACCACTTTTATGTCCACTTAATAAGATTAAAATCACCATATGATGATACTAAACCTTATGGCTAGAATCCTTATTCCAATTTTAATAAAAATCCCTTACATGATTTTGATTTTAGGAAATGTGTAAGATTTAAGGTTTAGGCTTAAGGGCTCTTAAGAAAAGAATTGAAATTCAGGGAATCTTGCTTAATTGGTATTTAATGACCATGGATAAGATTCAATGCAAATCTGAAAAAATTGAATTTTCAAATGAGAGGTTGCGTCCATATTATGCCCCTAAAAACGCTTTAAGATACGTGAAAAAAAATAGAATTTGGAGAATATTTATTAATTGCTGTTTAATACATATTGTTAAAGTTTTTAAAAAAAATTGGAGATATCTGAATTTTCAGGAAGGGCTTCCAACCCCTTTTTACCCCCTTTGCCTAAAACTAAATTAAACTAAATATCCCACATTACGACCCCTTTATGTCTAGAAGATGTGTTTCAAATTTCATAATGATAGGTTAATTAGCCTATGCATGAATTCTTTACATGCAAATATATAAACATATGCACATACCTAACTTTACATGAATAGACGATGCCAATAAATACAAGTAAATAAAAATAATCAACACTAAACCTAACCCTAACCCACAGATAGAAATGGACTATTATCATATTCGGTTTAACATCCGTTTTACATGCTGGAATATGTTGGACAGCGTTTATAAATTGACTTCAAAACTAACCTATCCCAGGCCAGGTCTTTATTTATCCCTCTTTCTCTCAAGTTCATCCTTATCACTTCCTCCCATGTTTTCCTTGGCCGTCCCCTGCCAACTACCCTTGCTACCTCAACTGTTTTACAAGCACTCTCATTCATTTTTTCAATGTGACCATACGATCGAAGTCTCCTGTTTTGCACACATCTCCCTATACTATCCAAATTTAATCTTCCTCTGAGGTCATCAAATCTAAGCCTGTATTTAAGACTCACATTACACATCCATAGTATCATTCTCCTATCATTTCTCTCTATGCAACACATGTCCTCAACCCTCACTGGCCAGGTTTCACTTCCATAAATCATCACACTGCATACACATACCTGATAGACTTTTCGCTTGGTCGAGAGCAGTAACGCTCTGCTGGTTAGTAATGGTAGAAGTTCCCTGAACTTACTCAATCTACTGCTAACCCTTGCTCTCACACCATAAAAAGAAAAAAGAATAGTAAGGGAATGCTATTAAAAAAGCGACCCCACACAAAGAGGTTACCTGAAGTACACAAAGAAGATATGGGACAAATCTGCCAACTTCCACACACAAAAGCAGAAGATTGCAGCTAAATATAAATATGATAATTATATTTGTATCATCTAACCTATATAAATATAAATAATATAATCATTGTTTATAATTTTATATATACAAATAAAGAATCTTATATATATAAATATATATATAAATATAAATAATAAAATCATTGTTTATAATTTTATATATACAAATTAAGAATCATTTTGTATAATCTAACCTATATAAATATAAATAATAAAATCATTATTCATAATTTTATATATACAAATAAAGAATCATTTTGTATAATCTAACCTATATAAATATAAAAAATATAATCATTATTTATAATTTTATATATACAAATAAAGAATCATTTTGTATAATCTAACCTATATAAATATAAATAATATAATCATTATTTATAATTTTATATATACAAATAAAGAATCATTTTGTATAATCTAACCTATATAAATATAAATAATATAATCATTATTTATAATTTTATATATACAAATAAAGAATCATTTTGTATAATCTAACCTATATAAATATAAATAATATAATCATTATTTATAATTTTATATATACAAATAAAGAATCATTTTGTATAATCTAACCTATATAAATATAAAAAATATAATCATTGTTCATAATTTTATATATACAAATAAAGAATCTTATATATATAAATATATATATATATTTAAATATAAATAATATAATCATTATTTATAATTTTAAATATACAAATAAAGAATCATTTTGTATAATCTAACCTATATAAATATAAAAAATATAATCATTGTTTATAATTTTATATATACAAATAAAGAATCTTATATATATATAAATATATATATATATTTAAATATAAATAATAAAATCATTATTTATAATTTTAAATATACAAATAAAGAATCATTTTGTATAATCTAACATATATAAATATAAATAATATAATCATTATTTATCATTTTAAATATACAAATAAAGAATCATTTGTATAATCTAACATATATGAATATAAATAATATAATCATTATTTATCATTTTAAATATACAAATAAAGAATCATTTTGTGAAATCTAACCTATATAAATATAAATAATATAATCATTATTTATCATTTTATATATACAAATAAAGAATCATTTTGTATAATCTAACATATATAAATATAAATAATAAAATCATTATTTATAATTTTATATATACAAATAAAGAATCATTTTGTATAATCTAACATATATAAATATAAATAATAAAATCATTATTTATAATTTTATATATACAAATAAAGAATCATTTTGTATAATCTAACCTATATAAATATAAATAATATAATCATTATTTATAATTTTATATATACAAATAAAGAATCATTTTGTATAATCTAACATATATAAATATAAATTATATAATCATTATTTATAATTTTATATATACAAATAAAGAATCATTTTGTATAATCTAACATATATAAATATAAATAATATAATCATTGTTTATAATTTTATATATACAAATAAAGAATCTTATATATATAAA